>CM067344.1:57383946-57486446 GCA_034190875.2 Urechis unicinctus | reverse complement strand
TATACTTTCATGGCGTCATGATCATATAACTGCGCTGAATAAATATAAATGACATTTTATAATTTTGTGAAATGTTACTTGGTCGCACACACAGAATCATTTTTAGCTCATGCTCAAAACAGATGTATGATATTAAAGAATATATCCACCTAGGGAACATTGAAAAACAGACTTAATGGTATTTAAACATTTGTAATGAGCATTGACTTTCATTTGGTACATATTCTTTATTGTGCTTTTCACTCAAGCCAACAGTTTTTGCTGATTAATCAAACTCCAGTAGATAAAAGCGTTTTTGGTGAGGACGATATAAGAGATAACAGTCGCTGTCTTAATAGAAGAGTACACTGTAGATTTCCAGCTAACGACTTTCATGCGCCAATCCGGGATACGTGTAATGCTCCTAATGTCTTACGCAGATAAGGTTTGTCTGGTGTTCAACGTGAAATACGTATGCTGAATTTATCCAGCGAAGATACATATCATAATGTATCGTTGATATCAATGAAATTACGCCAAAGAAAATAATAGGGATTGGACATATTCAGTTATTTGCTTTACCCATTATGCGCTTACATCATTCAAACGGAATGCGAAGTATGTCTGGATGCAAACCGGATTAGTATTGCGTTCATTTATGTTATAAGTTCTTATGTTTGAATGCGTTATTTCGCAGTGGCTTCGGTCACGAGGATTAGGGTTTGTCGTCCGACGTAAGCAGCATGATTCTTGTATTGCATTACATTGGTAGGTTTTACTTTAATATGTATCACTTTAATAGATGCATTAGCTTCTTTCCCAACTGAAGCTCCACAAACATGTCCAAATCACTACTGTAGGCCTATCTTAATATTTCAATGTTCATAAATATTTCGTACCATATGACCATTTGTTAGAAGATCAAAATAGGGGCATCAAGTATTGGCAATGACTATGATTCATAGAACCGCAATACAAACGGCTTGGATTAACTACGAATATACTCTCAACAAATACCATCAAAACTGGATTAACTTAAGTCCTACACCATGTCCTCTTGTTGGTAAAAACAGATTTATCGGGCAGGGTACACATAGTAGTGATAGCCCTGATAGCACATTATCCCACATGTTACGCAATATCATGTCGATATATTTTTGTCATAAGCACATCGTAACTTACAACTTTCATCTTCGGTTTGTAATTGATGACTGTTTTCTAAGCATATTGAGGAATATATCTTGATGCTTCTGCAAAGCATGCTATTAGGGACCACTATTTAACCTCAGCTTAGAGTAAGGATGAGGGACCATCGCTGTCCTGCCGCCACGACCTTTATTGTATACAATATTTTAGACGACCAACAGGTACTTATGTTAGTTATCGGTTGTGATTATTTGCAATATGTTAAGCAAGTTTCAAAGTGCATTGACCCGTTGAAATAATAATATATTGGAAATGGCAAAGCAAATACCTCACTCAGCTTGTGCTTTATGACTTTTTCCCCAATAATACTAGTTGAGATGAGTACAATCATTAAACGGTTTATACAGTGCACGAATATCCGCGCAATGAAATTACTCTGTGTATTGTGGTGGGTCGATTGCATTATTGCTGGTGTAGAAGCAAGAGAACCCAATTTTTTTATCCTGATGTGTTCTTATGCTTCGTGCTTTTACAGATCTAGCCCTAATTTTACCCTTTATTTGGATGTATTTTGTGACCTCAGTTAAGACCAGCTTAAACTCATGATCTGAGATATAACCATCTATTAGTGCTGTTGATACAATATCAGCAATGGCACTCAATTTACTCTATGACAGAACGCGGATATCATCATATTTTTAAACCTTAATGGTCAATCGTCGACTGATAAATTTCCCAGCGATTCCAAGTACCTCACAAGCGGCCCATACTCAAAACATGGCACCATCACCAATTGACCACTCATGCATTCCATTAACCAATGCTCCTGTTTATTTTCCCCAATAGTAATGCAGGACTTCAATGACAGCTGGATGTGAAGCGCATTAACATTTTGTTGTATATTTAGCGAGGTCCGTCTTTTTCTGTTGATGTCCATGGATATTAGTTTTTATATACACATATATATATACATGTATATATACATATATATATTTATATATATATGTATACATATATATACATATATATATTTATATAAAATTGTATGTATATATATATATGTAAATATGTATATATATATATACATATATAAAAATTTATATATATATATATATATATATCATCTATATATATATATATATTTATATATATATGTATATATATACATCTAATGACTCGTAGAAAAAAAATTTCCATGATTTAGCGATTATTGGTTTTACAGCGGGCATAGTATGAGAACCAGACAGGCTGAAGCGGCAGGCATTGTGGTAAAATAACGACATCAAAAATCCACTAATTCAGTCAGAAGATATTCTTTTTAAATAAGGACGACAAAGGTTGGCGCCCTGATTATGGACCAGCCAAATAATGTACAGTCAGAGAATGGTCGACCGTTGGTATGCTCCTGTCATACAAGGCTTAGCCCGTCGCTATTTATGTTCTAGTAGACGTTAATCAAGACACTTTCGTCTGAGCATTATCACAACAACGGGGTACCGCAAGTGTGGGATTGATCGCCTGACACGTTGTGCCCGAGTCAGTACATACAACATAAGAGCAGGATCAGAGATCCCCTCAAGCGCTATATTTGCATGACAACCCTTGGCCAATAAAGGCGTGTATTCATTGGGCAAGTATTGTTACTACTCGAAATTGTGTCTCAGTAAATGAAGTTAACACCTGTGACATGTTATCCAACAGCCCCACTGTGAGCTGTGATCTACAGACGCCTCAGAATCGAAAAAAGTACCGAATCGGTCAGATCGACTTAAGTTCAATCACCTATAGATGTATCAGATATAGTAAGCTATATTGTCAGTTTAACGGGCTTGTCAATCAATGCCTTAAACGACCTATTTCCTCGTGTATAAACACCGATGGTGATTGTCTACGCAAATTGATGGGAAGAATGATCTTTAAGTCGGCAGTTGCAATGTCACGTATTGTGTTGCCGATATGGTATGCATATGCGATCTTGGCTGATGTTGCAGACTCAAGTATCTCATTGACCTTGGTATACCGACAGGGCTCGTATAAAATATCCATTACGTCGCAATAAGACAGAAACATATAGTAAATATAGCCTCTGATTGTAACATGAGGCCAACTTCCTGGCGATTCGAGATCAGCACCAACAATGGATTGTTCTAGTCCTCAACTCAAGTAAATATTTCAATCGGTTTTGCCATAGTACATATGTGCAATATGAAGTAAAGCCGATATTTGCATGTTTCAATGACTGCCATCTCACTCGAGGGCCTGAAAATGATATCACCAAGGGAAGTGTTTTTGCTGCAATGAATTGCATGTTTGAAAAAGGGTGCGCGCATAAGTCGGTCTGTTCGTTCCTCGGTCTGTTTGTCTCTCAAGCGGCTGCACCTAGCTAGTTGCAAATTGATTCATATAAACAGGAGCGAGCCAAGAGTCTCTGCCGAGATTAGTGGTGGGTCACGAAGGGGGTAGAGGTGAGGTCACAGTGAAGGTAAAGGGTGGGGTTTAGGCACTAATAATGGTGGCGACCTCATTGATTGTTTGACATTTCGTTTTGCATATCTGTGTCTCATACTATTTGCGTATCAAAATTGAAGTGCTGTAAGAATTGCAAGTACTCTTATTAGTGTTGTCCATCACTTTATAGAGTATAGCCAAGTCTCCAATAAGCAGTAAAACCTTCTTGATATGTGCACTGCATTCAGGTTATTATGTCAGGAACTAGAATAAGGCATAAGATTGGCTTGAGTGTGTCGGCTTATATCACCCTTTACTACCTCTCTGCGTTTTGTAGAATTTTTAGTGAGTGTACCAATTGACATCAGTAATAACGGAGAGGCTCGGGGTATTAAAACGCGTTTGTGCATTTCATACATGAATATTATTCCGTGCCCAAATGTTTCGCAAGCTCGCATCTTTGCCTTTATAGTCAAAGTCACAAATATTGATGCTATTTCTGAAAAGTGAAAATCTGAGCCCATGAGCATGTATTTTAATATTGTATTGAAAGATAAAAGCAAAGCTGCTCCTGAATATTATGATAATTATTCAGTTTTAAGTCTGATTTAAAGCTGATTGTAAAATGCAGTTAAGTAATTTTTGGCTTACTGTTTGATCATGTCTGTCGTCTTACTTAAATTCAATACCACAATGTATGAAAGAGGAATGGGTAATGTCAGTTATGTTAAGGTTTGCAACAACAGACAAATGACAAACTGAAACACGCAATTAGCTTCATGTTTCATCCTATTTGATGTTAATAGAGTTTATAAGAATCTACATGAAAAGAGAACAAGGACTAGTATTGCTTTTTACCCATAAGTTACCAGCAATGGAATGATGTAATTATAATATTTTACTCTAGAGTATAATGAGTTTTGAATAATAGCACACGAATAATCGTAGATGACCACATGCACTCTGAACGCTTCATTGCGCTAATGCCAATCGCAGTTATTTCAAACAAGTGCTGTCGAATACTGATAGTTTAAATACAAATTCTTTCTGGTTAATGAATATATAACGTAAGCGGCCGGTGACAACATTGCCATGGTTATCATAATAGCTGAATGTCTCAATGAATTATGGGAAGAAACAAAAAGTAATACATCTTAGCATAAAGCCATTACTATACTATTCCTCACAAAACTGCCTTTCTTGTAGCACCATGGTTCTATCACTCTCCAGGAAATATCACTTAATGCTGAACAATTGCGCGATCAATTAGAGGCGCTAAGGGTAGAATAGTAGAGTGTTATAAATGATGATATTATCACGCATTAGATGCCAATATTTGTAGCTGTGTACATCCTTATTAATTAATACGCTAGTCTCTTCGTAATCTGCTGTCTTATTTTACTCCAAGTAAAGTAGCTTACCTGGTTAAGATATGTTGTACTTAAATATAAATCTGTACAAGAAGGAACAAACTCTAGAACAGGAAAAGACACAGTGGGTCTTGGAAACTCGCGACTATAACAATGACGTGTTTGACAACCGTGTTAAGGCGATTGGCCGGTTACGTACCTGATATAGGCTTGAATTATTAACAAATCGCTTGCATAGAGTCTTGCACACTGCAAATGGCACCAGACGCCGCTCACAGAGAACAATAACGTTATTGAGGTAGGATTTGTTTATGCTGCTAGCATCTACTATCTAGATACCGGACGGTACATCGTATTTAAATTAGCTGTAGGCTCAGTCAACAAAACGGTAATAGAGGAATTAAAGTGACTTATGATTGGTATAGCTTTGTATTTCTGCACAATTCCTAAAATCGGAATGTTATTATATGTTGCCGCGTGTGTTTCCTGATATCAAGATATTTATTATTCATACAGGCTTCTCAATGAATCATACCTCAATAACGTTATTGTTGCTGCTACGACTTATTTTCGGTTTTATTATGGTGTTGTGGTCATTGTAAGTACGCTACCAGGGCTGTTAATAACATATACTTGTATAGGGTATAGGTGGTTGATACTGGTGTTCTTAAGACAGCAATTATATCGACATGGTATGATGCAAATGCATCTAGGCTGAGCAGTTACCCTTAAAACTAGCCTCTTCAGAAGTATACACTTTGTTTACTAGCGTTATAAGATGCGTCTTCTCACTAGCACGAGTAATGCCAAATATCGTTCACATAGTTTCGCTAATGTCTCCATCTGGATACGGGGCAGCACTCCCTGCAGTGATACTTATTGTCAGTCTAACAGTTAATGGGTAAATATATTACCTTAGAATGGGAAATTCATTGATAAATACGAAAGGGCAAGACCAAGAATGTCCTAAGCTCCAGTGCGCTTAACGACTTCAGTTGTCTTTGGCATGACTATTTTGCTTACAGTAATGACTTTCTGGTAGATGCATCGCAAGGTTGCATGTTGTGAACATTAGTTGCCAGATCCATCCACGAGGCGAACGCAGCAAACGAGACGTATTTCGTATATAGCTGCGAGATAACATTACGTAAGGTCATGTTGAGGCGATATATGCATTAGCTTAAAAAATTCTGAGCTATGAAGAAATATAAGAAGCGTCGTGTATCGTGTGGAAAATATTGCTACTTGTGGCAATGCACTGTAATAGGCTCTATCTCACCGCGTACCGTTATTGGCTCCATCATTAGCGGAGTTATGCCGGAGTCATCGTGGGAGGTCATGCGGGTCAGAGAGGTCAGTTCAGAATCCGCTTTCAAGCAAGAACCATCTCCCCTCCTGTTACTAAATGCCAAACAGCATTCATTCTAACTTTTCGGCATTCATAATCTTCAACAAATAAAGCATTTTGACTCATCGGCCTGCTACTGTGTTGTCTTGCGGATTCATCACTAAGCAGCAGCATCTATAACTGTAAGCACAGCATATAGTGGCGAATCCATTATATCCCGGCTATCACGTTAGTGAGTACATTACATTATTTTCCTGTGTTGATATGTTTTCCTTGTTCAAAATTGACTATATGTCTCTGGTTTTACTCTGGATATTCGGCTTAAATATTAATGGTGTTTTAAAAAGTCTTGTAACGAATGTTAAATTTAGTTGATTCACGATTAAAAGGTGTCGTCATTGTGTGTGTTTGTTTAGATCAGCTGGAAAACATGTTGTGTATATGTAAGAAGCTTGACAAGAGAAATTGCATGGCATGTATGGTGAGCGAATGCGTGAATGTATTGATAGATCGTGTATGTCTACTTGACCTAGCCCGACACATATTCCTACGCTTGCTCAACCGACGCCGTTTACGAGTATTAGCGACGACAGTTCGGGGAACTGGCTATCTATGTTCATTCGCTACGCTAAACCAAGCAACTTTTCCGCAGACTTAATGGCAACGGCATTGCCTGTAGTTATGACCAGTCGCGCGATCGTCGGTCGTAAATCTATATCACACGGCAGTCATGAGATTTCCAGATGTGAAGTGCGCGATCATGGGTTCCCGATATTAGTATTCACATTAGACGCATGGGCCTGACTAATATGCCATAACCACGTTCGCTTGCCTGTCCAACGCCACCATAAATGTCGTAGTTATCTTGATCTATGGCGCCGAGATTACCATTATGCACTGTGGTACACTTTCATAAGACGAAGCGGCAAGGTAACTGAGTGAGACTATAATAAACATATTCTGACATGATTCTACTATAATATGCTCTCATGATACAGCTGTCTTGGACGATCGATATGGGGGTTGCCATATTTTAACACGGTATTGATAGAAGCAACGCGACTTGGCAAAATAAGGTTGTTATTTAGTATTTAGTCAATGTAAATATGATAGGCATCTGAATGAAAGTAATGGCTGGCCTATCATAGCCAATGTGGTTGAACACAATGATAACAAAAAAGTATATGCCGTTCATGACTAGTTCAGAGGATTGTTATGCTATTTTAGATGCTTTCTAGTATGTTGCACAAATATGAACTAATGAAAGCAAAACGACGGCGTTATATCATCGATCGCTACAGTAGTAAAGAACGTTAAGGAACCCACAAAGCAGAAGGAGTTATGCAAGAAGACCGTGTCATTCACCTCTGTAGATTACACAACTTGCCATCCCTTGTTACCTCACATTAAGTTACATGTGCCAACGATGGCTGCTCAAGAAACCATTGTTGTCCCACCAACATTGGAGACTGCGTCTTGTCTTTTCCACAGATGACCCAACAACTCAACCGCACTTGTTGGAGGCTGTCTCGGATTATCATGCAGACAGCCAAATGGCGGGTGGAAGTACGCAAGCAATTCAGAGCACGTATTTGCAACTTTGTACTTGTGGACGATATTCAGAAAGCATTCAGATATTACAATAGCTAAAATCATATATCAATATCAAAACGTCCGGTTTCGAATTCTGCATATCTGATGTTAGAGACTCGCTATTTGCACCACATTGCAGTAGTTGTCATGGTTTACCGACGTAGAGAAAATATTTGTAATGTAAGGAGGAACTATAAAATATAGCAACAATCATAACAAAACGTATTTCAACTAGAAAAATGAAATACATTATTGATGCCTAACCAAAAACTACGTTGAGTGAACTGAAATAACCTTATAATAATCATCCACCACATATCACTTAATCAACCAATCGTTGAAGTGATGGGCATTAACATATGAGAGCAGCGTATGAACAACAAGCCAGATTGCAATGATGTATGGCAATATGCGCCACAATACTCTGTTTTAAAGAGGAGTTCCATCCCATATCGGGAACGAGGCTGCCTTGCACCTCAGAAATTTACAGTTCAGACTTTTAGTGGCTTGCGTACTCGTTGGTCTCATTTTTGTGAAATGTTGTCACAGTACTACGACTTAAACTGATGATGTTATCTTTGACTCACGCTGACTGACCTGACTAACAATAGTTCTATGGAGCCGAGTTAGTGAGGTTTTTGTCTCAATCTCTAGTGAAAGTCGGTGCAAACATTCGTTGTCATGTCTCGACGACAGCGAAACCTTGATTTTATACCATATGGAGGGTTGTAAGGTACATTTGTGTTTGTGGATGAAGCCCACAAGTATAATATGTAAAGATTTGATGAAATCTACATTTTGTAATCTTAATGAAAGTATACCAGGCCTTAGTGAGTTAGGTATAGGGTGCGCAGAATGATTCTTCGTCCAAGTTAAATTTGCCATACACCAAAAAAAAACCCAATATATAGTTACTGCGTAATGGCGAAACAAAATGATCTCTGATTGCCATATATTTGGCTGGACCCTTTCTTTACCTTCACACAAGAAAGTTGCAACCCTGCATTCTTTGGTGTTTTTAAATAAATATGACATATTTGTCAAATGCCCCTGAAAACGATGTCACGTCGCTCACATATTTGGCAGAAGAACAAAATATGATTTAATTTAATCAAATGATTTTGCAGATTTCTGTGAGGTACATATCTTTTTTATCTCATCATTTAAGCTTCAGCAGTCTGCACTGAACGTCTGTACATATCTAACACTGTGTATGTTTGAAGTAAACATTCACGATAAATCAATGACGTTATCGTCTATGGATATGCTTGTAACTTTATTACTTACACTAGTTCCTTCCTCTTCAATAAATAATCACATCACACATCATATGCGACCGACCATATGTGTAACCCCTAAGGTGAAATACTAGAAACAATATTCTAAAAGTAACAACAAAGTGCCTGCCGTGACGGATTTGTTTTTTGACAAATGACACGAAGCACACGATGGGCGGTGATTATTTTGTGAAAGTGTATATGTGGTGGCTGAATATTCGCCATCCAACTTAGATCGATTTATGAGCAAATATTTTATTGAAAATACATTAGCTATTCTGGTACTGGTACATATTGATGCCGATATGTGAAATGAAATATCTTTATAATAATCATCCACCACATATCACTTAATCAACCAATCGTTGAAGTGATGGGCATTAACATATGAGAGCAGCGTATGAACAACAAGCCAGATTGCAATGATGTATGGCAATATGCGCCACAATACTCTGTTTTAAAGAGGAGTTCCATCCCATATCGGGAACGAGGCTGCCTTGCACCTCAGAAATTTACAGTTCAGACTTTTAGTGGCTTGCGTACTCGTTGGTCTCATTTTTGTGAAATGTTGTCACAGTACTACGACTAAAACTGATGATGTTATCTTTGACTCATGCTGACTGACCTGACTAACAATAGTTCTATGGAGCCGAATTAGTGAGGTTTTTGTCTCAATCTCTAGTGAAAGTCGGTGCAAACATTCGTTGTCATGTCTCAACGACAGCGAAACCTTGATTTTATACCATATGGAGGGTTGTAAGGTACATTTGTGTTTGTGGATGAAGCCCACAAGTATAATATGTAAAAATTTGATGAAATCTACATTTTGTAATCTTAATGAAAGTATACCAGGCCTTAGTGAGTTAGGTATAGGGTGCGCAGAATGATTCTTCGTCCAAGTTAAATTTGCCATACACCCAAAAAAAACCCAATATATAGTTACTGCGTAATGGCGAAACAAAATGATCTCTGATTGCCATATATTTGGCTGGACCCTTTCTTTACCTTCACACAAGAAAGTTGCAACCCTGCATTCTTTGATGTTTTTAAATAAATATGACATATTTGTCAAATGCCCCTGAAAACGATGTCACGTCGCTCACATATTTGGTAGAAGAACAAAATATTATTTAATTTAATCAAATGATTTTGCAGATTTCTGTGAGGTACATATCCTTTTTATCTCATCATTTAAGCTTCAGCAGTCTGCACTGAACGTCTGTACATATCTAACACTGTGTATGTTTGAAGTAAACATTCACGATAAATCAATGACGTTATCGTCTATGGATATGCTTGTAACTTTATTACTTACACTAGTTCCTTCCTCTTCAATAAATAATCACATCACACATCATATGCGACCGACCATATGTGTAACCCCTAAGGTGCAATACTAGAAACAATATTCTAAAAGTAACAACAAAGTGCCTGCCGTGACGGAGTTGTTTTTTGACAAATGACACGAAGCACACGATGGGCGGTGATTATTTTGTGAAAGTGTATATGTGGTGGCTGAATATTCGCCATCCAACTTAGATCGATTTATGAGCAAATATTTTATTGAAAATACATCTACTATGGCTCTAATCTAAACATATATCGTAATAGAAATCTAAATAATTGCCTATCGTCAAATCAGGGAAATCTATCCCAGAGCATTTGGTGAATTAAGTGATGATCGTTGTGCCTTACATTTCCGACTGACAATGCTTGGCAGCTTCCGCCTGATTTGCAAGGCGCCGCTAGCGGTTAAATCATATGTAATAAATTAAACCTTGGAGTTCGACGTCGATTTTAGTATGAAATATTTAACTGTACCTGTGATGGATGAGCATGGCATATATGCATAGATAACGACCTTTATTTCCCTCTTTAATTGCGGTCGTTGGATCACCTATATAAAATAACAATACAATTTCAGCCTGGCCGTCCATCTTTTACCGTTACGCGGCCCTTCAAAGCCCTTCAGTTGGTTAAGTCATTTAAATGTTTTGACTCACAGCCGCATCGGCATTTACCCGATATAGAATAAGGACAGCAAGATATAGGCGAACATTTATAATGTAACATGTACCATCACAAGCCGAATAATTGAACTGAAACGATCGAAATTCATTTCCTTATATAATCCCGTATAAGGGTTGGTAGCGGCCTTCAAGGAAGTTGTAGTAAACGTGCTATGGGCAAGAATCATGCTATCAATTATTCCTTTGAGCAGTTTGATGTGCCCACCACATACGTGATGTGATGAGACAGCAAAACGTAACATCCAGGTCGCTGGCCCTGTGTTTGCTCTACAGGTTATAATGCGATCACATTATGCACCATACATGTGAAATACGTAATGAGCAAGTTTTTATAAGGGCGATAATACACTGTCATTTATATGTTCTTATAATAAATTCCCGGTAAGGTTCTTAATTAACAACTCGATAAAAGTTTTCAATCTATCCAAGTGCATGTATTTTAGCGCGTATTATAGATGTACTTATTAACGCAAAAATAATCAGAGGAAATCACTGCTGTGAAGGTGATTGCTTAATTTATCGTTTTATCTTACCTCCATTTTTGATAGCTACAATGAGGTCTATTTCTTCAATCAATATTACGAGGCATTCTGTGGGTTTCTTACAAGCGCTGGTTGGTACCCGCGACAAATAGGTTGGTTTGACGAAGTGATGTATTCCCCCTGAAACCTTATATGTCATTTTTAGCTGCATTGCTATTGTTAGTTAATCAATAATAACCTCATATAACAATCATTGATTTGAGTAGTTTATTAAATCCAGTCGTTTAACCAGATTATCCTGCAATTTGTGAGCACATATGTCAACTATACACTGTCGATTCAACACTTTTACATGATGAGATGATAGAAAAAAGCCCTCATCGATGTTTGCTGGAATCAAGGCGGTCAAGATTTAATAAGAAAAACCGGAACGCATTTCGGCGCCATTGCATTACACACAAACGCTCATATTGCTAGGGTTGGTACGTCTCAAACGTAGCAATTAAGCAAAATTAACTGTACATGCTTTTATGTGCTTCCATTGTCTGCTTATGGCAATAACCTTGAATTGGATATCGGATAACCAGAACGAAAGTGATTTCCGACAGAGACGTCAGGGGTTGGAAACGAACATCTACGACAAAGGAAAAAAACTATGTGCACCTAAATAAAATACAGAGAAAGAACACACACCATGCAGTGGATAAAAAGAGAATGGAAGAAAAAATTAATCTTGGGCTGTACTCATAAAGAAAATTATGTACAGTCGTCTCCACCTGATTCTGCAGTATCAGCCGGGTCCGCGCTCTCTGACCGTATTCATAAAACAATAACTTAGCGATCTTAACTAGGTGCGTCAGCTCAATGCTGGTAAGCAACTAAATATAAAAAGCTATAATTTCACACATAAACCATCGCGATCACTGTTTGTTTCTTCAGGAGAATATAAAATTCCTGCTTGAGTGTTTACTAGACATAAAATAAAATTGCAAAGAAAAACAGATTTAGACGAATGAATCGCGATAATTGACTGGAACATAGTCACAGTTTTTGTCGTTTGTCAAAATAAAAAGGAATAGCCTTTGACAGTTTTTGAATAGAGCCTTCATTATTATCTAATCAGACTGTAAAATATTTTATGCTATCAAGAATATCATGGTTTAGTCATTGGATACGTGTTTCAATTGCACATATTCACAGCACTGCAGGCAGCGTCCACTCCTTGCTGAATTTACTTGTGTTGGTTGACATTCAGTTCGAATTCTCGCACAGCTCCACGTCATTAGTCGTTGACGTTGCCTGTGTCTTTGACGCATTTTTCGCCAGAAAACCTCGACGTTAATGTGCTGCGTTTGATTGTTTTATACTTCGGGGACACCTTCAAAACATGCAATGTTATAATGAGATGGATTCATATATTCGTGGGCTTGTTGCTTGCTTTCCTTATATTCAAAAATATCCAGTTGTTCTTGGTATGAAGTGTAAGAAATATATCAGTGACATGACTAATCAAGCAGAATTCAAATCATTTTGATTAAAAATCTGCCTTGCCTTGTCGCTGAAACAACAGCTTTTGAACTTATCAGTCTTGCGAACCTTAGTCAGCTCCCTAGTTTCCTCAGATTTGAGTCGACTCAACTACTTAAATGTTTTTATGAATTCTGTTGAGACGGCCAACTCAGCTAACCATCCGAGAGATGGAAGAACCCGCAAGGCGGCTCCTCTTGGACATCAAGACAAACCGTGTCTTCTTAGCACACGTCTTCTTGGCATGGGTTGGCTGCAAGGAGGTGGAGGCCATGGACGCAGCTATCGCTGCCGCTGACAATGCCAGAGAGGCGTTGGAACCTGCATCATCTCCATCAGAGGGTGAACGTGAGGGTGAGAGTGGGGGTGATGATGGATTTTCCTTGCATTCACGTCCACTCTCACGGCTAGGAGACTTCTTGGTAGCGTTCTTAAAAGTTTTCCGCATAAGTTAAACTAACATTGGTCATTATCTGTTAACACCGGCAACATGCAAAACATTTGTTGATATAAGTTATCTACAAGTTATCAAAACGTTCTGTGTAAGTTACTTATACTTTATGAATTCGTTATGTATGCCTCACATACACGTATTGCTGAAGTCGATGTTGAACACTCTGTCCATTGGCGCCTGACAGCCTTTTTCTCGAAAAACACATAAATACTGTTTACAATTTTGTCCGAATGGCTACACTGCTTCATATCATAACGATGGAACATAACTTAATATTAAGAAAGCATATCTGACACATTTCTCGATTAGCTAACGTGGGCGAATTGGTACAGCGTTGGTTTGGTTGCGCACGCTGTTACTAACGAGTCAAAGGATTCTTCCTTTTACAATTTGGACAAAAAGGAAATTATGGCTAACAGGGGATTCTATATTACTTTTGACAAATGTAAGGTATTCCATGCATGAATAGCATACGAACCAAACGAACGGAATGGATCCCATTGCACTAGCCTCACTATGATGCGATTAGCAATTTCAAGTAGCCATGATCAGACGACCATAAGTACAAACACATGACAACTTGACACATATCCATCTAGTATTGCTATTCTTGCTTAGCTGTGAAATCGTTTCTTGCCAATATATGCAAACAAAAACAAACCCAGCTCAGTAAAAACGCATAGAGTCTAATTTTTACAATGAAAGAAGTCAGCATAAACACCTTTCAATGCAGCCATTTCAATGCATTATTTGCCAAATATCACACACAAAAACACGCGGAAGTGCGTAATCAAGAGCGTTTTTATACTAACAACAGCATTATGGCCGGGACCATCACTAATTTTTGCTACCAAGGGTTTATCATTGCCTGAGTGGAGATAACTTCGAGTTGATTTTACGGCTGTATATATAGGCTGCTGTTGGTTTCAAAAACTAATACAAGTCGCAAGTTCACTATCTGCTTTGGAAGCGTATATTTCCGCCAGTTAACTGCATAGCCATTAAATGAGTTACGCATTTGTGGCATTTATAAAATATCCTTGTCATATGTGCAATGTATGCTGCCTTGTGACACCGCTTTATACGTCTTGGGGATGGATTTGTCGCAATCAATTGATTTAGTAACGTGAACATTGGACTTTTTCAATAAAAACCGTTGCCATTTGCGAAGAGAGGGGCTCAACTTTCAAAGTAAACCCCTTACATAAGGGAGAGATACGCGTGCCTCACAGTAGATGAGCAACTGACATTATGGCTATGAGGAGAAAGACATCTGTCCAAATTACGGACAATACGGAATTTGATGAAAGCAACAACAAAGTTCACATATGTTAATGCAGGCTTATATTGCACTTTCATTAACACTCGTGCATGTAAACTCTTCGATTAGAATATACGTAAAATATGACACATATTAGCGCCCTGGGCCCCCTGAAATGCTGTATAAACGATACCAGGTAGACTCTGGTATACAGTGAACACGCGGCTGCTGCTATGCATATCTTTATATGTACGTATTGAAGCAAAATATATGTTTTTCCCTATCATTACTTCTCCTTGTTAGATATATGGAAAATGAAAAATATACGTCGGGTTGTAAAAACGGCTATGCAAGTCTTGAAAGAAGATACTCGAAACAGAATTAACATGGTCACATGCCCAATAAATATGTCAATTATGCCAATAGAAAATGTACTTGGATCGTATAGATTCCAACTATATTTCAGGTCCACATTTACAGATGTTGTTACTTTTGCTTTTTTATTATAGTTTGTAGATATGCGAAAATTAACCATTCTTGTTTTCGCAACGGTAGTTAAACGTTTACAGCTTAGGTCTCTGTCAAGCTGCTATACCAATCGTTTCACTTATCAGATACATGGCAATAATTGCAGCGTAGAACTAAATTATTATTTTCTTTTTCGCAACAATGATGTATATATAACTTCTATCTTTGTCTACTTCTATCTTTGTCCGCTAACGGCTCGTGGCACGTACAGCTGAGGGTGCTTCCTGTGTCAACAAAAATCCGTTATGTTAGCTCTGCTGCGCCTTATTCTTCACTGCATGTTTGCTGCATCTAGTCCGGTCACATTTACACACTCTCCCATGAGAGTTGACTGTAATGAGCAAACTTGGTTTTATCACCGACTTAAAACCAACAATGGACCTGGCGGATGCATTAATGTATATCAATCGGTAAGTGAATATGCATGGAAAGTTGACCAAATCACTACAACACCGCATCTATCTACCGGGATACATTGCTCAATAATGGAGCCGGAAATCAAACTCCGATAGTGCAAGCGCTAGGTTTGTATTAAATTGCATCCCATATTATGCAACCCATGAACCTCGTTCTGGTGCATTTTTGGTCTTTTGTATAGAAGACAACAAACTGCATATGTTTACAACATTGAACAAACTACAGCAAATAATTAGGAAGTAAATAATGGGGATTCCATGCATGGATTTACTTTCTTTAATCTTCCCGGATTAAGATTTATTAAGATTTGAAATTCGACATATATCCGCATTACTATTTTTAATTATCTTTTTCCACGTATCAGATAAACATCGAAAATGACACAAATTGTATTCATTGGTAAGTCTCCCCCTGCACCCCAGTAAGTGGAGCACAATCTCACATTCTAGTGATTACCATTAGTGTTCCTCTTCAGCATTCATGGAACAATGAAGTATCATTTAATTAAGATATTTACAACTCCAATATTGTTTTATCATAACGCAGGTTCACAAAAAGTGACTTATGTTCCATTTGCCCCATAGTTTTCCGCATAATCCAGCCTATTTTATTATTCAACGAAGAGGCTTTGACTTTGTCTTATGATTGACGTTGATAAAAGCTGGTACGTTGGAATTGGGTTCCACCTATATTCGCCCATACTCATATTAGAATAAGTAATTCGTCCAAACAAATTTATATAGGTATTCTACGAGTGATGTGACCGGTCAAATGAGTTAGTGATTTGGTCATCTTGACCACATTAAAGTCACAGTGAGGGTTTTAAATAAATGCGGCTGAGTGAAGTTATTATGGGGATAAATTTTATAACGATGGTGTTTCTATTACCTTGTTACTCTTAACGATGTCCGAACAGATATGATTTTGTTGTAAATGTTGTTAATCATTTGCTGATAATAGTTAGAAAAACTGAATCTAGCAGTTCTTTCCTTCGGTAATTGCTCATTATTGATTGTATTAGCAAGTTTAAAATATGCTTATTAGTACGATCCATCATAAATTACTCATTAAACTGAAAGAAGCAAATCAAAATTACTGATAACTAGATGAAACGGCGCCGGGTCATCTTAGAAATATTATTGATCCAAGGTCCCTCTAACGACTTCAGTGATAAACGACTTTAGAGGGCAGTGGAGATCTCAACGCCTTTCACGAGATTGTAGTTCGTCGACCGTTATATATGTTTCGGACGGGTCACATGGGACCAATTGCACCCATGGATTTTAGTTGTCTCACATTGCCGTTCGCGAGATGGTCCCGAAAGCCTACATGACAATACATCCTCTGTGAATTTAATTGTCATCAGCTTGGTTATTCTGCCCTCCAAATTTCCATGGATAAATAAGTCCAATATGAATTGAAGATCATACCTATATCTAACTAGTACTATCTACAGACTATGTGACAGGTGCTTTATTGATATATATCAGCCTGCAAATGATATGTGCAACGACCCACTGATGGGTCGCAAGGGTTGTGCAAGGATCCAATACATCAGACTTTAGGATTGCAATGTGGATTAGAGTTTACCATTTTATTAATAATTGTAAGATGAATCACAGCTAAAAGTGTAAATACGAAGGTCGTGACCAGATGCAGGCACAGTATTTAGTGGCAGTACAGCACATTCCAGTAATGCATGCGGCAAATAGTTTAAATTGTCTCACTTAATTTGTTATCATGCTGCAGTGGCTTACCTATTTTGACATACTTCAATATTATATTATTAAATTTAGACGAATAATGAAACCGAAAATCCTTCGTGAGGTACTGTTCGTCTGATATCCTATCAACAACCGGGTCAAAAGCAAGGTGATCAAAGTTTCAAATAGCCTGTAGAGAGTCAAGCACTGTACGCACAAGATGATAAAACCATTGCATTCCAAAACGCCGACGTTCCGGAACACACAGTCATGACATTGACTCTACACCCTGCATAAGATGGCAAATTGTTTATTATTATCACTCCGAAGAGACTTATGTCACGTTTAAGTGATGTAGCATTTTGTATTGGCAAACTAAGCCCATTCCAGTCATATTCTTTTCGCATTACATCGGCATGATCAAGCTGATCAAGGGGCTTGGTGAAAGCGACAATGTTGAAATCGTTCACAAATTGTTCGGTATTTACGCATGGCTTGATCGAAGCCTCGCCATCGTTAGATATGACATTCTCGATTTTTCAATTGTTGTTCAATTCTCCAATATAACAATAGATTACTCAAATAACTATTGAATTCGTTGCTCAATCGACCCACAAGTGTCATTATTATATTTCATTCAATTAATTAATTAATAATCTAGGGATAGCATGCACATTGACAACCCCGCACTACAAAGTGGCGTAGGCCTTTAACGCCTTCTGTACTCATCACTATTACTGACTGTATCGTGAGTTGCCACAGTTTAGATCAAACACATAACAACGTTCTAGATGGAACATAATAAGCTCCAGCTAGAGGGCGTTAGCCGACTTCAAACTACAATTCTTTCCCATTACGCTTTCCGTCAAGCGTTGGGGTTGACGAAATGAATGAGATAGATGATATGCAGATTAGAATTGCATGTTTTGGGTATATTCACATACCGATCGTCAAATCGAGTGCACATTTTACTACTATTCTCGGGAAGAAACAGCCACTTTACACCGGCTTTAAGTCTCGTCAATTGTGCGGGATGAATAAAGCAGTTAAGTAATATATCTACCGTATGTTACCAGGTACATTCACTGTGGGATGTCCTCACGTGTACAGTTTGATTCGTAGTCGAGACTTAATCAGTGACCAGTAAGGGATAGCATTAGACGCATAAAGTTAGTCTTTTCACAGAAATATTATTAATATCATGTCACCCTGTCATCAGTACAAATTACACTTTCAGCTAATTATTACACAGATCGTCGATGGTATTCGTATATTTCAAAGTTGTAGACTGGTCTGATTATGTTGGGTATCCTTTGATGCTGCCACGATTATTTTCAATACTAGCAAATGGGATAGCGAAGGCCAGGTTTTAAGATTATCACGTGCGCTTAATTCGAATCGCCATTACAAGATTCGAAATAGCTTTCTTAATAAATAATTTACAATTTAATAATGATATCAGCATAACATAGCCAAGTGGCTTAATTGCACATTCACTGATATACGTCATCAGATGAGAATTAATCAGACACTGGCAATTCGTCACGTGCTCTGGCCATCGCACAGAGTTTGAAGAGAAGCAAGCGTATCGGTTGATGCACTGGTCCTGGAAATATTTCCTTCCGATGATAGTATGCGCTTGGTTCATGTTTGACTTCATTCTTGCTGGCGCATCGTGTCAGTCAGCATCAGGCACTTACTGGAGTATTGGATAGGGATGAGGAAGGAGTTGCGATGGGATATTGGTGGTGGGAGGGATGGGACAGGCCAGTGTTTCCCATACCGTGGCTTCCAAGCACCGATTTGCACAATCTAGTTGCAACTAGTACGATGCACATAAGCTTGGCATCAGGAACCGAGCCCTTGTAATAGTTACATTTTTATGAACAAGATGAATCTTGGCAAGCCGAACACATATACTTTGAGAATGTATTAAGTGTATAATGATGGTTTGACACACTCAACCCGATGATTAAAAACCTTATTATCAGTTGGACCCCTGACATATCCAGAGAAAATTATAGCAGAAGCTATGGGCCGAATATGTTCAGCCTTATAATTTCATCGGATTGAAAGCAACTAACAATTTAATTAACCCTTTTTTGTTAATGGAAGTTCGTTGAGTCGTGTCTCATATTCACTTTATCTCATTTTATTTGGCAAATCATTCTGTAGGGTAGCTCTTGAGCACTTTAACAAAATTTTCCCTTGAAATTTTGCCTACTCGTGTAGTAAAACATGATCATATGTCATCGCCATGACACTTAATAAGATTACAGTAGACATACATATCGCCTCCTATCAGATTTTTCAGGCATAACTTTAACATATACGACAGCGGAGAGAGCAACACGGGAATCGTTCAATCGAGAACTGAAATAGAATGTGCTCTAAATTGCTGGTTGTCATGAAACAATTGCAGTGAAACGACTTGGCACCTATTAGTGCTATTGTTGTATACGTCAATTAATTGATACTTACAGAGAGCTAAATTACACTAATACAAACCAAATAGATAGTATTGCCAGTGATCTCCACAATATATTACCTAACACAGTGTCCATATATACAAATATATATATATATATATATATATATATATATATATATATATATATATCTATATGTATAAACATATATATATATATTCCAAATGTCTACTTCAGTCGTATGCTATATCTACAAGTTCAAGATCACAATTATAGCGTCATAACGAGCAGATAATTTGAAACAAATAAAAATTCATTTGCAGAATATATGATATTTGTATACAACCACCTAAATGCAACTAGAATGGAATACGCACATAGTGTCGCTGATGTCATGTTATCGCCGACCTTGTGTGCGTTGACAAAACATTGTTGTAAACGACATCAGTCACATAGTTGAGGAAGGGTTTGTTTGATGAAGCATCAAATGGTTAGCAAGAGATGTTAGATGCATGTTGTGATTGGTAATACTGTAGCTGGGAAGGGTAATTTATTCAACCGTAAGGAGAATTGATATCGGCTTGACATTAACACAGGACCTTATAGTATGCGACCCTCAAGGGCGGTTTCAGTCCGAACATTCAGACGGTGTGAGGTTATGTGAGGTTACACAAAAACTATTCCCGAAGAGTGCCAAATGGAGCAACGAAGATAAGTATATTATGCGATTGTGTGCAAATTATTTTTGTTAGCATGATGCAGCGTCATGCTCAAATTACCATCAGAATTCCATTCAAAAATGACCATTGACCAATGCTGTCCGAACATTTACGGATGGAATTCAGTAGCATTATGCAGACGACAGACCAGTGCGTTTGTTGGCCAATTCTGCATTATCTTTTCATGAGGGGCTCTTATCCTTCATTGATGCAAAGTGTGTACTGTACATTGATCCGAACGGCTTTAGAAATAGACATATATAACAGAATATATATTTGCAGTCCTAAATTATTTTCTTTAAATGTCCGTAGACAGCAATGAGAATAGTCACTCCAATCACAAACCGCCCCTCATATCAGGCTTATCATATACAATGACATAGTGTGATACCCATGCCAGACTGACCTCACTGAATCTATTATAGTGGTGCACATGCAAGGCTTTTCTATCTGAATTAACCGGAATTGTGACATGTTCGCTTACTGATCTAATTGAATCCCTAGCGCCCGGAAATTTGTTCGAGTCATCTCAGGAAACCAGTCAGGGTGTATAAACCTCGGTTTCCTAATTATACGACTAATCGAAACGCATTGACTACAAATAATGCAGCTTAATGCATTTGTAAGACCGATGACCGATTACACGCAAGTCAACGAGGCCGTAAACTATGTGCTTCAAAAGTCTGTGAAACTACGTGAAAGTACTTGCCTTATCGCAGGTAGATTGTTTGAAGATTGAATGTTCGCATTTTCCCCTCGCTATCACCCTCGCTATTGACTTGTCGGGCTCTGTTTCAGAGATGGTTAAAAGGGAATGGCATAGTTAGTTTGTTGACTTGGTTTGTACGCTACACTCTGCCTGAAAGTATACGATAATTGTTTACTCTGGAGCTTGTCGGTCAACATATATGTTCATAATTGATGACATGGCACGTGTTGTACACTCTATAACAGTCGTCCATATAAAAGCATTACTTGAAATGTATGACCGACGTCTGGTATGCCGACTAATAACTACAAGTTACCAATTTCATTTATGGTAAATGTAAGTTTGACGGCACGAACACTATACAGGGTCCGAGTATCATCAACATTAGAATGGTTTTATGATATGATATTTTGATAATGCCTGAAAGCTGTCGCGTTTTGTCCCGACTACTTTAAATCGTTCAAAGACAGCGTTAAATATATATATATATATATATATATATATATATATATATATATATATATATATATATATATATATATATATATATATATATCTATATATATATATATATATATATATATATATATATATATATATATATATATATATGATATAGATCATATATATCATATACATATATATATATATATATATATAAATATATTGACATTGATATATCAATGCTCATATACATATATATATATACATATATATGTATATATATATATATATATATAATATATTGACACTGATATGTCAATGCTATATACATATATATATATATATATATATATATATGTATATATATATATAGTATATATATATATATATATATATATGTCTATATATATATATATATATATATATATTATATATATATATATATATATATATTTATATATATATATATATATATATATATATATATATATATATATATATATATATATATATATATATATATATATATATATATATAAGCACAGTATCACAATTTTACATTATCCCACAGTTGTATGAGCAGACGATATATTATTTTGTCACGATATCGCATTGATGATGATCATAATACATGATCTAAATATAATTTATGCCATTGGTACGGCATTCGTATATATAAAATACATTGATCCATCTAAGCATGTAAACATATGACGAATATTTTTCGACCACAATGCTCATATATTGTTTATCTTTGTGACAATGTAGGGCAGCCAAATCACTACCCATGGTAATTATTGTCACGTAAGTATCATGGCGCCATATATAGCAACGAAAACGACATCTAAATATGGTAAACTTGGGGGTCCATTGTAGACCATATGACAGACGCAGTTGAATAAAAACAGAACCTTGACAAGAAAGGTACACTGCCATGCAACTGGACTAGTGGCATTATATTGCTACTTAACAAGAAACATGCCTCGTTAGAGAATTACATGGAATGAATAACATCAACAGATCCATCTGAAGACGTTAGCTCGATAGCAAACCATATGGCATTATCGTTTTGCCTAAGAGTAACAACTTAGAAACCGAAAAGTCAGTGCAAAATAGATGCTTATTGTCCTTCGTCAAAAGTTACTTGCCCGCCTTCTACTTCCTTTTATTCATCCTTCTTATTTCGTCAAGGGTTACTCAGATCAGCATTCACACACGAGTAAAACAGTTTACACATCTCACGAAACATTCTTGAGGTAGCCGTACTCATATATCTACTATCTCTTATATAATAATAAACATTACCAAACGCATACAAAATTTTATATTTTACGCAAATATGTCTGCGACATGAACCATGAGATACTGCTGTGCTTTGTTTTCTGATGCTATTGCACAGGCCACTGATTCATGTCACCACTTAAATCATCAAGTCAAGACCGACTCCAAGCAAAACGAATGTCATGTCAAATATCTGGGACACGCCAACGTCATCGGATTATCTGAGCGCTAGAACAAACTAATGTATACAGTGGAATTCAGCTTGGCAACGTTGGCCTTAAGACCGACCACAATGAGGAAGGGGTTCTACTGTTACAAGTACAATGGAAAGGATTTTCGTTTGCACGTAATATTGGTCTCGGATATTTTCGAATAAAAACCACTGTGCTGAGCTATAACTCGCTCATTTGGCGAACTCGAAAATCTTTTTTCGCCTTCTAGATCATTTAAATTCTAACCGTACTTCTATAATATATATTTCTTTACTGCGGGCGTGTCAAATGTGATCAGTCAGTGACTAAATGAACTTGATCAAGTTCCAAGTACAGTCCTATTATTAACTGGGATTTTCCTTTTGCGATTAGGGGAATGTTACGTTCGCGGCTAACTAAGTGGAAAGTAGACGATTTCATCGCCAGCAACAACTTATGCCAGCCAACACATCCCTCAAAGCATGTGATTCCTGAAAGAAGCATCCAAGCTTACAACCCAACACACTATGGTTAAAGTGATCGAACATGACGGCCATGTGTCCCCTATTTACATTATTTTGATAAGAAACGACTACAGATTCTTATCATGCTCTTAGTCGGGATTGAATTTTGACGTTTGCAAGGAAATCCCATGCAAAGATCGATCAAGTATATCGGTTCGTATAAAACGAATTGTATGATATTTACAATTAGCCAGTTGTATTCAAAGTATGCTTTTATTTACCGTAATTAAGACTATTCCGTGTTGCTATTGAGAGACGAAGATCTGTTAAAAGTTAAACCATTATCACTTGATGTACTTTTGCTTCTTTGGCAGTTAATTGTCTCACAAAATGGTCTCTTAGATATACGCAGTGGAAATAGAGTATGTAATCTTTATACAATAATAACTATTAAAAAACATATCGCTGGATCTACTGCCGAGCAACGTCGTTTTGTGTGTGTGTTTGTGTGGAGTTGGGGGGGGGTTAAGATAATCTGGCACACATGGAAATACTTTGTCTCGATCAAGACGAAACTGTTTAAATATTTCTGAATACATAAAAATATATTGATGGATGCAGTACAAATCCCTGTGGAACATTATACTTAGTATATGTTTACGACAAAAGCAGCATCATTTGCGTATAAATAGGCATACATTATGCTGTGTAGTTGCTATGGGAATACAAGATCAATGGTGCCTTGTAGCAGTAGCAGCAGAAGACATATGGGTCAATGACAATTGACAACAATGAAAAAATAATATAATGACACGCCTATTAAACAAGTGTGCCACTACCAAAGGTGCATGACCCAAGATTCATTAAAGTGAATTAGGTACTTTTGAAATAGCGCTCTTCAAATCTGCCAAAATAATGCTGATGATTAACATATCCACACTAGCGTATGACAGCGAGCCTAAGATGTTGGTTGCATTGCGGTATGCAGGTTGTGTAAATTGCTAGGCGGGTAAGAAGTGAAAGAGGTGGATTGCTTTGTGCAGGAGATTGTAAAAATCCATGAGATACATTCTAAAAACATTTAATCCAAACACGAAGGGACATTTTTATATGATGACTTAAATATGTTAATCACAGCCGTGTAAATACAACGCATATAGTCACTCGTCTTTAGCAAAGGTGAATTGGAATGATTGGAATTTATTGATAAGACGCTAGTTATCATTATCATAATATTATACTCTCTTCAAAGCACAAGGTGCAAAGTTAACGGCGCGGAGGAACAGAAAATCGCTCTAGTGTATGTTGAGCACTCAATAATGGATAAGCAGTTGGAAACCTATACGATCATGAGTTCTATTGATCAACAAACCTAAGACCAGCACGATAAAGCATATTTTAAATCATTAATCACAATACCTAGCCAGCTAATTTCGCTGGGAGCTTTATCAACCCACTTCCGATTTTAAGAATACTGCTTCTAACGGCATTCGTGCTTATCTTATAAGTGATTATCTTCCTATATAGAAGTTGAGCACGTATGACAGTTGATGTATATACGGTTGAAAACTGTCCATCATACAAACGTTGTATTTCAGTGTGACATTTTCACGGCACGAAATGACCTTTACTGTTCTCAGTAAAGCTAATAAATTTGGAGACCAACAGACTTAAATATACTGCACAACATGTTCTAAAAATCTTATTGCAGTAAGAAAGAGAGTTGTTTGACACTTAATAGACGACACAGTGTATGTGCACAGAATATAGTTAACTTAGCTTATCATACAGTAAGAAATGATTATGACCAAACAAATCTACATGATAAAAAGTAACCTATTTTGGATCCTGCCGTTTATTATTAAAGTATGGGTAAAAAGAACAAACATTGAAAATATCACATGAGTAAATCACAACTGCTGATGAGATCGCACTAACTTATATGAATGATATACCCAATTATTGCAATAGCTTATTGCCGCTTATTTGTTGATGAATCAATAAATGACATTAAATAATCTTTGTATTTACTTTACATCTATCACACTGGACATTGCGAGTTAATTGCGGAGCATAACATGGAATACATAATTGGTAAAGATAACCATTTACGACGTAATCTAGTCCCTTATTTAACTCAACGATGTCCAACTTTAT
This sequence comes from Urechis unicinctus, assembly GCA_034190875.2. Classification (NCBI taxonomy): domain Eukaryota; kingdom Metazoa; phylum Annelida; class Polychaeta; order Xenopneusta; family Urechidae; genus Urechis; species Urechis unicinctus. The sequence goes on along the minus strand of CM067344.1, from coordinate 57,460,489 downwards.
TAGGGAATAATACTGCACATACTAAATTGCGCAACAGCGTCTTTGTTTATCCAGTTTCTAAAAAACACTGAACGGTGAACGATTCCTATTGCCCAACTGCAAGCAACAGTATGCTCCTGAGTGGTCAGTATCGATTACAAAGTAGACCAACAACGATGCATTTACTCCTTGTCGATGATAATACACCGAAGACCCAGGATAGCAATGGAACGACTGAAATTGTGTTAGTGCCGTTTAAGGGGGCTTGCAATCCAAGACCATAATGTTATACAAATTACGACATTAAACATTGTCCATCATATATCTTAAAAGTGGCATATAAGAGCCATGTGCAGGTCCTGAATACTTTTTATTGTGCATTTTTGCTGACGACTTCCTACAGTACTATAACAGTCTGTATCATAAAACCTAGACGTATTTTGAACATTCACGGGGTTCCTGTCCTGTAACTAACAGGGAAATTAGACAGGATATGTTATATATAGAGGGACGGGGAGGGGGGATGTACGGGTATTTTATATCTGTATATATATATATAGAGATATATATATATATATATATATATATAGAGAGATATATAGATAGAGAGAGAGAGAGAGAGAGAGAGAGAGAAGAGAGAGAGAGAGAAAGAGAGAGAGAGAGACAGAGATAGCGAGAGAGAGACACATATAGAGAGAGAGAGAGATAGAAAGAGAGATATAGAGATACACAGAAAGAGAGAGAGAAATATATATATATATTCTATATATTCATATAGAGACATAGAGAAATATGTTTATATATATATAGAGATAATATATATATATATATATATATATATATATATTATAGATATCTATTTATATGTGTACATATATATATATATATTTATATGATATATATCTATATCTATATCTACTTATATATATATATATGAATATAAATATATCTATATATATATATGAATATATATATATATATGAGTCTATATATATATATATATTTATCTCTCTCTCTTTATATATATATATATCTATCTCTCTCTTTATATATATATACATGCTACATACATATATATATATATATATATATATATATATATATATATATATATATATATAGATATATGTATATATATAACAATATATATATATCAATATATATATATGTGTGTGCATATGTGTATATGCTTAGAACTTAACTTACACAGCTAGGAATGTGATATACCAGAGCATATTGGCATTTGGGGTCCTTCGTTTGCATCAAGCATTTCTATTTCTATAAAGCAACATCATGGGAACCTTATAGGAATTTTCTTGCAATATTGTTTGTCCAAGGTGGAATCATTATTAGCAGCTGCAATACAAGTGTTAATAAACTAAGCAATTATACGGCCTAATTGTGGCAAAGTAACTTCGATTGCATCGCTACACAAAATGTAGGTACTGAGGAACCTAGCATCATAAGCTATCGTTCATAGCTCAGGTGGTGTATAGTTAGATGTTAGCAGGACAAATATTGCTTTGGTACTAACATGAACCCCTTGGCGATGTTCATCACTTACCTTCTGGAAATCTCATATGGTCCAACGCTGTTAACTCTCGAGTGAGCTATTCAGTGATAGTTGCTACAGAATAAATACAATATTTAACGGATGGGGAGCCCTGTATTTCTGCCGGTTCATGTTGTAGTTGATTGAATTACCATATGTCACCTGAAGCAGAAGGTGTCATCTTCCGTCGTAAGAAGTTACAAACATGTCGTATTGGAATATGGACTACGAGCAAATATAACTAGATCACGAACACTGTAATGATCCTCGAAAAGGCGGCCAAACAATAATTCGACTGAACTGTTAGTTACATTTAGCCTTTATCTAGTAGTTTTCATTCTTGCACGAAGAACCTTAGCTAAATAGAAGAAATTAGGCACAGTAAAGAGCAAATACAAATAGCAATATCGAAATGCATCAACGAATGATTAGTTTTATTCATCACACTATAAAATCATAAACAATCGATGTTTAACTCTATCATAGTTGCGTGACTTTCTCAAAGCAGGAAACCGTTGGGAGCCTTTCTCCCAATAACGTCTCACTCCATTTGTTTCCTTATCACAATATACCTGTCTTAGACCATCCATGGATATATGAATACAAGACGCAAATATATTGTGTTATCAGGGTGTACGAACGTAGCTATGTACTAACATAGCTGACTGACGATAATATCTTTGACACAATCCGTAAGGTATATTGATCACATTGTGCGATGATGGACGACACATTATATATATGCCCCAGTAAAGTATAGATACACATGTCAGCACCCGGACAGGACTGTATCCGATAATTGAGGACAAGCAAATTGATTCAATGTGCCAAGAGAGTTTTTCTGACCAGACGGCATTTAGTTCGAGCTCTGCGTTTCCTTCCTATATGCATCTTTTCAAAAGGAATTGCTTAAATGCACCCTCATATAGCATAATCCATAATATATTTGTTTCATTACCTACACCTCTATCGCTACTTGTTTGCGAATTGTGCACATTAAGGCAACCAAATTGACGAATCGTAACACAAGCTATAGCGCAGTTGTATCGAGTGCTAATTTGGAAAACCTTCGGCATTACTTTTTGAATAAAATTATATACTGCATCCTGATGTGCACTCATGCAACAAACCAACATAATAACACAAAAGGTTGTTATCAATTTAATCTAAAAACAAATGTTTGTCATGATATTGTGGGGTCCTGGAAAGAGGATATATTGTGATCAACTGCGATTTGCTATCCAGCGGTAATAAACCAGAGACAATGAGCAATAGTCGAAATTCATATTTCATGTAGCGATGCAATTTAGCAAATTATTGGGTCTGCATCGGTGCATGGCGAAGTGCAACATAATGTGAGAGAGCAAAATTACCGAAGATATTTAATTGCCACATTGGCTTTCACAAGAACAGTCGGCATTATCTAAATGTGAATTTTGAATCAAGATGTGGCACCGGACACTGCCCCGCCCACCGACGCTGCTCGTCCCGCCTGCTCTGTCCTTTACCAATATTACCCTGGAATGACACGAAGAGAGCCCGGATACAGGAATCTTTATTATTCATTGTTCTACGCCTTTGGTAAACAAGTAAACACTGGCGCTCAGTATATAGTTGTGCGTTGGCATTCATCGTCATTTTGTGTGATGACCATTCCTTAGGGTCGTCATTTACATATTTATTTTACAGCGGGCAGTATACCTAACGTATAGGCAACAGCTACGTCACATATATCTGGTTTTCAAAGTGTAGTATAAAGAATGCTTTCTTGCAATTCTCAGCCACTCCATGGAGATTAAATCTTATTACTAATCGCACTTAAGGAGTACTAAAACAAACCATAGTTCGCTTTCTTGGTAGAACAAGGCACAACATCGCATTAGTTGTTTTTCATGCTCAATGATATTTGTTCACAGAACAAAGTTTTAGTAAGCTGCCGTTATACTTAGATCAAATATGGAAATGAAAGCTCTTACTGCCCGAATAGACAATATTAAATGAACGACGAAACCTAGCTAATCAGGTTCTTGCCATTTCCGGTTATGCAATTGTTTTTGTTATTGCAACAGACGATAAATGTACAAACGTAGTGTAAACACAAACGTTTGTCAGTACCTTATGATTAACTGATCCAGTGTTAATCCCTGAAACTCACTGTTAGCATGTTTGCACAGACGCTGATAAAGCTCATAAATCTAATGACTTTGGTCTTGTTTAAACATTATTATATGCATTACCACTGGTTTTAAAAAGCATTGAGGCTATTCTGTTGCACCATTATACAGTTCAGGCCTCTATTGCGTCAATGACGATACTCCTCTGAGACCATTCGCAACTGATTGCCCGGCTATGCATTACACCGCACGGTTAGCAATTGTATACATAAAGCATAGCTTTACAACAGGGCTGATACTAAATATGGTTCCCTGCTTACATCTCTATGTGAGTTAAAACGCTATAAAACACAGCATGATATTACAATTACTATGAAGTAGATGTCGATTGCTTCCAACGTATTATAGCTTTAAGTACTGTTAGACTAGTGTTAGACCATCAACAGAATGTCTGCTTGTGAAAATCAACCAATCGTCTGTAAGCGGCACTGTAAGTTGGTGATGAAATTGTTACCTTCGATGATTGAAATTCTTCGGTTACCCCTGTTATATTCTCCAAAAGCGTGGCCAAACAAGCCAAGGGATGGCTGTTGATGAAGGCAGGTGTCAAGGTTCGTTTTATCTATATGATATCCGCATGTCTTCTTGTTGAAAACATCACCACTAGACGCTTACGATGAATACATCATTGATTAGGCCGCTATCAGCTTTTGTTGATTGTGTTTTTCGTCAAGTCTCAATAATATGTGCCAGCGCTAAAACTACAGTTAGTCTGCTTCCCAGACTCCAGGGGCTCCGCTCCAGCCGCAGTAATAAATATTCATTAACATGCAAACACAGCCCGCAGTCAGGGGTAGGAGACCTTGACTATTTTACAGCGTTACATTTAGACGTAGCCGACTACGACTAAGTTTAGCCACCTCCCCAGCAGGCTAAGCTTAGTCGACTACGCATAGTCTGCTATGGTGTTTCTGAAACGCAATTCAGTTGGATAGTCGGCTAACCATATTCGGCTAAGCAAGATAGTCGACTAAGAGATGCACGTGAGGCGGGCCACAGAAGTATCATCATCAAGAGATTTATATATACATATATTATTAAATATATATATATATATATATATATATATATATATATATATATATATATATATATATATATATATATATATATATATATATCTATATATATATATATCAAAATACATATATAAATATATATATGTATAATAATTATCTATATATTTCAAAACATATGTATATTTATATGTAAATATACATATAAATATAAATATATATATATATATATATATATATATACAAACATATATATATATATATAAACATATATTTATGTATATATATGCATATTTCAAAATACATATATATATATTCTATACATATATACATGTATATATATATATATATATATATATATATAATATATATATATATAAATATGTATATATATATATTAATTAATAAATATAATATACATGTGTTTGAAAATATACATATGTATGCGTATGTGCATGTAAATATATATGTAGCAATTTTTTTTAGAATATATATCTATCTCTTTATGTACATGTGGGTAAATATATATATATGTATATGTAACAAAATACATATCTCGATATACATAGATATATAAATATATACATATAGGTATACATATTATTAAATATACATTACCAAAGATATATATATAAATATAAACATATATAGATATATATATATATACATATATGTATATATCTACATATATGTATGTATATATATAAACATATGTATAAATAAATATAATATATATTTTTGCATATATATACAAATAAATGTATACATATATATGTATAGATATATATATGTATGTAAAGATATATATAAATTTATATATATATATATATATATACGTAAATATAATTATATTGATAAATACGCATATAAATATATATATAAACATATATATATATAGCTATATATATATATATATATCTATATCTATATATATCCATAAGCATTTATGTATATATGTACATATATATATATATATAGATAAATAACCATATATATATAAATAAATAAATATATATATAAATGTATATTAACATCTATATATATATACACACACGTATATATATGTTAGATAATATATATATACATATATATCTATATATGTATAGATAAATATGTACATATAAAAATATATTAATTTTTATTTATAAATATAACATATATATGTTCAAAATATTTATATATATATGCAGACGCATATGTGTAAAAATATATATGTAGCAATATTCGTACGAATATGTCTCTCAATATATTTAAATATGAGTGCAATTATAGTCATACAAATATAAATATATATATAGAAATATACATATATATTAAAACATATATAATATATAAACATACATGGATGTATATATATGTAAATATATATATATATATATATATATATATATACATATATAAATATATATATTTATATATATATGTAATATATATATATATGCATATTTAAATATACATATATATATTTATTTATATGCATATATTTTATACACATAAATGTATATATTTATATAAACCTATATATATATATTTATTATGTATACATATATATATACCAAATATATATTTGCACTGATGTATATAAATATATACATATATATACGCAATATATTTATACTAATATATTCGTATATATATATATATATAGACATTTATATATATATAAATATATATAATATATAATATATATATATATATCAATAGTTACATAGATATATACATCTATGTATATGCACACACGAACATATATGTATACGAAATAATGTATATATAATATATATATATATATATATATATATATATATATATATATATATATATATATATATATATATGCAGATATATAGGTGTGTACATAAATATATACATATAAAATTTGTGCAAATCCGTTTATTAGTATGACATATATTTGTTTAAAATATATATACATGTATAAGTATATGTATATAAATATATATGAAGCAATATTCTTACGTAAATGTGTCTCTTTATATATAAATACGTGTATAAACATATAAATATGGATATAAATGTATATTTATATATATATATATTGAAATATACGTATATATATACATATATAACAATATATACATATATTGATGTATCTATATGAAGATATTTATATTGATAAATATAAATATATAAGCATTTATGTATATATATATATACATATATATATATGTGTATATTTATATATATATACATATATCTTTAAATATATATATATATATTTAAATATTTGTATATATATATATATGCGTACATATATATGCATATTTAAATTTACATATATACATTTGTATGCATATATTTTATTTAATTATATTTATATATATAAATATATATGTAAATTAGCATATATATATATATTTATTAATATAATGTATGCATATCTGAAAAAAATATATATATATGTATATTTACAAGTACATGCATATAAATGTATATGTATTTACATTTATACATAAATGTTCATATATTTATATATATATTTATATATATACGCATATATTCATATATATATATATGTGTATATTATGTATATATATTTATATATAAAAATATATGCATTCATGTATATATACATATATATATAAATATATATATATATACATATATAAATATATATATATATATATATATATATATATATATGCAAATATATATATATATATGTATATATATATTTTACACATATATATATGTTCATATATTAATAGATGTATATAGATTATATATATATATATCCATAATATATATATATATACATCTATATATATACACACACGTATATATATGCATAAAAAACATATATATCTATATATATATATATATATATATATATATATATATATATATATATATATATATATATATAGGTGTGTACTTAAATGTATACATATAAAATATATACAAATCTGTTTATTAGCATGACATATATTTGTTCAAAATATATATACATGTATACGTATGTGCATATAAATATATATGTAGCCATATTCTTACGCATATGTGTCTCTGTATATATAAATATGTGTATAAATATATATATATATGTATATAAATGTATATATAAATATATATATATATATATAGTAATATATGTACATATATGAATATTTATAAATATATACATACATTGATGTATATTTATGAAGTTATATACATATATATATATATATAAATATATAAGCATTTATGGATATATATATGTATATATATGTATGTTCATATATATACATATATTTTTAAATATATATATATATTTGAATATTTATATATATATATGCATACGGACATATGCATATTTAAATTTTCATTTATATATATGTATGCATGTATTTTATATACTTATAAGTATATACATATATATATATAAGCATATATATATATTGATTAATATAATGTATACATGTGTGAAAATATATATATATATTTATGCTTATATGTATATGCATGTAAATGTATAAGTATTTACATTTATATATAAATGTATATATATATATATATATATATTTTATATATATATACGCATTTTATATATATATATATATATGTGTGTATATTATCTATATATATATGCATTTTTGTATATTTGTACATATATATATATATATATATATATACATACACATATATACATATATATTTGCAGATATATATATATATATATACAAATATATGTATATATATAGGTATATATATATTTATATATATATGTATGTTCATATATTAATAAATGCATATAGATATATATATATATCCATATATATATATATATATATTATATATATATATATATATATATATATATATATATATATATATATATATATATACATATATATATTTATATATACATATGTAGTATCCTCGAATCGTGCTGCAAGTAAGTTTAACTGAAAGTTGCCCTTTTCAAGTGCTCGTTTTCAATAGACAACGTTAGTGCGTTTTTTTTTTGACTGCGCGAACCTCATTGGCTGTTGTAATTTTTTGTTGCCATGAACGAATACACTGTCATGACTTTGTGACAGCTATCTGCGAAATAAGAAGACGTCTGTAGAAATGCCATGCAGCATTGTTAGAAACTGGGAACGCAGGAATCCAAGAACAATGCCGTGATGTTAAATGTCTACCAATAAAGTCTGTTTTACTGCATTGTAAGATCTTCCACATGAAGCAAAAGAAATTTTAGCACTTTGGTGAAGCTGCCCACTAAATTTGAGATATGTGTAATGCTGTTTATCGTAGCATTTGGCACTCACTGTGATATGGCAACGCAAGCTTAGTTGAATTCATCAATATCAACATTATTCACTGGACAAGAGCAGACAAGATTTCTTATTTTTAAAGAGAGCCATACTCGTTTTGTTGTGATAGAGCATATCTTGCATATTGACGAATATCATGCGTCTATAGTCTTACGAGCCCGAGTGCTGTATTCCAATTACTATGACGTAATTAAATGGCTTAATCAGTAAATCTCTGACGAAATATTGTCTATTGTCGTTACCCAACCCATACCCACACCCGTCCCAAATGTCATACATATCAGATAGGTATTTCGTCGTTATGACGCACACTGTTAATGCATTCTGACTAGAATATCACCACACCTAGAGGTAATTAATGCAATGGAACTGGTTAACTTCAATAAAACTATGAATGCATCATCTCTTTATGACACGGCCACCCCAAAATAGAAGATTATTTCACTAACATGCGACCACGACGGATATACATTACAGTCGCTGCAAAGAAAGAAAATGGCTTTTTCACTCAAATCACCAATTTTACAGAATAACAGGGATGACTGAAGCCAGGCTCATTACCGCGGTAATAGATTTGCTTCACCTTTTTCTGAATATGTTTGTGCATTTTCAGGGTATAGAACAAATGTGTGGCACGAGTTGACTATAATATGCCGGCGTTCTTTGTTGCCCGAGATTTTATATAACTCGAATATAAAACACGAAGCGCATTCGAGATTATGTTTATAAAGTCATACAGCTCAGTCCGTCTTGGGTGTGCGTTAGATATTCGATCCTGTAGCGTGACTTACAAAAGTTATATAAAAAAACATCGCTATTGCTGTAGTTTAGCCGAATATATTCTCTTGGTCAAGCAAAATGATTTCATGCAGATCAAATACATAACATATATGAGTTAAACCTACATATAGTTTTCAGATCATGGGTAGCAACTATCAGTCATTGCTATGCAATATCATTTCATATGACAGCTAGCATATTGTTAACTTTTTAATTTATATATTGCATCCTTTTTGTAGGAATGGTGAGGACCTTCAAAATATCCAAACATGTTCGTCACACTGACACTGCTAATAGATAGAATGAGAAATTAAAGGAACATCGTAAAATGGTCCCCTATATCTGAAATACAGCGCTTCAGGCACGTTTTGTTGCTGACATAAATTTTATGGCGCCATAAATTATGTTTCGTTAAGGTATAAAACCAGAAAGCGGACGATCGAAATGCCCGAAAGAAGCATATCAAAGTAATAATCATACATATTATTGATGAAGTGTGTCGGGGTCTATGGTAGCGGCTCAATGAGAACCTAACGATGCAGAAGTTCGTTCTTTGCCGGGCTATAAGTCATTGACTTTTTGGTACTTCATAATACATATTTTAAAATAAGATCTGTATACTTTGTACACAATACACCATTGGGTAATCATACCTTAATCAAAGCGTGTATATTCTACCAAATTATATACAATATCAAAAGTTATGTGAATTAAAACTTTAGTGGCGTCAAAACATTTTTTTAGATAGCAAAATGTAGGAATACATGACAACAGCATTACAATAGACATTACTTCCATTGTAGAACTGGCAGGTTATACAAGTTTTTTAACGGTTCATCAATTATATAACGCTTTGAATTAGAATCAAGATCGGTACCAACTTCTGCATACGTTTATCCAGTGTTAGGTTAAAGAAATGTTTCCGTATTAAAGAAGAGAGCTACCCATTGTGGAGGTAAGTAAAATCTCCATTGGCAGAACCTAATGTTTACCCCATTTGTGATATCTCTGTGCGATATGCGGCACTTGAGTTCACAAATAGGCCCGAAATCATCAATCTATTGCTACATATTTACAAGTTTGATATCTGGTCTATTTGTTGTATGTGTGTACCCATATGATAATACAAACTGAAATTGAAGAAATTTCAACCAATCCAAAGTTTAAACACTGCATCGCATATGCTTATCAAGAATCTAAAACGAGGTAAAGAAACATTTACCTTCCATTTGTTAGATACGTAACGAATGGGAAAAAGTTAGCCAGCCAATGGGCAAGGTGCAACATGAACACACCCAAAACAAAAATTGCCTCCTGATAAATGACAACATTGGGCTTTCAGAACAACGGGCAGGAACAATCCTGTATAATTATGTCCATATGTATTACATGCCAGATACTGAGTAAACAAATGGCAGCATTGTCATTCATTTACCATAGAGTTCTGTCTAAGAGAGACTTTGACTGCGGCATCTTCGTCTTTGTACACATGCTTGGCTAGTGTTAGATTCATTATCTATGAGTTGTTTCGAATTGCTGCCTACAATCGGCTCGACCCTACAATCATTGTTGTCAAACAAACATTATGTGGCTAGCATGAAAAGAATATTCTGGGGATTTAGCCCCTGGTCAATCATCTTTGTTGATATCATCTGCTTACATCTGCATTCACTTTATGAATAAAGGAAAGCAATGGATGATCTCTAAATTGTTGATACTTAGGTAAGAAACAAATGAATACTTAACACGCTACACTTTGGTGGTTCTTGGATGCAGCACTTATTTAATATATACCGCTAGTTTATTCGTGTATATGTTATTCAATGCCAATGCTCAAGCGTAACTAACACAACCTGGGAATAGAAAGCATACTTACAAATACACGGATAACGTCAAATGCAGCTGCGTGTGTGTATAGGCCATACAGACAGAGCCGCAAGCAGGTAACGTTGCTGCCATGATTGCAATAAAGGCAATTTGAACAATTGTTTTTGCTGGGTAACGAAAGAAAAAAATATAGTGCGTCATATATCAGCATTACCATTGTAATAGCAAAGTTGTTGAAATAGAGCTTTATATTGTATAGGCAAAACTTTTGAGCATGCTTTGCAGCAATATGCCAAGATGTTGATGAAACTTTATCGTCACATTTACGACAGTTAGCTTGATCCAAAGAGGAATCCAACGTTTATTGCCGTCGTTTGTGGTCGTCAAACGGACAATATCGGTAAGAATTGTCTACTCGAAGTACATCTATCATTGACTTGATGGTACAGATATATTCATTTCATCATGGCATAACAATGATGTCCACAATGCGTGCTCTAGGAGGACAGGAATAGTTTGATTTCGTTATAAATCATACGCGACCTTTTAGTCATACATTTAGGCCCATGAATGGTTTATCTCTTTGCATATTATTATTTTGCAAGTCACTCGCTGGTCCCAATTGTGTGTCCTCACGGGCAAACAACAATGCTTATATCTATAAAAAACACACTCATATAACTATCTGGGAGAGCAAACAATAGTGATGTTATAGTCGTAGTCATCGCCAACTGATCCACCCTATTTTACAAAATAGCTCTCGTCTAGCAAATACAGTGTCTTCAATCAATGTTATGATCATTTATATAGGTTAATCACACAACCTTTAATCGCACAACTGGTACCATCAAAGTCAGTGTTTATCGAATAATCTAGCTTCAAGTATTTCTCTGCATTGGTATGATAATGTATATTGTTTAAGGTCCTTTGGTATATCTGGTTTTTTTTAGATAAGGCATGCCACTCCTATTTATTTGCAATACCCCATCAGTTTTTCATATTGGACTAAATTTTATAATATTACAATACCACATATGTCAAGCATAGTATATGCAATTGGTGCACTATCCGTTACCGATGCCAATATCAGTAGTATGAGATAAGGAAATTCAAGTAATAATAGATTAACCCAGGCTGACAATGTTGGTAATATAACATTCTGGCCTCCGACAATATCCAATGTATATTCGTTATTGTGATGAGTATGTCCATAATTCCATTAATGACAACCAAAAGATAAAACCGCTCTTAAAATAGCGTAGCAAGCATATCTTATGCATCAAGTAGACATTTAATGTTATCATTGGCCACTATATTTTATTAGCATTCCGCAGCACATGCATACTGTGCGATAAAATACCATCATTCATATGTCAAATTGGCACCAAAAAATCAACCAAAATAACCAACTTAATGGAATTATGAACTGTATTTGATTGAATTGCAAGCAATATGTAAATACAATATACCAAATGAAGCACAATAAAATCACATGTCTGAACACAGTTCTATATTACCAGACTTCGCATTGCAACCAGTTTTGTTTGCTACTTATAAAACAAATCATGACGACGCAAAATATGTTTCTCTGTTTGGCGATATATGTTGTGAATGAGGGAAGCAGTATCCATACTGTAACAATAGAGTTAAATTGTTAACTGTTTGCCATGGATTCTCACGAATTAATCAGCAAAACACAGAGGTCAAATATTTACAACATGAATAAAAAAACATGTAAAAGTGCATGCAAACGGTAGGCTTTCTACTTTCAACATCACTATTTGTCTTAATTTAAGACAAATTTCGGTGCTATTGGTACGATCAAGTCTGACATAAGAAACACCAGCCCAACGCTCAATCAGAATGATCAATTGGGGAGAAGTCTTGCCATATCTCTAGTGACTATTTCTCAGTTGAGATCTTCTTTTTGGGGTATAATAGTGACAAGACGGTATGTCGGCTCCCGATAGACGCACAAACTACAGAAATAAAAGAGGGGAGAAGAGAGGCAGAGCGAGAAGAGAGGAGAGAGAGAAGAGAGAGAGAAGAGAGGAGAGAGAGAATAGAGAGAGATAGATAGATGAGATCTTCGCGATAGAATAGACTAGACAAAGCTAAAAGGGTTTAGGGGTGTAGATACATATATATTTTCATATATATAAAATTATATATAAATATATGCATATATATATAAATGTATATTTATATATATGTATATATATATATATATATATTCATAAAAATATGTATAAATATGTGCATTCATATATATATATATATATATATATATATATATTATATTTATAGAGATATATATATATTATATATATATAGATATATAGATATATATATATATGTAGAGATATATATATATATATATATAGATCTATATATATTGATATATATATAAATAAATATATATCTCTCTCTATATATATATATATATCTATAGTTATATATGTTTATCTATCTCTCTCTATATATATCTCTCTATATATATCTATATCTCTCTCTCTCTCTCTATCTCTCTATATATATATATATCTCTCTCTATATATCTCTATATCTCTCCTCTCTTTTAACTGTTATTATAAATTGGTTTCTGTTATTATTGTTTGGTTTTAGTGAACTGCAAAACCACTACGCTTATGGTTTCTGAATGCTTATAAAACGAATGTCTTGAGAATATGTTTCAATTAATCTAATCTACATGCTTATTCTTACTTGCTCGGCAGTATAAATTATTGATTTTCTTATCTCTGATCTCAATTCGGTCTTCATTTATTGCTGGCATTCCTTATCTGATTGTCTCTTTGATGATTAAATAACCGCTTTATAAAGTCGTACTTCATTCAAAAGCCACCAACAGAAAATCTACTGGTGCATAAGTACTTATTCAGTTTTGTAATGAGCTATTACATTAACTGTTTGCTTTTGCGAACCATGTCTTCTATTGAAAAGCCTTCACACTAATTCTCTAACTCTTTTGTGACTATTGGTTGTACTCTATTAACATTCACTGGCGAGCACCAAAAAAAGACCATGCAATGAATCCAGTTAGTTGAGGCTAGGTATCTTTCGGATAAACAAACCGCATTTTCTTGCCAACAAAGTCATTATGCCATTGGATCTCTGCAGTGCAGTTTATCTTTCATCGAAATATTGAATTTGAACATGCAAGTATTTGTCCGAAATTGTGCCTATAAACCTACATTGTGCTGTTTGAATTTCACTTTGCATTTGCGCATTATAACTAACAACGGCCGCATAGTTGTTGGAAAATACAGAACGTCTACTCAGGTGTCATAATATATATTTACACCTTAATGCAGTTCTGTTTGTTGTTAGACGGAAACATATCTAACATTCTGCGACCTACATAATTCACCTACACTAACGTTGTAAGCAATCAAGCCAATGTAAAATAGGTGATCAATCTTCAGACTCGAGGGATACAATAATGTCGTATAATTGGGGTAGGTGATCACGTAAGTAGATCATAGAGCTGTATCACTTAGTTCACATGCTGTGCTCTTGCGCTAAACAACTTTAACAAATTCAAGAAAGGATACTTTTTGAAACCGTTCTCACATCACAGAAGGCAATATACGATGCTTTCCTGACAGCATCTGACTGATTTATTTGACTGGGACCGTACAGGCACGCCAAAGGTAACGAGTGGTAAATCGATGTTGGCCAATTGAAACGCAAACGCCATCCGCTGTGACAATATGCCCAAATTATTCCGACATTTACAGACTAGATGGCAGTTGTTCGTTAACACGATTCCTTCACCTTTGATGGTTTGTGCACACACTTGACCACCTAGAATAAGAAGTTGTTGTTTAACACGCAGGTTTTCAATGTAATCAAAAATTGTGAAGGCGCTGACAGTGCCTCAGTATGTGACTAAAGCGATGTAGCATCAGTACATAACGGATATCAGTCCCTATTTCCCTGCTGCACATGTTTTCTTAGTATATTACAATATGTTAGCTCATCCAGCGCCCAATATTTCCCACGACAAACTACTCGCGTAATAGTTTCTATCACGTGTCAAGGGTACTTGATTAATCTTTGTAATTTTAAGATTGGAATAAAATATGTTCGCAAAATATTTTAGTAGTTGAGAATTTTTGTGAATTTTGGTATTTTCGTACTGATCTCGTTTCGTCAAATAAGACATTTAAGGGGGATTTGTATCACATCCAAGTGGATGGCAAATACGGAGTCGTAAGTATGCGTCCAATACAGTAGGAAAAGATTGGAAACAAAATGCATTCGATTTGATAAAAGGCCTTTATAATGCAATAATTCATGTTTGGTGGCCGCAAAGATTCACCACTGGCGTGCTTTCAAGTAACGGAAATGAGCGTAAGGCGCGCTTGATTGATCAGCGCCAGCGAACGCCGAGTTTTATCCAGTCATTTGGTTGGCGCGTGCTTATCGTCGGTAACTCAACGGAATAGTTTTTGATGTCAGCGTCGCATATATATAGTGGCATCTAGTGGTTATTGTCCGCCGAGACTGATCTCTAGTTTTTCGCCTTGGTTTCGTTGTCGTTGCTTAGGTGTTCTTAGATAATTGTATGTACATCAACAATGAACCTCAGTGGCACTCTCGACCTGTTGTTGTAAACCAATCTCTCCGATTGAATATTATATATCATCAGATTATGTCGTCTGTTTCCAATGCCCAAGCCTACCCCACGCAACGGCGCATTCAGAGTTCGCCGTTGTGCAAGAAAGAATCGCTTGCTTGCATCCTGCGACGAAGCGGTTAATTCCTTAAATATGATATAAACACACATAAGTAAAATATTAAACGTATTAATTAATTGTATGTATTGTAAGAATTCAATTATATTTTCTGTCAATGTCGATAAAACATTTTACAATAAAACTAAGGCACGTGTCAAAGATAATGATTACGGCAATTTCTTCGCCTTTCTGGCTGCAAGCCATATGCCATCATAATGGCTGCTCCTCTCTGATTGTTCCTGCTCGAGGTGCTGCAGGAGAATGTTTTAGCTTTACGCTGTCAGCGCATCGGCGCCGGGAGGCTGAATCAACCCCCGTCGCGCCGCTCAGGTTCAACGCACTCAGCGTTCTTCAGTGTGGCAAATATGAATTGTTTTGCAAAGAGAACGTCCGATATTTCTGCATAAAAACCTAACTTGCATGTAATTAAATCAACGTTTTGAATAGACAGAAAAACCTGATTCATGCTGCTCGTCTATAATGCTAAGATGTGGATTATATTTCATGACTGCATTTACGACTGCTAGCGAGAAGCAAAGAGCGTTCAACCGTTATATGCAGGCAATTATTGTCGTCAAACGGTCATTTTGAATATGCGTTGTCGGCAGATATTTTACGTGATGCTTTAAGGTATAGTTATTTTATCCGATTCGTCGTATTAATAGTGCCAACGGTGCGTGACATATGAAATGTTAATTGTATTACGTTTTGAATTATGCACGGCTTTTTGGATATGGATCTTGGTATGCGCACGGTAGTGCACTTCTTGAGAGAATTGAGGCACGGTGAATGATTCGCTGTCAGGCTCAAAAGCAGACCTCATAATGATTTCTGAGTTTGGAATTGAAGTATCTTTCTTTTCTACGTTGTACGAAATGTCACGATGAGATAGTTAATACTAACAAATATTAATATTAATGTCTGGAACAATGGTACAGAGTCGTTCATTAACTTATGGATAAGCTCTTGTTTTTGTGTGTGAAAGTCTTCAGATCTAATCACATCAGCTCAATTCGGAAGGATTACACAGCTTACAAATTTAATTGGGATTATACATGTTAAAACACCTAACAAATCTTTTGCTAAAACGAGTGTCCATCCCCATCTGCAGTGTGATATCAGCATCTTAAATATTCATCAGTGTCTAGTTCCAGTTCTAGTTCGGTTATGCTTAATCTGATGAGCTACAACTAACTGCGACCCTAATACTGCCATACAATTTGCGCTGTTCAGTGAAATTACGTAAAATTCTTTCAAAAGTTTTGAGGAACATCTGGCTTATCATGACTATTTGTGTAAAATCCTTAGGATAACTGCTCCCTGGTCCCCCACCTGTCAGGGTAATGATACTGTTTGGTTTATCGATCTTATTGAGGCACATATACTCCCTTGCTAGTGCGTTTCGAGGGGCGGGGGTGAGCGATCCAATTTATGCAACGCATGCAACTATGTACTAAACAGCCTACCCAAATCTCAGCATATGTGCTGGGAGTGCCAAAAGTCCGTTAATGACAGGTTCTGGATACGTATTCAGCCATTGATAACAAATGTACTAAATTGGCAACGCGAATCTATCCACGGGTTTTATCGACGAGGTTATAAATGCGTAAATTAATCAAAGTAAATAACGGCTGCAATGGTGATAGCTTTCATGTTTTTTTAAGTTGGGCGATAAATATGAAACACATTATCTATGTGTTATTTTGTCATTGTCACGTCATGTTTAGTTGTACTGCTATTACAAATCAATCCAATAACGCCGTCATATGTAATGTATGAAACGGCCGTGTTGCCAATGCAGCTTAGTGATAGCTTATGTCATTTGCAACTATAAAATGTCATCTAGGATCTTCCATATCCTCGCTTACAGCTTGATGAATGGATTTAATACCTCACACAAAACTGATCTGCAATAAATGAAGCGTGAACCTTCATTGTGATGAACTTGAACATCGATATAGGATGATCAATGTATAACAAATGATAACTGTGTGAACTAGTCTGTGGTATAACAAACATTCAACAAATATAGTTTCGACAAATCTAAAACCACTGATTATATTTGGAATTCGCTTGCTTGTCTGTAGTAGCAACCTTTCTCAAGCAATTTGTCTCTAATATCTGCGCCGACTCATGTGGAAAACGTGGATGTGATTGATGGCCATTGATATTCTTGTCACAAGTATTCCTGTTTTTCAATGATATTTGATCATAAATAGGGTCATTTGATCCTGGATACAATCACAAGCACACTAGATCAAGCATTCGTGATTTGAAGCTGTGCAGAATATTCCAAGACTATCTTGATGTTTAATGATGATTGCTTGAGCGAGCTTTGCTCTACGTTTGGAGATCTGCTCAAGTTTATGACTAATGTTATGATGATATTGATCCGGTTTAACGATACCATAAACTGCTGCTCACTTCGTGCGTCCGTATCAAACAGTCAGGTTGATGATAGCTAATCACCAATCCCGCCATGAATCAATCTTAACCGCTTTTAACCGATCTCTGTGAATGGTATATTTCCAAAATGGCCGTGACTTTTCGGATACAATATTCAAATGTACTAGGGAACTGTCAGTGAAGCTTTATACAGCAGAAATGCGTTTATGCTTGTTAAAATCAAATTAAGCCTTTAAAGGAAACGATGTTTACATTGTTTCATAACAAATACAGTGTTGTGGATGTTTTCTTCATTGCACGCACGTAATAAAATGGAACACCAATGATCGTTTCAATGACGAACATACCTTCCACATATAAAGACATGGATACTTGATTCCACATAGCCAAAACGGTATTTACGCGATAATCATGTTCTGATATATCAGTGAAAATGATTGCATGGTGTATTGGACCTTTAGTTACTTTGGATGGATCGTTTAACAGATTATGTAATTCAATAAGACAATAACATGTCTCTGCACCTGTTAAAACATATCCCTAGAGAAACACAGGTTTCCTGCCCATGGTTCAATGTTCTCATACGCTGGAGAACATCGAGTGACTGTGTGCTACTGGGTAACCTCAATGATGTCCAGCTGTTGACCCCAATTAGGCAACTCTCTTAGTGAGTATGGTTAACCTGGTTGGGATCGAGGGGAAAGCAAGTCTGAGTATTGCGTCGCTGCTCATTTTCCTCTTCAAGAAGGCAAACCAGCAACCAACAGCAGCAGCAGCACTAGCCACTCCGATCTGTCCAGCCCAATCATGCCATTTGTTCTCTTCACAACTTTTGGTTTGGTTTCACTCGCTTTCCTCACTGGCAGTGGACCACTTGAACTTATGCCTAGGTCACATGAGGCTTACGGGCTGTCTACGATCTGTCTATCGGCCTGCTTATGGGCCAATACCTTGTGAGCCAATGCGAGTCTGTACTGCGCGTCGAGCTGCCGATTGCATGGTCCGTATGATTTTTCGGTTTAAAGCCCATTGAGGGCCGTAGGCAGTCATGCGAACCATTGTCTTTCGGATGTTCTATGAGCCCACAGTTCGTTTGGGTCCTCTTGACCCCTTAAGGGTTCTCACAGGCTTCCTGTGCGCCCCGCTTGGGCCCCGCACGAATCCATACGGCCATTTTATTGCATCCTTGTGGCGTATATATAATCGCCAACGTTTTTAACCCAGGGGTGCCGGTCTTGTACACAATATCTGTATTGCGTGATCATATGGAACTGCACGTGTCTGTTAAGTTAGAGGACTGGACTTTTATTTATACATAGCACTTTCTTCAAGACTTTTTACCTCTTAATCTTGAGGACTTTATTTGCGTGTAATTTACCCTATGCTTCGTGTGTCTATTAACATAATAAAGTATGTTGTCGGTGTATGTAATAAACTATGATTTAATTAGGGCATTAGATTTTAGTTTGCTCGCGATTTTTGTATAATATGCACAAATCTGTCTTTAAATAACACAAAACATGCATGAAATACACAATAAATGTGTTGAAGATGCTTGATAATATTAAGATTATTTCAATAACTGAACTGTGACCGCTTTTTAAATAAGGCGCACTTTAAAGAGTATGTGAACAACCCGCAGAACGCTAACAGATCGCCCCTAAAGCATATGACCACAGCACCTTACGGCCCTCATGACCGTACGGGGCCCGTAAGCACCTGTAGGTCTCATACATATCGATATTCCGACAGGTAAAATAACATTAAAAGTGACGCTTGCATGGCCATGTCTCACTACATACATCCGAGCGGGATTTCATATCGTGGGTTATTATGTTAGTCCTTTCCTCTGGTCTACGCTGTAAGAGTCTTGTGCCCAGCGCTGTTAGCTGTAATGACATGGTAGGCAGGAACACGTCAAAGGCACCCATTGCCTTATCTAACGTCATAATTACAGCGCATGTGCTTTGTTCATTATGTTAAAGGTTGAAATATGACCAGTCATCACACTTATAACTAATTGAGCAAAGACGTCGTGCGCGCAACAGTCGGAATTTTTCATCTGTAGTCGTTACTAGCCAAATATGTTTATTATATTTAAAAGAACGAGAAGGTGACTCATTAAGATATCGTCAGTCACGGCATAGAGGAGCATGTAATCAGCGGGATTCAAGTCGTCACAATTAAGGGCGATCGTGGCAATTGACAATCTCCAATGTTGTAATCTACATATACTGATCATACAATTCTATGCTTCGATAGCTTTGCTTCGTGTTTCGTTCATTGGTCCCTAATGATGCACACGAATCGATTTGAACGTGGTAACGAATTGAAGGTCATTGAGCAGGAAGACACGTTGATCTGTGAGATGCTCACGAAATATGCAAAGTGTTATATTGTAAGGGTAGAGTAAATTAAGTAACGTCATACTGCACTGCATACACCAGTGAAATATTGTGTATTTTAGTGCAATATCGAGCACATTGAGAGGCGTAAAGTAGGCATAATACAAAAATGTTTTTCAATCTTCCCATTAACTTCATGAAACTCATTCACTATTAATGTCAACTGGATCATTATCCTTGGTCATCCAATAAGCCTCGTTTCCTGCCGTCGCAACATTCATCGAGTATTGTTCACTGTATGGTCCTCCGCCACTCTCTGAGGTATGAAGGAACAACATCAAACGTTTTTGGACCTCAATCTATCTGCTGGCCTGCTGATGCTTGTTGGCAAACGAGATCAATTTTGTAAGCAATTTGCTTCCTGCTTTACCACATATGTAAGCAATAAAATGCTTTCTTATGCGTTTTAATTCCTTATTTTGGACTTGACAGAGCTCCGGAAACATAAAAATTTTACAAAACAATATTCACGCTACGAACGTTACATTTGCATCCGGATATGCAGATATCTTGTTTTTCTTGCGTTGTAAGTAAATGAATGTGACGACTTGATAAAACCGGAAGTAGCTCACTCGCTGCACCAAAATTTTCAAAACACATGTTCAACAATGGTTCTCTCTTATGTTTGCCTAAACATTGTCCGGAATGCAGTCAACTACAAGTGCGTATATTCGGTTATTATTTAAACCAAAAGCAAACGTTCACTGCCCAAGTGCAAAATTAGGCTATGAAAAAAATCTAGGACATTGCCCCCCCCCCCCCCCCCCCCAACCAATTGGTTGAGGATGTATGAATAATGGGAGCCTGCTGACAGAGATGAAACGCCCGGAGAGGCGGGAAGTTACAACAGGGTAGCAGCGCGTGCAGCTCGGTTGTTAAGGTTTCGAGCTAAAACAACGGTAATATATGGGAGTTAGGTCCTTTCAGACAAGAGAAGGGCGACAAAAGATAGGACAAATGCAATAAGTCGGGCAGTGTTATTTGTATAAAGGGAGATGGAGACGGTGAGTCGGTTGTTGTTGTTAGCAGCCCTCAAAGGCTAGAGCTAAACGGGGCACGGGATAGGGAGTTCTTTATCAGCTTAAGGATTTTGTCCCTTTTCTTTCCTCAATGGACATTGAATTTGCATATGCGTTCTCCGATGTTATTGATATACCGCACTTGTACGGGCGCAGGTTATACCTTGACCCCTCGAGACGCATTAGCACGGGGGCATATGTGCGTCAATAACATCGATAAACCAAACATTTCCATTACACTGCCAGGTGGGGGACCAGGGGCAGTTCTCCTAAGGATTTTACACAAATAGTCATGATAAGCTTGGTATTCCTCAAAATTGTTTGAAAGGATTTTACGTAATTTCACTTGCCATTGCAGATTGTAAGCCATAATTAGAGGCCGCAGTCAGTTCTAGATCATTAGATTTGGTATAACCGAACTAGAACTAGGCACAGAGGAAAAATCAAGATACTGGTATCACACTGCAGAATGGGATTGACACTCGCTTACGCAAAAGATTTACTTATGATGTCAAATGGTGCATTTTGATAGGCACCTCGGTTTGGGTAAATACAATTCAAAATAACAGTATGATTCTGCATAATTCATAAATACTTGTATTATATTGTACCCTATTGTATCTCTAACGTACATAGACAATCCTGAATCTGCAGTGTACGCGCTACCATTTACGCTGGCTCGTATCTAAATTCAGATTGGTGCGCAGCCCTTCCAACGCCCTTTGGACTTAGAGGCCACGGAAAATCTCAAATTTAGTCATGCGACTATGATCGTCGACTGTTAAGTAAGTCCCGACGGCACATCTGGGACCATTTGCGTCTAATGCTTTAACATGCCGCCCATAGCATTCAGTGAGATTGCTCCAGAACGTCTTCTCAAAGTAGTTAAGCGCTGATCAAACGGGAGGGATTTTTGGATAAAAACTGAGGAATAACGATTGTCAGTCTATTCACAAAAGCAAACATTAATTACAGTACAGAGAATACTAGTGAATACGACTTTTTTGGGGAGCATTATGCTGAATTTTAAGTGCTGTGTAGTTAGCAAGTTTATTCAAGTGCAATGCCAGGTAGCTCATGATTTTGAACTTAGGGAAGATCTTTTAACCTATAACAACAACTCTGAAAAACTGCATATGCTGGAACACAGAGCACTGCAGTGGAAGGTTGTGAAGCCGTTCATTCATTTACCAGATCGCATGCCGAAATGAGGTTCACCGATAAAACCCCTCATAACTATCATCAATAACGCGGCTATAAATGAAATGTGCGTTCGATTACGCGCATGCGTATCCTGTGCTTGTTCGTGACACAACAAGTATATATGTTTATATATTAATATAAACATACATATAAATATATATATATATATATATATATATATAAATATATACATAAATATATATAAATATATATATAAATAAATATTGATATATAATATATATATGCGTATATATCATGTCGTCCTCATCGTGTATCAAGAAATCTTAATAATTTTGACGTATGAAAACATTTGATGTCAAATAAATGAGGTACCAAATTTTGAAACAACAAACTGAGCATATCCCCTATCCTTATTTCCCCCAATGAAAGAGTTAATGTTAATCGAGTTGCATATGTAATGTTCACTTGAACAAACTTGAAAAACGTCATACATGGGTAAAACTGTAGTCAAGGTCCCCTAGCCTGATGGCTGCGGGCGCTGTTTACATGTTACTGATGTTCATTAGTCTCGCCTTCAGGTCTAGGGGACCTTAATACCTTCAACTAGACAGGCATCCCAGATTTGGGATGCTCCAATCACAAACCGTGTCTCTCGGTCACTCTCGAGTACCTTTGAGTCGTTGTCTCTCATTGGTCAGTTCTACAATTTCCGAAGAACTTGTCCAACCGGCCGAGTGATTTGTATGAGCCGGGCACACATTCTACAACACTCTGATTTGTTGTTTCACGCTGAGTGGCACCGTTAATCACACATTCGGCAAGAGAAGCAGACACCCAACTGGTTCTTTTTAACTTACTATCACGTAAACATACTATCGTGCAGCTAAGCGATTTAAGCGCTTGTTGTGGTGCCAATTGGAACTTTTGAGACGCCCCATAATTTTAGAACACATTCAATGTGTTCTCATTGGCAGCAGACCACTACAATGTCCAGACGTCACATAGAACCGAGGGTGCGTATCACAAGCCAGTTCCATGAGCCAGACACGTGCAATTAAGGTCAATCCGGGTCACAACCTTTGCGTTGATTGGTCACGAAGATTAACGAACGTGTCTAATGAATATTCGGACGCGCCACTTTTAGAGCTGGTCGTGTATCATAGACTCAAGGGCGAGAAGCGTAGCGGAACCCCTGGAGTCTGGGACGCAGACTAGTAAAACTGAGAAAATAACAAGTTACCACTGCAATTGATTGTGCAGAATAGCCTTCCTTTTGGTGCTTCCTCTAATGAATACATTGATTTGATTCACAGTGGCAAACCGTTTAGTGAGTTCCATCATTGTCAGTGTTTCTAATGTATTGCCATTTTACTGGGAAGTACTTTAACATAACCTAATCCTAGTCGTCGCGTTTATGATGTATAAGAAGCTTGCAAATAGCAGCACAGATTGACAATAAGAAAACAAGGCTTGATCTTTATAGCAAACGATGCTGGGTGATAACGGATGTTCTCCTATGTGTCTGAAACAGCACTGGTCCATTGAGCATGATTTGACCCAAAGGTCCTTGCTGGCAATGTTGTTCACCATTGACCCATCTATTTCCCCTAGAGCCATTGTGACGTCCATCATTTAGGACTGCAGTTAACGCCAAGCATATCATGCCTGTTACAACAATTAACGTGCATGAATGTCAAGAATAGAACACAACTCGCATGATTATCTTCCCTGGTGGTATCTGCTTACAGAATTGGTTCACAGAAAATGCTTCTATGCATCACTGGGATTGACTTTTAAAACGTACTAGACCCCTAATTGAGGCTAACGTTCCAATGTCTCGCTGAACAAAGCAAAGTCTTTTTAACTTACTCTGATCTGTCCGTGATACGCTTTCTAAATATAGATAATGGTGTTACAAATGATTACACATTCCCTTTAAAAACGTTTAGTTCTTCCGTCTACCCATAGAAACGTACAATGTGTTCGCCCTTCTTCATACGACATGCATGCGGACAACGATGGACAATACCTTCCGACACATAATTTTAGAATTTTCAACCGTTGGACATGGAAGTGTAATCAGATGATATTAGATGAACCTTGATTCACCAGTTCATGTGGACATCCAATAGCGGGACCTTCCCATTGCAGAGCAGTTGCAATGGACTAAAGTTAGCCTTTAAATACAATGGCTATACGAAATGTGTAACGTTACTAATGCTTCGAACAGGAACTTATACACGATTTACCGTCGAGGCGCAAAGACAGTTAGATATTTCAAGTGTAATTCCTAGTGTGTAGTATCTGGCTAGTATAGTACGGGCAAAAATGCATGTTGAGTTTCGATTAAAGGCGATACTAGTAATGGGCAATTTATGACAATTTTATACATTTAGCAACGCCAATCAACTTATAAAAACATTACGCAGGCAATATAAATGATATAACGACATCGATAGGAAACGCTTTCTAAATGCGTGGACAGGTATTTCAACGTTACAAGTGAAAGCAACCTTATAAAGTTGTTTGATACCGTCACAAATATGTTCTAGTTGTTCGGCACGAAAGGCAGTGGATTCTTCTGACAATGCAGAATACTACATAAATGCAAATGTCCAAATCGGTCATGCTCCAATAAGGTTAATGCTTAGCCGTGACCTGTATTTCCATCCTTATTAAGTCAATAAGTAAAGGATTTATCGACATGATATATATTGTTGTTATGGCGTAATTGCCTTTACCGTTGATTATCTTCTAAATTGTGTGCGAAAGAGATAACTGCGCTATGGTACATTGTTCTGAGTATTTATGGATTATACATTAGAACAACATTGGTTCTTTATGAGTTGACTTTACGAAGAGATATAATGCAATGTCGAGGGAGATAAATGGGAGGAAAGGGAGACCGGCCAAGAAAGGAGAAGTGGAGGAAAATAAGAAAAGGGAAACGGATGGAGAAGGATATTAGAATAGGCGTGAATACAAATGTTTGCTAAGAGGTTGTCGCGGTTAGTATTCTCTAAAGCAGGATCAAGGCAACAAAGCTTGATTGACTGATAAGCACGGCTGATGAGTGAATGACCCAAGCGCTTGTAGCAGTCGGAGCGCCAGCTACTCTGGTGCAGAAGCAGATCAGGAAGAACATTTGCGCGATAAGCCAGAGAGCAAACAACCCGACATAGGTTTTGACCCGAATAAAGGGTCTGATCAAACCTGATTTGCTGTTACAGCCGTTAAAGGCGGAATACAAATGTGCCATGGTTGAGTGTAAAGGCAGGAGATAATGCGGGAGTGGGAACCAGGCGATGCATATGGTCGTATTCACGTACAGGGTCTAGGATGTTAGGGATGGAAGCTATGATTATTGTGAGAAATGAGAAGCGACCTTGAAGTGTCTTTAGGTGTTGTAAATGAAGCTCGAGTCCGGCTTCAGGGCAATGAATATTTTCACGAGACAAATGTCGACGAGGGGCGAAGGTGGTGTGGGAAGGAGGTACCACATTTCTTATTCTTAAGAAGTCGAAGAAAGCGATGATAAGTGTTAGTTATCGCATGGTCACGTGGCTCCGCGTCCTCGTGTTCTTTCCCCATATCATCCGCGTAACCATGCGATAACATACTTTTCGCTACGGTGGCACCTACACGCGATAATCAAACACGACGCTGTCTCCTAATAATGATAATTAGCGTGAACCTATGTTATGTAAGGTATCTGAGAGTAGTGCGCCATGCGATAATGCCTGTTAATACAGCCGCGTCTGCCGGCTACTCAGGGCTGGTGTTCTGCACGAGGGCAAACCTTACAAGGTTCGAGTGGAATTTTCACGAAGGGTGAAATTCCAAGAGGCTTCTTAACCGATTGTCGAATATAGAATAGACCGAGACACGTACATTAAGCACATTAAAACTATGAAGATAGTTCTTGATCGATTAGTACGAGGTGAGTATACTGCACAGGTAGTCAATGTAACGAAAAATGGTTGTAGAGGAAGCGTAATAGGGGGATGGTCCATATGAGGCGCTAAGTTCACTGACGATCCTGAAGCAAAGGCGCTGTTTTTAATCAGGGTCACGTTGCGGTCAATCTTAGCTAAACCAGGGGGGACACCTGGTCAGGAAGCACAGATAACGAGGAGGGTAAAATAACTGATTAAATGGGATCGAATGTAAACCTGAATATGCCATTGGTAACTTTGAACTCTTTTGTGTGTGTGAATATATATATATATATATATATATATATATATATATATATATATATATATATATATATATATATATATATATATATATATATATATATATTATATATATAAAAGATATATATATTTATATATATATAAAGATATATATATATAAATATATTAACATGTATTTATATCCATATATATATGAATATATAAATATATATATGTTTGTATTTTATATCACGTTGCGGTCAATCTGAGCTAAACCAGGGGGGGACACCTGGTCAGGAAGCAAAGATAAAGATATATATATATATATATATATATATATATATATATATATATATATATATATATATATATATATATATATATATATATATATATATATAAAAGATATATATATATAAATATATTAACATGTATATATATCCATATATATATGAATATATAAATATATATATATTTGTATTTATATTAGTTTGTCAAACAACTATGAATATATATATATATATATATATATATATATATATATATATATATATATATATATATATATATATATAAATATAGTTGTTTGTCAACCAACTTTTAATAGATAGAGACGATACAAATATTACCTGCAAACGAATTCAGTTGCAACTAAGTACTGTACTCAGTACTGCTATCTGGTTTTATTCAACAGAACTTTTATGCATGGCTGAATTTTGCTTCTGCGGTTTTTATGGATGTCTTTGGGATACGAATTGGGTGGTTAATATGGAGATTCGTGCAGTTGTTATTGGTTTGCCGTGTATGTGTTATCAAGCCTATTGTAGAATAGCGAGAGTAATCATGATATATCGCATGGCCTTGTGATTCACCGAAAATTACTATACACTTACGTGTTTTCACTTTTCGTAAACAGATGACGCTTCCAGTGAGCGCAATAATTGCCAGCCATTCGATACACGGAATGTCATTTGATTAAATCTATTCTTGACGAATAGGAACCGAGTAGTGTAAAAGGGAATACCGTACCGTATTGTAGGTGCAAAACTAATTTTCAAAAAACTATATTGTTTAAGCATCGGTTATATCGGTACGAAAAAGGAATATTCATATATAATAAAACGTCGCTTTTATAATCAATCAGTATATAGACACATGTGGACACTGAATGGCAGGTTGCAACTCTGTGTGTTACTCGTAATAGACACATAAACACTCTGTAAGGACGCTTAAACTAAAGAGATGAGTTACGTATAATGATGATAAAGAGAAGGGACCTAAACTTAGAAATGTCTCCAATTGATGGTCAAAAAAGTGTTTTGCCGTTTGACCATTAACTAATCGGTTGCTAGGGAAATGCGTGTTTCTTCAATTTCATTGAATTATCAATACGCTTGCATTTGAACACATACATACATATATACATACATACGTTAATACATATATAAATACATATATGCTTATATACATGCATGCATGCATACATACATACATACATACATACATACATACATACATACATACATACATACATACATACATACATACATACATACATACATACATACATACATACATACATACATACATACATACATACATACATACATACATACATACATACATACATACATACATACATACATACATACATACATACATACATACATACATACATACATACATACATACATACATACACACACACACCACACACACACACACACACACACACACACACACACACACACACACACACATACATACATACATACATACATACACATACATACATACATACATACATACATACATACATACATACATACATACATACATACATACATACATACATACATACATACATACATACATACATACATACATACATACATACATACATGCATGCGTGCATGCATGCATCATGCATGCATAAAGACCTAGACATCATTTGTATAGCGCCTGTTTCCATCCTATTCCAAACCACGAGTTTCCCTATAAAGTTGCAAAAACGATGGTTGCCACAATCCTGTCGACTAAGTAAATTTTTATCCGCCTGTTATTTATTCAATATAGAATTATCAAAGGGGTTAACTTAAAAATCTACGGTACCAATCATTCTCGGAAATGGTTTCTACATACTTGCTGCTTTGACGGATCATCCTGTCAAACATTGCCGGATAAAATAGGGCATCATAGATGTTTGTGGCCGGAAACTGACACCAATAAGAATTGAAATACGACTATGGTAATTGTTTGTTCGGCGAATATAAACAGCACGCATGTGTCTTTGTTTAACTGCCACTCATCAAGGCATGACATTCGTGAACCTAATGAATATTCTAGCTCTCAAAGTGCAGCGATACATTATTCTTGTTTCTCCTGGACTTATTAATAAGCTACATTTGCCACAAAACCATTGACCAAAGAGACTTGCTATTAAGGCTAACATTAGATCAGCCAAGCAGTCATTGACGCCTAATTAATGTGGAAGATCGTATTGCGCCACTGCTGGCTTTGATGGCAAAATGCAAAAACTAGCAGTCGAGTCAGCTTTATGGGATGGCATATTCATGCTTTGGCAAAGTTATATAAACAAAGGCCTTCAAATAACGAAAATCTGTACTAAAGAAAGTTGTACAACAAACGGTATTTCGGACGACTTAGGTAGTAAGGCGTAATGCCGGAGCGAAAATTTTCTCGAACGAATTATTAAACATTTCATTGATCATAGCAGTATATAAATGCCCAAATTCGGTGCAAATGTAACTAAGAAAGGGGAAGAAGATGCTATAGGAGAAATTGTGCTAACTACCGAATAGGTAAGTGTCATAACCCCTAGCCTTTTAAACGCTCGGTCTAATCAGATAGACCTTCACTGCTACTATTGTCCGCTATGATTGACAGAAGTTCCAAGGATATTCATTGATAGTTACATATTCTGCTCGGAAAAACGATTATGATACTTGGATGTAAGATTATATGCCGAACTGCTCAGCAGCGAGTCGTCACATTTAGTTTTAAAGCAATTAATCACACAGATATTTAGTTATTTCTGGTATCAATATCCGAAAGGTTAAATTCTATTTTAGTCACGATGCTACTTCTAAGCACAATGTTGAGCAAGTCAAAAAAAAGTCAGGACACAGTGGTGGTTATGTTCAACACATTCACAACTGTTTTAGTACCAAGCGTGCCAAGCAATATAAATGGGAATTACTATAATTGGGAACATCGCGACCTTTAATTTATCTCAATTTGGTGAATCTTAGATGCAAAGCCTAGACGAACCGCGGGTCAATAACATTATATTCCAAACGACGGTGGTAAATGCTTGACATTGACAGTCACTCAAAAAAATATTTTGATTACCTTACTAATGCTAAGGTCACGTGAAACATACAGGCTGTCTACGGACACCGTACGGGCCAATGCCCTGCGAGTCCGTGCGAGCCAACAAGGTGTGTCGTGCTGCTCTGTGCAAAGCCTTCCGATTTTCTGACAAGTTTTGCCCCCGTACGAGCACCGTAGAGCCCGTGGACAAAAGTTTAACAACTTTCAGACCCAGGGTCCTTACGGGTTAAAGGTTGTAGAAGGCTCGTAGGCAGTCGTGCGGGACACTTGCAGGGTTCCGCACGGTTTTCTTACGCGCTCTCTATGGGCCCGTTTAGTGATCGAGTTGGTTATTTCGACCCCGAGGCCGAATCCCCGTAAAGGACCAGTAGAATATCTGCAGATCACCCGTAAAGCCTGTGACCACACCTTCGTGCGGATGATGATTTCTTACGGCTTTTCTACGGGCCACGGCCTCGTACGGCCTTCAAGGCATGTGATCACAACTTCGTTAGGGATGATTTCTTACGGGCCTCCAAGGCCGTATGGGGCCTCTAGGCACGGGTAGGTCTCACGTGACCTAGGCATAAAGTGGGGAGCGATGTCTTTGAAGATGTAATTGGTGGCATCGACACTCCATCGGAATACTCAGGTAAGACTACAGGAAAACATAACTAGATCAATGGAAATTTTACGTCAGGCTTTAAATGTGTCCGGTAGTCATTTTTAATAAACTCTTGAATGTATTTTCGACCACATGTTTGATCGCCATTCACATTTGTAAGGGTGATTTGCACACCCTTCATACTATGCTCAGGGTATTTTCTTCGAATAACCCATGCAGTCATTGACAATCAACAAGCCGCACTGAGGCGCTGTTCTGTTGTGCAGAACAATAGCTCGTCTGGGTTGTATTGCGCATGTACAGACGTGATTAACCGCGGCAATCCGGTAACAGTTTCAATCAAGGAAATTTAAGGGTCATAGGACAATGTTTTTTTCATAAGCATTAACTATTCAGAGGCATAACAATTAGGGGTGTCAATGAATTACAATATAGAACCTTCTTGATCATTAGGTCACTTGTGCTCTGTCATTACTAAGATCGTCGGGCTTTGTGTTACCAACTCGTTATTCTCGAAATGCCCCGGCCTAGTGACTCATTGGTCGCAGGGGCCTGGGTTCCGCTGCGTCGTATGAGGAACAGGCTGTGTCAAGAAGGCAATGGGAACCATCACCATTCGACAAATTGACAAGTTGACTCTGGTACAAAACCTATATATTACCTCAGCATAGTTCTTCTTTTGCGGAAATAAAATCTTCACCACTGTTATATGTTACATTGCACTGCAGACACGGCTCGTTCTCTACTTGATCTTAAAAGTGATTTCGGCAGAACTATTGCCCATTGGCGAGGACAGAGATCAAATGCTCTCTGAGTATTCCATACACAGTCCCACTGATAAGACTGCGAGGGTGCTTGCGCCAAAGTGGCCAATATCAACAATAAAGACAGGTCTTTTCCATATGTGGTACTTGCCAGAAGCATGATTTAAGTATGAATGCACACAAAGCAGATGCATACTCAAATAATAGACACGAGGTTGGTACTGCAAATCGCTTTTTAAAGGCAATGTTTTTTTATTGCCATGCACTGGTATGGCGAGAAGCCAGAAGTCCGAAATATGATATTGTAGTGCAATGTACATAAATGTTAAGTGCGGTTTGCTCTTTGAAGAAGTGCATATGGAATATGCCGCCCGACAGAGTTATTTTTCTGATTTGGCTAGTTTTCGAGGGAGTTACGGCAAACGCTCTATATGGCATATATTCTAGCTTATCTTTAGTATGTTTCTGTATTTCATCGTTTTGCACCTTCATTGTGGTGATTTCTCCTACTTCCCACATCTGCTCTCTGATGAGGGTCGCAAACTAAGTTTTGTCGTTTTGATACGATGTTGCTAAAACCACATTTTCTCGGAGTGATTGGGACTTTTCCGTTTTTCATCCTGCACCTCATCAGATAATTTACGCCGTGCCATAAAGCCTCATCCAACACATCAACTGGCATATTCTGTAAACAATAGATAAGACGGCTTCATGCAGAACGACAGCACTTCAGAAGTTCACAACCGAAATTTGTTTTATTAATCTTTACCCAGCCGCACAAAAATCGTCGTATAGCTTACATTTACCATAATGTCGATTCATAAACATACCTGATGATCCCTCTCGTGTAATTGATATACGCAAAACATAAACGAAGGGGATGCGTATGACTCTGTAAACACTTTCAACAAATCATTATGTCAAATGCAATTCATCAGCAAAGCTAGTGACAGTCGCAATACAATTCAACAGACGCAGCATATTTTTACTGAATTCTCTATTTGCTGTTGAAGTAACCTTGATCTATAATGACTCTCAACCATGTCAGCTATCTTAAGAATTATAACTTGACGTAAGCATCCAGGCTTGGCACTTACTGATGAACTTGAGTCCATTAACACTTTCAATTTTTATTCCAATCATAGAGGAAATATTCAACGATAATAGTATACTTCATTCACCGCATAAGTCAATATATTTCAATGTAATTGCAATTCATGAATACGCAGAACTTACTATGATAGCTGCGAATTGGGGTATTAAGTAAGGTTTTCATTGCACACGGAGCCAATTGTAAAGTCCATCATAGTTTGTTGTTCAAGAATGAATGCTACTGCCATTCTCATGCTATCACGTTTGCCTATCAGCATTAAGTCAAACATTTTCTCCCGTTCACATTGTTTGAAATTCTAAAAAACACGTTACATTAACATGTCTGGAATATGAAAATATCACTTTGGTAGAAGCAGTGTTTAGAAAGTTCATTGCTGATAACGACAAGGATATGTTGCTATTCACTTATACAATTAGGCTACAACATTTAAGACGGCAGCTGTTAAGTTTTCTGTCTGCATTTAGAGCAGATTGAGTGTATATATACATCTGCTTGGGGTGTTGTTCTTCTAGACAATTTTTTACATCCACAACAAAATTTCGTTGTTCCCAAACACCGAAAAGATAAACACGACAAAAACGTTGCAGAACGGTGAAGCATTATTCCACCTCATGCTTATAACACTGTTATTGCATTTGCTGAGTGACGGTGCGACAATTAGCTTATCACCGGCGAGCACAGGAAAGACGAATACATGCAGACAAAAGGGGCCACATTTCCGATTGGATGCTCATTCTGTTTCCTTCGGAATGACCTACTGTGCCAGAGCATGAGAGTTTTCTTAAATTGCTATCGGTCTGTGCCAACAAATTTTGGAAAGATCTATAGATCTATAATCGGATATATTGAAAAGGGACGATGCTTTAACACTTTTTGTAACTGAATATCTATAATAGACCATTGTCAATTACGATCAAACGGTTTTCCTTACGGGCCACGAATCAACAACTTCAGCACAATAGAACAGCATTTCATGTACCTATTGATTCCACGGTGGGTATTAGCGTTTCAAAAGTAAGTTCGCTGAAGAAGATTTATTCTCTAAGCACCTTGTAAAACATTACGCTGCAAAACGACTCATTTTGATATGCAATCTCTTTGACAAAACTCTTTCGTACTGCATATAGGTATATCAATCTTGTGAGACGTACCTAGATATTGACTATCGTAGATTTGATATTGAACTTTTTGTCTGATGCGTGCTTAATGTCTCGGTGTTTTGTGGTATATCACAACATATAGAATAAAATATATAGAACACCAAAGTAAAGAACATAAAGATTAGATGTTCAAAACATGACATTAAAGTAATTATTGCATGTGCCTCTATACTCTGTCAACCTTCCTTTTCTCCACCCAGTCTCCCTTTCGACATGTGATATTTGCTACCTACCTGTGACATTGGGTACTGTATCAGACCTAGCTGCTGTGGGGTATATAGGTATATATAAATTGTGGGGTATTTATATAAAATATATATACCCCACAACGAGCGCAGTAAATACCCCACAGCACGTGAATTATAAAACATGTACATACCCCAGAAATTGGGCATGTTAGTATATAACAGAGAGCAAGCGCAAAATATATCGCCCACAACGGAGATGCGTATACATCAATTGTAATGAATGTTTGGCTACTATAAGACTACTGTAAGACGATAAGCACTGCGCATTACACACTTTTGACTCTGTACCTTGGTTTCACCTGTCACGCAAGACCCGATAAAACCTGAGCAGTATGTTATCTGAGCCAACATATCACCTGATAGCTGTTATTGAGCGTTATATACCAACGCACTGATTGTCCGAATACATAAACAATTAATGGTGACGATGGTGATGACTTTATTATATCCTTTGAGTTTAATGTGCTGTGTAGGTGTGCGGGTATCTTTAATAGTGGAGTCGGACGGAATTTTTCATGTCTGCGGGTTGTTTCGGGTATGCAATCTATTTGGATGTCATGCCTGCCTTTCCTGTTTGAAAAGTTATCATTCTGTTGCACGGATTCCGTAATACCTATTTTCCTTTAATTAAAGGACCGATTTCTAAATTGTGTGGGTCATTCCTCTGTTTAATCAACCGAATCAGCTCTTTGGTGCACGCGCGTGCTCACGTTTCACCATTGGGGGTCAAAAATAGATGGCAGTTTTGGGATAAAACCTTAAATCTGGAAATGCAATATTGGGGTAGGGCGCGTTTGGAATCAGGCTAGGTTGGTGCTGATTGATCCTCAAGGCGTGTTAAATGAGTTCCGGTCCAACTTGGGCGGCGAATATCGACAATAGTTTCAAACAAACGTTGCTTGTTTATCATTAGTTTCTAAATATCACCTCCTGCCCATCACTTCGCTGGTGTACCATTATATCATTCGAAAAAAAAAAACTCGTCTGATAATATGCTTAGTGACTTCTATAATTCACCGTCATGCCGTGCAATAATCACCAATATGATATTAATGAATCTCATGTTATCCTGGTCATAGAGATAAAGATGTAATGGGAGGATTACATCGTTGTGTATTACAAGAACAGGTTTGGTGTACTTAATAGACGCCCAAGACGTCTTTAGAAAACACCTATGGATTTACAAGAAGTATAGTTAACTCTAGTTTTAATATAACTATTAAAATGCATATTTCATAATATGTCCCGAGCTACTTTAACAAAAGACAAACTGGAAAGACTATTTATTTTATGGTACAACGTTACATAGATAATAAAGTTACAGATCATTAAAAATAATATAGGGCAATTGCAAAATCAGTTTGAAATATGAACCGCAGTCAAAAGTCACACACAACTTTGATATATACAATAAAATTGCCGACTTATTCACATGGGAAGGATTATCATACCAATAAGGCCACGCGAAGCTCTATTTTATATTCAAAACGTAGGGATTTAACTAGATATTCAATGATACATATACACTTAGCTGAATGAACTGCAGCGTCAGAACAATTCAATAAGCAACTATTGCCAAAAATATTTGTTGACTTATATACGTCCATTTACAGCCATAAACCAATTCATCACACCGTACGATTTCCTTTGCTTCTAAAAGTTACATTTTATTTTTTCTTTGCCAGAAGTAATGCTGTGAATCTTTGCCCTTATTTGGGCGTCTGTTCTGTCGGACAAGCATGGGAATTTATCCCTTGCTTGCCTGATGACCTCGGCTTTAACCGAGCGTTTATTGACAATGACGTCCTTAAACGAGGCATAGAGGGCTTTGTTTTCCATCTGTGTCCAAGTTTTCTTTACCAGGCCTGAAGTCATATCAATATCATGCAGTGGTCGCAGATATGGGATAACTAAGATATATGTTTTAGTTCGATTCATTCAACATACTACAGAAGTTGTTGTAAAATTATGATATGCTGCATAATACTGCTGTTAACACATCAGGTCATAATGTTGCGTCAATCATCAATCGTTTTCTAATATAAGGGGCATTGCTAACGCTTTGTTCATTTCTCTTCCACACCAGTATCGATATATTTAAAGTATAGTAAGAACTAATGGATATTCTATGCACCTCAGCCATTACCTTACTGTAACAACAAACCGATGGATCAATAAGCTGAAGCAGCGGGCAAGCATTTGATCTGACAAATGAATATATAAGTAAAATACGTTGTCATTTTTTCTGTCATCTTTTCTGGCATGTACTTCGACGTCACCGGTATCTTCCATTGCAATACAAATACAGGTCCCTGTACACATTTAAAGGTCATGCTTCTGTAATTTACAGTATATTGACAATTGCTTGCTTATGTACGTTTGTCAATTTCCATCAATAATAATTATTATGGAAACATTTACTGATTTGCGTGCATATGTATTTTCATTTCAGACCATAGTAAACTATCTACCGTTGTCATTATATTCATGGCATGAATCTTCCACTAACCCATGGCAGTATTTTCGTCATGGTACATGATCAATAGGTATGTCTTTGTATGAACCAATAACTAAATTATATTCATGGCATAACACTAACCCATGGCCCATTCGTCGTCGCAGATGACAGGAAGAGCAAGATCTGCAAACACCTAATTAATTTGAGCCCCCAGTAACAGTGAAGGTTGCTTATTTATTTGGAAACACATATTTCATAGATTATATCGGAAAACAGTTACGTTTTCGGAAGCTTATCGTTGCATTTAGTCAATGTTTTCAACTACTCTTCATTCTTATGCCGTCTTTTGGTGCCTGCGCTTCTAAGACAACGTATGAACTCCTGCTGAAATGGATCGTTAATGCCTAACAAACAGGCCTTCTCACCGTCTGGATTGATGTCTTGCAGTGTTTTGCCACTGAATTTGCTGATGTTACCATTTTCAACAGCCAGCAAAACCCGAGCAACTTTAGTTCTTTCCAGAACTGAATCTTGAAGACGATATATGTCCGTGTGGATGTCGATGTTGTGACCAAGATGGTCAGCAACCATCTTCAATTCCGACTGATTCATATCCAGGATCTGCAAAGCCAAATGAGAGCAAACTAAGACTTAAGTCATTAATACATACGTTGCAGCTGTCGCATAATCCTGATATTTATTATATATGTCTTACCTGTGTGCATGTTGCCATGTACTTCCTAAGTGATCTACTCCTTATAGTTGTGGGGTCTTTCAGACCCGGGCATAGTGCTGTCAACCGCCGCATTGCAGCGCAGCCACCCATGGGTGTGTTACTTTTCCTTCAAGCAAAACAAAGATACAATCCACACTTGTTAGTGTCTTATCGACAACTGTTACGAATTTGTAGACATTTGTTCTTGATGTAGACAAAACAGAGACGGAAATATTTGAACAGGAATGTGCGGTTAACCGAAATAGGATTTACCTTCCAAATACAAAATGGCTTGCAAACGTTCGTGTTCGAAGCAGATGTTCAATTGCTACCACCATATCTTCCGAAAGTAGCACAAACACCTTTCGTATTCCTCTTGTGCTTTTTCCGCGGACCTCGATTAGATCCATTCTGCCCAAAAACAAATGCACGTAAGAAAATCATGCAATATTGTTATTCTACACTTCTTTAGATTCTAACATGGTGTAATTCAGCCCATCACAATTACCTTTTCACCAGAGCCCTTTCAGCAACGTCCAGCGATTGCATGATTTCATCATTGGTGTGTGACTTAGCTGCGCGCTCCTTGAAGTCATTCACTTTTATTTCTTCAACCTCAGCAACTCGCCTTTTATTGAAGAGCAGGATGCTAGCTAAGCATACGTGAGCAAAGTGCACCCATTCATTTTCCGTCAGCCTGTTCTTTTTCCTACCGCTTGCCAGTTCCTCACCCAGCCATTTTCGAAACTGTACAAGATCTTCTGTAGTTGGTAGATGGTAAGGTTTATTTATCTGTCGCAACTTCTGTCGCCTGTTGGCAATACACGCGACTTTGTTGTTCCAATGAGAGATGTACAAGCTCTTAAAATCTTCCCCCTCTTTTTTCATTACCTCGTCATCATGTTCGATTCCAAGGCTGATTTTCAACAAGTTAGTCTGTTTAACGTAATGCCCCAACGTGAGGGCCAATTGCGGCGAGTCAGCTTTCATTGATAAAATTTTTCACGCTTTGCACCACTGTTCTAAAGTGCTTCCCGGTGAAATATCCCATAAGAGGCATCGTTGTGTTCGTGGACTGGTTCATGTTCTGCAGTAACCTTCCCAATGTCCTCACCTTTGTCCTCATGTTGTCCATTTCCTTCTTCCGTTGTTCACCCTCCCTTCCGACTCGGTCCAGCAATGATTTGGCAAATTCATTTATGAGACCATCTTGCCGGCAAATTTCGACTAATCCTGGATTATCTTTAGTGTTTTTCATATGGCCGAAAAAAATATCCATTTCATTCCCATTGCAGTCTGACAGGAAAGGTGCCAACATTGTTCTCGCATTCCGTACATAGTTGGCCTCGGGTTGCTGTGATTCGGGTTTATATGGACAAGTCTTCACATGGGTCCACAGCGAATGTTTAAGAACAAATGAGTAGCAAAACTCGCATGGCAAGAAATCTTGCGGCTTGTAGTTTTTTGTGGCTTCTTCTCGCGGGCGTCGACTGATGATCAACTGTCCCTCCCCGACTTGCAAGACCTGCATTTTTTCCAAATAACAGGGTGCAAAAGTTATTAGCATGCCAGAAAGTACAAGAAACCAATAGCACCTCTATAGCATTTTTATGTGGTAGCAATTAAATAATGTCGCACAATGCTTGAGGCAGCATTACATTATTTGATTTTTATTTCACAATTGATACCGTTTGATTTGGTTTTTAAACAAAATATGACATCCACCCCTTTGTAATAAATTGAAGTTAAAAATAACGATTATTCTAATCCCAAGGCACATCTTGCCTGCACGACAATTGTGGGTTATCAGAATCGTTCAATCATACATACCTTCGTATTGTACTTGTAATTGCCAAGATTGCGAAGCTTTGTCCATGCCACCTTTCTATGTTTTGACTTGACATCAATAGATAGTATTTTCTGAACTTCTGTTTCATTTGCGTGCATACTTTGGTAGTGCTTGGCAATTGAAGCATTGAATGGATTCTCACAAAAGTAACAGTAGTCAATTTTGCTGTAGTTTCGGCCACCGTTTGTTTTTCGGTACGAGGGTATGGTGACTGGACACACACATTTAGCTTTTCTATTTATGGATAGGACGACGCATCAGATATGTATGTTGTTTGCCGATGCTGTGAGCAATATGTCGAACCGGTGTGAGGAAATTACAATTGAACAAATGAAGCAAAATATACTGAATATACGGTCAAGATATATGATTTTACCGTTTCTGTACTTCCCCTTCAGATTTGTTGGTTCTTCACATTCGTCCCGTCCATCCATGGCGATTGCTTTAGGGCACACATGTACGATAACTGAAACCACTTTGCACATGACCATCGATATTAGGATAAAATATGGTGGGAAATATTTGGAGGAGAAACACTTCATGAACACGTGACTTAATATGTCTAATGAGGATCACTGACAGTTGGAATGGCTATAGATTACCATGAACGTTGCAATTATACCCATAGCCGGGTCCCATACTAACTATTTGATATTTACGTTTATGGGTGTTTGAACTCGTGTGTGCCTCATTGACATCAAATATCGTCATTCGGTAAAAAACGGCTACTTCATACCTTGTGGCATAGCAGGATGTGTGTCGTCAGTTACATTAATGTCTTCGTAGTTGCTGTTATTCACAAAGCCTTCTGTGTCGGTACAATCATCTTCCGAGTCCATTTCATCTACAATGTGGATGACACATATATGAAGGACTTTCGTGTTCAGTCTCATAGCATTACGTTATGGCACTGATGAAGGTGTGCGTGTATATAACCTGTTGGAAGATAGTCACTGCCACTGTCGTCTTCATCAATGACATCTGCATCTGCATCGTCAATACCTTGCACAACCCTTTGGCGTTTTCGCTGAATATAAGACATTTTATTTGGTTATAAATGGAACCTTATAACTTACGACGCTTATTACAACAACACTATAAGGCTCTTGGCAATCTGACAGCTCCGTCTAGGACAGACAAGAACAAAACAAGACCGCCCCTTAAATAATTCATGGCGAACTGGTAGCAACTGTGATAACGCTAAATCGAAGATATATTACATGATTTACGCAATCGAAATTGATTTTTACAACGATATCAACATAAATTGGATAGAGAGGAGGTGGGTGTTATTTGTGTCAGATTTTTTAACATAAAGTTGCAAGAGCTGCATCCTCAAATGCCAACAATGCAAACCTCAACCGAAAGTTACCTGTCGATTTTCAGCACGCGCTTGAACGTTTAGTTTCGACCTCATCCTGCTGCCTTTTGTACCACTGGTCTGTAGAATACTATGCGATTCTATAACAGCAATATCCAGAATGAGGTATCCTTAGAAATAATAATGTTATTCATCTACATTTGACTGCTGAACTTAATCTACTGCCAACATCACAAGTTACAATACAATTAGTTGTGGGGCTGTGTTTCAACAAACCTGTATTGGTGAATTCATCAGCAATATCTGCCACCATTGAATCTGTTATTGCCGCCTTGTTCTTGCACATTCAGCCGAATTCGTTTGCTCTGTGATTTATCATACTCACGGTTAATAATTCTGTACTTAGGTGATAAAGATTGGTAGACTGGTGACATCATATAATGCACATCAATATCAACTTTTACATTTGACAATTTAAAAGAACGCCACCTGATGATGCCCACTATGATGTTGCATGTCGTCATATATTCTTTCAGCGCATCCGGAAACATGGTTAC
This sequence comes from Urechis unicinctus, assembly GCA_034190875.2. Classification (NCBI taxonomy): domain Eukaryota; kingdom Metazoa; phylum Annelida; class Polychaeta; order Xenopneusta; family Urechidae; genus Urechis; species Urechis unicinctus. The sequence goes on along the minus strand of CM067344.1, from coordinate 57,418,811 downwards.
TGGCCGTCCGAGTATGCCAGGATTCTATTAAGTAAATGGTGTACCAAATTACGATGCATACAATTTATCTACGCGACGAATATATTTGCGTATCTCGCGAACGAAAGCACACCATACCTTTAGCAACAATGATTTCGGGATTCTCTGCGGAGGCTGGAATCATTTAATATTAAGTGATTGTTATTAAATAGATCACAAGTTGATTTGGATGTAAATAGGCTAATCTCTATGGCTAAGATGCTTTAAGCTTTGCACTCTGATATAATAACTTCGTAACCCTCACTGGCAATGCAGTCGGTTTCACGCATATCTTCATTCACAACATCTTCTGTGCTGTTCTTGGCATCTGCATATGGTAGAAGATTATAGATTTTGCAATAGAACATCTGGCGTTGAATGCTACTGGATGTGGCACTACTAAATTAACCAGTGATATGATTACTGCATGCTCTAAAGGAAATACCCGATGGAATGTGATCCTGTACAATGCAGTTGTCACCCATGTCTTCATCAAATGCTTTATCGTTCATTGGATGCTCGTCTTCCTATATATTCGAAGTTAGATAAGAACATGTTCGTCTTTTCATACAATTACAAAGTATTCACTAGCATCACTCTTTACGTAATATTCAAAAAAGCTTACAGTTGCTCGTTCCTGAACACCACAGTTATGCATTTCAACGCCTGAAATTCTGCTGAGCAGTTGCTGTTGCTAACATAAACAATCAATGCCGAATTTGCTCCAAAAAGGCATATAGTAACCGATATATAATTACTATAATATCTTGCTTGAAACACGAACAATTATTCTCCAAATCACAAACATATATGATACCTGAAGACGTTGGTTCATCCTCGGTTGAGTTAGCTTGTCCTTCAACTTCACAAAACTTCACAAATGCACATTTATCCGTTGTCAAAGTATGTGAATGTATATATCAAGACAACAATTGGTTGAAAGCGTATCCGATATGTCGCACAGGCTACAAAACCCTACAATAATATTCCTGTATATCCAGGCTCTTGAATTCTGTCCGCACTTAACAATTACGTAATGGTAAATAAACCCACTATGTTGTATTACGTGTTATCAGTCAATTAATTTAATGGCATAAACCACAACAATCAGCCAATAATTGCAGACTATGAATCATTATGATGTTTATATGGGGATACTGCTCTACTTTTAGCTCCAAACGAACTGCGTCGATGCTGGATTTTGTGCACCAATACAATTGTGTTAAATATATGCTTTGATCCCTTCTCAATAACCTATGTACAAGGTTTTAGTGAATTGTTGCTACGTAATCTTCTATGAATTTATATGAATGGATCAATGTCTGCGTGAACAATGAAATTGCAGCATCATCTTTATCGCAAATAACATGCGTCGCTGTAAGCGGCTTCAATTGATTACTCACATTGCCTGACCGCCGCCACCATAAGTTTGTGATATCATCACCGTAGTCGTAGAGCAGCTCATTGTGTTTGGGGATGTTTCGCACGGCAAACAGACATAACCTCGGTTGGTGTGAAGGGTTAGTAGCAGGTATCAGCTTCATCTTACAGTTTGCCTGGCTAGGTTGGGCATCATTCACTAATCTACACAAATTCTGTCCCATCGTGGCATCCACACTGCAACAGAGTGTGAAAATAATCCAGTTATGCATCTTGCTACAGAATAAAGGATACTGGTGCTTTGCTAATAGCTAAAAAACAAAACTGTTCATATCATAAGTGTACATCGATATCAGTCGACGACATCATTCATAGGGAATGTTGTATTCCACACATACCAATACCGAACTCCTCTCCATTGGTAAAAGAATAGGTACGATCGACATTCGCTTTGCTTGCGACAATACTTCTTCAGTCGTCTGTCTCCTTCGTCCGCAGATATTCGTTCACAAGAGTACTCCAACAGAAAGTCTCCTTGCCTGTATGCTTTTTCAGTAAACACTCCCATGCCTGCAGCAAAAAGGAAGTAGCAAATCGACTGTCTTATAAATTCACACTCAAGAATTTCGCCAAATGGTCGTAACGTGATAATCTGGTATTGCCACTATTGGTAAGGACGCCAAGATGCGTAGTTTAGATATTCGCGCAACGCTATTCAACTTTTCGATGCCATACCTTTAAAGTCACTAATGAAATGCGACTTAAATCCATCTGGATCGATTCCAAGTGAACACCAGAATTCAGCATTTTCATTTGGTGATATTCGCCTGCGATTTTGAAGATCGATGATTCAAAACATTGCTTAGAGGTGGCTAGAAAATGCAATATATCTTGCTTCTGCAGGATGAAAAACATTTTTGATGTTTAGCCAGAGCTAATGGTGGATAGTATTTTCAGGGAGACTAGATGGGATATTCAATATTTGCAAGCATATTGGTGCAACGTCACGACTGGTGATATATCTGTATATTTCATGATGCATAGAACTGTTTGCTGCATCATCAATTGATAAGATGTTTACCTTATGACTCTGTATTAGGATCTGTTGAGAAGCTAAAACCTACAGTATGCAGAACAATTACCAAGCAATTATATAACAGAGATATTATAGAAGAATCACATCATCTGTTTACATAGAAGGGATAATGGAAAGGCAAACTACCAATATGGTAATTGAACAGTTGAAACCACACATACATATTCATTGACATGCTTTGCAATTGAAATTTAAGTGAGTGAATATTCGTTATTGACAGCTCTGTCTGGGAAGCTAACTGTCACTTAATTTGCTATGATACTCGCATCACAACAATTATTCAACATTTATTCACCATTTGCTTTCCTCGAATTGTCATGGCACACAGCTATCTGAAAGCAAATTAAATTGTTCTTGTTGAGGATAGTTTAGGTTGGCAGTATTGATGATAGTGCATGTTGGCAATGATGAGGTTGGAAGAGGGTGGCATTATTGTGGAATATATAATGTGGCAATGTGGAGGATGACGTAGGGTGGTGATTCAGGATAGTGCAGGGATTGGGATGTTTTGGATATTGTAGGGCTGTAATAATGTAGAAAGCGTAGGGTTGCAAAGCTGAAGATATTGCAGGTTGGCAATGTTTAGGATAGTGTCGGTTTGGCACTTGTGAGGATTAAGTATTTTGGCTTGTTGAGGATAGTCTATGGTGGCACTGTTGAGCCTACTTTAGGTTGTCACTGTTGAGAATAGTGTTTGTTAGCAATGTTGAGAGTATTTGAAGTTGGCAATTTAGAATACATGGCGGGGTGGCAACATATTGATATTGTAGGTTGGCAATACGCAGGATAGTGGTGGTTGACAATGTTTAGGAAAGTGTAGGGTTGCAGCGTTGAGAAAAGTTTACGGTGTCAAAATTGAGTACAGTATAACGTGGAAATGCTGTGGATAGTGTAGCGGACAGTGTTGATGATAGCGTTTATGTTAGGTATAGTGTAAGTCAGCAATGTTGAGGATTTTGTAAGGTCGCGATTTTGTGAATATAAAGTGATAAGGAGAATGCAGGGTGACGATTTTGAGGATAGTGTAGAGTGACAATGCCGAGCGTAGTATATGTTGGCAATATTTAGGGGAAGTGTATGTTGGAGATATTGAGGGTAATCTACGATGTAGATGTTGAGGATATTATCGGTCGGCGGCGATGCTGTTAACAAGGACGGACACTGGCCACGATGTGAGAAGTTTTCAATATCAGACCTTAGTTGAGGGGTATCGGCATAACTGTGCGGTATTTATATTGCCTTACAATTCTCATATATGTGATGATGTTTTGCGGGTTAAGGTGTTAGAAATAACCGCCGTGTTGTTAATAGAGTTTAGTGGCAAAGTAAATGACATTGAAGGGTGCAGTTTTCAAGGATGGTGTAGGATAACGAAGTTAAGGATAGCGCAAGTGTGGGAAATTCGCAAAATGTGCCAGGATGGCATTGTCGATGATAGGTTATGGACCCACCGTTTTCGGGGTCTTAGCTCTCATACAGAAGGGTTCGACATAGCTACCGAATTTATGGCTACTTTTTTCCCGCCAGACTAGCGAGCCCGCCAGACCACATCCAACCAGCCCAGTTGGCGCACAGGGCCCGACATAGCCTCCTTTCCGTCGGGTAGCAGGCCTCCAGAACCAGACCCTCGCGGGGCTAAGGGCTTCTTCTACTCCATATAGAAAGGGCCGTCCCTAGGGTTTGCCTTGGGCCGTTTTTCCACTACGGGTGTGGTACGAGGATGTACTAACTTTGCATCGGGGTCTCTACTCGTATACTTCCCAACAACTAAAGAAGGTTGTGCCAATCCCATACACCCAGCCTTGGATGCTGGCAACCTCTTCCTTTTCCACCAAATCGTCTAGTTTGTCGCCAAATGTTTCGGCCTCGTTGCCATGTGTATCGATGTCTTCGGCCACCATCAAATCGTCTAGTTTGTTGGCATCGAAGGCGTCGAGTTCCTCTTGTCGTATTTCCCACAGCTCCTTGGTTCGTTCCCAGACTGCCCACTTCCACTCGTCTGGGCGTCTAGGATCCTCTTCAGCCTCTTGGCGCGGTCCCAGTAGAAGAGGGCGGAAATGGTTCTGGTTGTTTCTACTTCGTCGACCGGGTAGGCAGAGGTTTCTACACCAATGGCGCTGGCCTTCGTTTTCGGCCAGACCCACGGTACGTACTCCGTCGGGCGCAACCACTCGTCCATCTCTGGCCCCTTGGGATGTAGGGCGGTCAGTTTCTTGCAGCCTGCTAGGATGGTTTTTGCGTCGGGCCTCTTGGAGTAGCACCGGAGTGGTCCCAGCTCTATTGCGTTTCCGTCTGTCCCGAAGATGTAGATCCGAAATATGGGGCAGTTGCGGAACCCGAAGTCACCTTTAGCCCATAGGACAGCACTTTCCCAGCTCTGCTCGTTTTCCACTTTGGCCTTGGTGGCCCGGATGCGGACACCCGCCATTGTTTCCCGCACTTCTCCAGCCTCGAAATTGTAGACGACCTTGTTGTATAGCTTGGTTCGGACCGTGTACCCATCGTATGTTTGCATCCAGGTGCAGATGTGTTTCCCTACGCTGGTGGTGTGGTCGAGGATGCACGGCTTGTCCTAGAGGCTCCTAGGTTCTCCTTGCATGCGGAATTCGTGGTTGTCGCATAGGTGCTGTACCACAGCGGGCCTGTCCAAGACCCCAGAGAAGTCTCGTGTGTAGTCCACACAGTAGAGCCCATAGCCCATTGCCTGCAGTCTTCGTTCCACAGCTGGGAGGGCCTTCTGTACGCCGTCTATGGGGATCTCGGAGACCGCAACCTAGATGTCGTCGACGAACAGGGGAAGCCCCTCCAGCGGTTGCCAAGTTGTTGCCCAAGGTTTCCGGCTAGAAAGTCTACCTGGGATATGTCCGAGAGCAGGTTGTCCTCGTAGGCGTTTTCCAACAAGAGATGCGGTGCAATGCTCTTCTCGCTTCGTATGCCTATGCTTTCGAAGGTGGTAGCTATGTCCATTGTATATCGGGTAGGTAGCCAAATCTCTAAAAAGGGGGAATATGGCGTGTTTTTGTATGGGTAGCATCGGGGTTTGGCGGAGTAGCCATACTTCGGTGTCTAATTCGGGAACGTTAGGAATACCCCTGGAGCTCGACGACTTGGGCGGACCCCTGGCTGGCGGTTGGCAGGACCCCTGGCTGGATTAGCCATAAATGCGGTAGCTATGTCGAACCCTTACGCCTTTTTAGACCTTAGACCCCGAAAAGAATGGTCGAAGTGAGTAAATAATGCTCTGAAGTGGGGGGATTCCTTATCGTTGATGGGTGGGGTCTCCATTTGAGTGAGTGCGCTGCTGTTGAGGATTATACTGCAGGGATTGTAATATTTGGGATATTGTATGGTTGCAATATTGTGCGTAGCGTAGTGTTGCAATATTAAAGATAGTGACGTTGGCAATGCTGAGGATACTGTAGGTTGGTAATGTTGAGGATAGTTGAAGGTGGCAATGTTAATGATCTGGTAGGGTGGCAACATAAATGATATTGTAGTGTGGCAATATGCAGGATAGTGTTGGGCTGCGATGTTGAGTATGGTGTATGGTTGTAGTGTTGAGAATAGTTTGAGGTGGCGATGTTGAGGACAGTATAACGTCTGAATGCTGTGAATAGTGCAGGATAGCACTTTGTGAGATGGTGTAGGGTGGCAATGTTGAGGATAGAATGGGATGACAATTTTGGGATAGTGTTGTGAACAATGTTGAGGATAGCGTAGGGTTAGGATGTTGAGGTTTTTTGCGGGTTACTATGTTGAGACAAATGTGGGTTGGGCTGATGAGGAAAGAGTGTGATCCCAATTTTACTAGCGTAGTGTAATGCAGCAATGTAGGGGATATGGTAGTGTGACAATGTTTCGAGTAACACATGGTGGCAATGCTGATGATAGAATAGAGCGTTAAGTATAGTGTAGGTCAGCAATGTTGAGGATTGTGTAGGATTGCGATTTTGTTAATATATTAGAGATTAGGAGAATGCAGGGTGACAATCATGAGGATAGTCTAGAGTGACAATGCAAGGAGTAGCGTGTGTTGGGAATATTAAGGGTAGTGTATGCTGGAGATTTTGAGGGTAGCATACGATGTAGATGTTGAGGATAATAACGATCGGCGATGTTGTTAACAGGAATGGAGACACTGGCCACGATGTGAGTTTTCAATATCAGACCTTGGTTGAGGGGTATCGACATAAATGTGGGGTATTTATATTATAATGCCTTACAATTCTCACATATGTGATGATTGTTTGCGGGTTAAGGTGTTAGTAATAACCGCCGTGTTGTTAATAGAGTTTATTTGCTATGTAAGGACAGTGAAGGTCGCAGTTTTTAAGGATAGTGTAGGATTGCGATGTTATAGATAGCGCAAGTGTGGGGTGTAGGATTGTTGAGAATAGTATACTTTGGCAATGTTGAGGATGATGTAGGGTGGCAATGTCGAGCAAAGTGTTGGGTGTCGATATTAAGGAGAGGGAAGGGGCCATTTGTAGTATGTATACGATGGCGATGTTAATGGAAGCGTGTGATGACAATGTAGAGGATGATGCAGGGGGACGATGTTGAGGAAGTTACAGAGCGTCAATATACGTCATTATTCAACTGATGACGGCAACAACCTGATCACTCTCCCTAATCACCTGTAGAGGGTGAATAGGCAACTCGACGAAATTTGCGATCAAATCGAAAAACAACACTCTTAGAAACGAATAGCGTCGAATTGAGTCGACGAGAAATCCCGCTCACCTTTCGGCAATTCGTTGGAAGGAACTGGAGACTCCATGTTATCATCGGTGTTCCATTAACAAAGCACAAGAAATATACCAAATTCACAATCCGTACTTTATCCACAATATAATATCCTTTATGACCGTGCCTTCGTGTATGTCAGCGGCGAATTGAGTTTTGTAATCGAGTTGTCACAAAGCATAGTGGTATGAGGTATACGGGTTACATTACATAGGCTGGCCGCCATTTCTAATTTACTTAAATGTGCTGCTTGTTTTATTAAGAATCCATTGACGCGTCAGCTGTACCTATATCAAGATGTGCTATGCACTGTTTTGCATTAATACATATGAAATTATCGATTTTCCTTATTATTGATCTGATCCCCGATGTCAGATTCCGACAACCAGTATCGCTTTTAATAATTGCACCTCGAGCGCGCGGCGGTCGGCGGGAACCGAGCGCATTACAGAGCCCTGATATTGGGAACCGAGCACCTGGCAGAGCCCTGACATTGGCAACCGAGCGCCTGAACCATATTCAACAATTCACGGACAACACCAAGTGGCGACCTACAGAGCGCCGCGACCTCTCACGTATATATAATTTGACCTTCTTATGGGATCTCACTTATTCTATCATGATCCCTAACAGTATTATCTTAACAACAGGAATATATCCACTATCATATGTGGCCACCTACTCTTCGTCTGAGGTCCAATGGTGCCTCCGTAGCGGGTGCCACGTGGCTAGTTTCATCAAACTAAGTCGTACGAGCGTCCGGATTGAGTTTTCCCAACAAAAACTTTAACAAAAACTAATCTTTACCCCGAAAGATAATTCAAACTTCTGTAAATCCATAGTCGAATAGTAAAGCCATCGAATTCATACTTCGTCTTCGGGAATGAGGAAATAATGATTAATCCTTTGTCCAGGCATCAAGGAATTCCTGCGTTCCGATAAGGCCGACTGGGCAATGCCATTATAGCACAGGAACTTGCAATGGTTTATTCTCGAGCTTAGTAAATCACATCTCCTCATAATCTCCTGGAATATTCCTTAACATATCTCGGTTTGACAAAATGAAGATGTAACAATAAGGAAAAACAATTGAATCCGAACGTGAAGGAATCATGGAAAAAAAGGCGTACAGCGCAGCAGAGACGTGTGAATATCAAATGGGAAAACATCCATCTACCTCATCAATGAACCCATAATTCATCCCTAACTCCGCCTTCCTATGTCTCAATCTACACACTTTCTCCATCCCAGTACACAAATATCCTTGCCCCGTTCAATTAATGTAGAATCAAACTGTAGCAATTACGTAGATAACTCCCTATGGTCGCCTCCAGGGCAGACAAGGAGTCTAAGAAGATGATTAAACGTCGTTTACGAGACCGGGCAGTGCGGCCCACAGCTATAGAAAGAACGTTTAGCTCAGCGTGAAAAAATTGACAAAATAGGCGGTAAACGCATACGGAACACAATTGCACCCATCAGAGCCGCATCTTCAACTCGGTCTCATTCTTTCGAACCGTATGCGTAATGGCCGTGCGCTCCGATTATTTATCTTTCTCCCCGCGAAACCTGTTAAGAAAGGCAGATAACTCAGTGTTCGTTTTGTTGCCATCCGACAACAACCTTATAATTCTGCGGAAGACGCAGAACTACGTGATTGCTTTGTACCTGTAGATTTCATAATAGACATCATCAAAAACGTCTACAGTGTTAATGTTCACGCTAGTTTCATGAGTTACTTAAATGTTGCATTTAGTAGTTATGTTTTCGACGGCTCGATCACGGGCAATTCAAGCAAACAATTCATGTTTTGAATGTTTTAGATACAATTTTGTGAGGGAAGTCATCAGCTACAAAGGTATATGAAATAGTATGGACAGCTCCCAGTTATTCTGTAAATGAAAGGTGAACGTACCCCAATGTCATTCTGACTGACGGGTGAATATTATGTTTGGGTCGATATATTTTCATGCAGCGCGACGTCTAGTAGGTGGCCTTTATCAGTGGCCTATTACGTACGTGTATAAGTCAACATTACCCTTAGCCTACTGTGATATTTCGACTATCCAACTTAATTGCGTTTCACGAACACCATAGACGACTAAGCGTAGCCCGGGGGAGGGTGGTGGGGGTGGGGGGATGGGGGTTCTCTCATTGGAAAAGCAAATGGTGAGCCGCTATGGGAAACAAAAACAGGACAATATCTATTCCAAGCCAAAGTGAGAAAAGGGAGCAATTTACATACCAAATCCTCTGAAAAAAGACCCATTCATATATAAATTTTTTATAAGGGTCACCAATACATACACCACAATTAATGATCCCTAATCTTATCTAGACCACCTCGAGGATCTACAAGGGACCAATTAATATTTGCTGATACCGTGGTCAGTCCCAACGACGCTCTGGTTCGTAACGGCAAGGTAGTTAAGGACTCGAGCCCGCAGGATATCGACGAGCGCCCCAGGAGGTCAGGCCCATGAGGTAGACGACATCGCGGGAAACAGTGGCAGGAGAGTGTACGGAGCTGGACTTTCTGTTTGCTTATCACGCCATAAAACTTGATTTTGAATCAACGCAACGCTGACTGATAGGGCTGGCCACCATTGATCCAGCGAACTTGAGCAAACCAATTGGATACCCATCACAAAACAAATATCCGTTGCTATACTCACTGTCTAAAATACGTACCTATTGGTATACCTATATACCGACCCATTGCTATAACTGTCTTCAAGAAATAACGACCAATTTGTACACCAAAATTTCGAAAAAAGAAAGACCCAAAATGGCGGCACATCCCCCTTACCTCCACATAATGAGAACACCCCCCCCCCCCCCCCGTGAAGCGCAGTCGAAGTGTAAGAGCTTTGAACAAAAATCATAATTCCCTCTTGTACTGTTCAATACGTGGCCTGGTTATATTGATGGTTGTTTGGATAATGCCGCACTTAATGTGGACTAGGTGTCGAGAACAGACCAAATAAGGAACATTGCGGATGCTGTTAGCTATTCGCAGAGTTGAAAACGGGCGAAGTTTTAGTTATAATTCATGAGATTGATGAAATTATGCATATGAAGATATTCATTCGGTTCGCTACTAGTTTGGATTTGAATCAAAGTCGCCGACATTGATATGTTATCGACTTTCCAATACCAAGAAAAGCTCACAAGCCAATTAATTTAGAAACTAAACCAAAACATAAATAAATCGCCGGGAAAAGGAATTTGTATCATTCACTTTATATTTACTACAACGAGGTGTAACTGTTATTTCCTAGTGATAAGCTCTCCATGATTGAGCTATGCTGTTGTTGAAGTAAAGAAAATGATTAGGTCAGTGAACATAACTTCTGCATCCAATGCACATCGAATTGCCTCAGGTCAATTGAACCTGGCGCAGTTTGCAGCGATTTTAGTCTATGCTGCTTCAAAAATGAACAGGGTTTTTAAATGATCGCTTTTTAACGCACTCACTTGGGAAATCCCCTGGCAACGCGCGTAGTTGGCTAAGCATAATCGACGTTGTTAAGTCGACTACCGAAATCGTTCGTGATACGCTTTAGCCGACTAAGTACGTCTACGGAAGGATTGTCGGCTTCAGACTACGGTTGGCCGGGTACGCGAAATAGGACACAGCACCAGCGTCGGACACGCAGGGATATGTTCGTAGCGCACATCGTGTCGACTACCGATGTCACTTTTGAACTAATTTCAAGAAGTATATTTGGCTGGTCCGCAAATTGGTCAATGCACAAATGTATCATGCAACAAATTGGTTATCTAAAAGCTACATTTAATATCGAAATATTTGATGGAATAAATGCATACATTTCAAACTCCGTTAGGAGAACAGATCATGAAAAAAAAAACACTGGGTGATTCAAGACAATAACAGTATTGTTATCAATATCTGCTGCAGAAATAAGCGACGTACCATTCGAAAAATGTGAGGCGTGGCTACAAGATCGTACTATAGTATTTTTACATCATCATCCAATACTATTTAAACTTCCTCGGAGCTGGTAAGATCATATTCTTATGCGGATATCATCAGCCCCCAACCATCCCCAAAATATGCACCGTCGTTATGTTAGTCTTGTAAGTCTCATCCTCACAGATTCCAATGACGTGTCCCATAAGATGAAACCCTCGCCCGGAATTAGTTTAAACCAACTTACTTTGATCGACGTCGGCTGAATCTTGGAATACAATGGGATGGTTCCTTAAAGGTGCGTGATGTTTAGAAACTGAAGGGCTCCCACTTACTACCGGGCCAAGAGTTTGTGCTGTTTCTGGTGCCACCTTTACTGGGTTCCACATTTATATACCTCTCTGTGTCGATGCAGTTTTGTAATCAGTGGTCAGTATGTACTTAACTTTATGGCAGCAATTATCCTCAAACAAGGTAACCCAAGGTAAGGCCGGTGCATACACACGCTTTATTAGGCTTAAGGAAGTCCACGAACCCCGCTGCGTAGAGCTGGGGCAAACATGTCGGTTGCCTTGAGTAGGGAAGAGACAAAGAAGATCAGAAGACGGTAAAACTATTAAAGCTGAAAGAACGGGTTTTGGAAGCGTGACCCAAACCCTGCGGGAGGGAGCTGAGATATGAAATGTACTGCTAATGGGTGATCGCTGATAAAGTCGGAGCACCAAATACCGTGGTGCTGAAGCAGGTCGTAAGACCGCCTGCGCGATAAGCCTCGACGGAGGCCGAATGAAGGGTCGGATTTAACCCCAATGCCGCACAAGCCGTTAGAGGCGGGAGGCAAAGGTGTCATAAGGCGGCCGTGACCGTCGGGGTAAACGAAGGCACATACAGGGTTTAGGATGTGAGGGATGTAAGCTATGAATATTGTGAGAGATGAGTAGCGATTTTCAAGAATTAGTGTGTGTTGTAAATGGAGCTCGAGTCTGGCTTCAGTGAGACGAATATTTCCATCAGACAAATGTCGACTAGTGGCGAAGGTGGTCTGGGAAGGAGGAACCACATTTCCTTTTCTTAAAGAGACTGTTCAGCCCTATATTTGCTTGACAACCGCACCTTGAAAACCGAAAGTGTTAAGTTATCAGACTTTCAGTCGCTGCGCTGCGCTGCGGTCTCAGAAAATAGATCCTCACTACGGATGTAGCCATTTATGTGGTCGGAAATCACCCTTCATGGTTGTCAGTCACATTTGTGCGCAATTATCCCCACAACTTTAATGAGTGAAGATTTGATGAAATCTACATATTGTAACCAAAACGGAAGTATACACATCGATAGCGAGGTAGTTATAGAGCGCGTAATGATTTACAGCTAACATTCGTGTGGTTCATGGTTTTAAGGTGGCACCGTTATCGATGAAACGACGCAAATAAATAAAACAGATTTCCACAGTACGTCATGAATATTTCCAGTCAAATAATAATGTTGATAATTTAACAACATGATTTTCGATCAAGTAAACTTTGTAGAACAAATTAAAAGAATGCATTATTTGTGTCTGCGTTAAACGTAGTCATGTATTAACAAAATCATCCCCGAGTGCCCGATATGGGGCTGAACAGCCTCTTTAAGAATGGCTGTTAATGCAGTCGCGTCTTCGGGCGACGCGTGGTTGGTGTTAATGGAAGTGGATAGTCTGTGGAACTCGTTTTGATGGTTCGGGGACAAGTGCCACCTGCTAAGATGCCGTCCAGTTTATTATGTATACCGGAGAACCACGAGGCGCGAGTAGAGCAACAAACTGTGTATGTAAGTCAACCAGGAACGACTTGAGTTCAAAGCGGTGACACGGCCTCGTTATCCCCGACTTACACTAAGTGTTGACGCTCCAATAAAGGCCCCCGTAGCTTAGCGCACACAACTAAGGCCGGAAGTTCTAAGGCGTGGTATACAGTACGATCAAAATCAGTCTGGTGCGAGTGGTAAACAGTACAATCAAAATCAGTTTGGTTCTGTATGGAACCCTAGGCCAAACATTGTGCCATATTTGAGTACCATATTGAACCATTGGTTCCATATAAAACCCTGCAACAACCATTAATTGAGGATTGTTACGTAGGTCACAGGTGGTCGTGTGTTTGACGCTCAATATTGCATACATTAAATGCATTGTGTAGTTTGCAAACGTAATCAGCGTCGTCAACTTGTTGTAAAGTCCCTTGTGCAATCAGAAACATCGATGCTTGTAGATGACCACACACATGTATCAATACCCTTTCCCCAAATGTTCAAAAAGAGAAGCATTAAAGCGATGACATGGAATGTCGCGGACCAGGAACGCATGTCATCAGAGGGCAGGAATAGAATTTTCATGTGCTATTCAAAAGCAAAGTCGTCTATACATCCGTCGAAGAAGCTATATTAACCAAATTGACCATATATTCCTTCGAGGGAGTTTCGGGAACGGGCCCCCATTGAAATTAATGGGCTTCATGACGAAATCTGTACTCACTTTCGAATGCGCTCAGGATAATTACTGGCGGGGCGGTGCCTCTTGGGCGGTGCACCAGGGTCTTCCAGGGGAGGCTATCAAAATTCTAGGCTACATCTCACTCTCCCTCTCACAACTAAAACCTTCATTATTAATCAATTTGCCACTAACCTATCCGATTGAATACCATTGGCTCCTGGGCTATTATCTAAAGGAGTTTTCTTTGTTATGCCATATTACATAATAGTGATGATCACTTTGCACTTAAGTGAACGAACTACGATCTTTATGTGATGTTGTATAATAACGTTATTAATCAATAAATATCCCTTGCTGTCCACTTACATTTGACTTGTTCGTACATTAACTCCCAGAGAATATCTGAAATTAATTGTTGGGGTCTGCACATAAGGATAATACGAACATGGTGTATGCAACAACAGGCATATAAACGAGACTAGATCAAAAATCTTGGCCGCGTATCTGGCGCGTTGCCTGAACTTATTCGCCATTTATCACCTGTAAACCATCAACATCTAATACGTTATGCGATGAACATTATATTTATTCGTACCCTTTGATATATGCATGTGAATTGATAAGAAATAATCTTTGAGTTGAATACATGGACGAGACGCAATGTGGCACAAGCGCAGGCCACTGTCGGCGCGCATCCCTTGAGTAAACGATAACCGGACCTCTAGCAAATGCCCTTACAAATCGTCAGTTTCCATAGTTTTCCCGTCTCCGATACCGCAACGTTGAAGCTATGGATTCATGTCCTTAAGAGGAAGGCGATGCCAAATTTGACGATGGATCGCTTGAAAATCGTAAGCTACCTTCATTATCCTGAAAATGTCCAAACTGAAGCGGTCAAATTTGGTTCCTACAACCTAAAAGCTACCGATCGCCCTCCACATTCTCGAACAGACTAGATGAGAGGAGAGACTATAACTTAAGTCAACGTTTACTTCAGTATTTACAGTATGCACGTTTCACGGATTATCGCCCATCGAACTCATTATGTAAAATGTAAATGAAACCATTGTATCCATGGTGTGGGCGACTCGGATTTCGATGGCTAGAAAATTATTCATGTAGAACCTCAATTATTTGTTAGTATTCAATATGTGATTTTTAGCGGTAATTGTTGGATTACGCTTATGTACATCAACAATTGAAACTCTGTAATTTTATGACGAGTCATTATCGATCTCTTATATTTTCTATTCTCTGATGAAGTAACAAGGTACGGAGTGAATTATATATTAACAGAAAACCCGGTGTCACTAATGGGGAGTTAAACATATTCTTATTTTTCAGTCAGTATGTGGTTTTGATGCTGGGTGGTGTAGTATGGCGACATAGATTCCCCGACAGCAATGTTTGTTTAGTAAATCAATTATTCAAATTGACACAATTCATGAGGCGTAGCAGTAATTGGTTGTGGTGGAAACGTGCACTGTTTGTTGTCAAACAGAACCCCAAGACCATACCGGGTAAAATCGCATGCGCTCAGTTCACTATTGCGATGTGATGTTAGCGTAGCGTCAAACATGTCTGCCATGGACAGTGATCCCCCCCACTTAAGTGTGTAGAGGTAGTATATATGTGCCGCGCGACGGGGTATGTTTTTTCGGCCTCTCGACTTGTACGACGGGTACGTGTTTTCGAGGTCCCGCGGCACACCCCTATCCAGAATAAGGCCAAATGTACCCCCCCCCCCCCACCCCCGGGCAGTGACCCCAACCTTGAGATTATGTGAGTCAAATGTTAAAATTGTCTTGGACCACCACCTGTTGACAGGGAAGAAGAGGTCGTAAACAGGGGCAAATAGTTGTCCTCAACCTGGTATCATGGGATGAGATTAGGGCCCTTCCCACCCGACATTACCGACGCGCCGCTATTCCTCGCCAGCTGCCAGACATAGCCCGCCTTAACGAAATGATAGGCGTCTGGAGGTAAACCGCAAGCAGTCGCTTAAATGCCTGAACATAATGATCGTGCTATTGAGTATTTAATAGCAAGTAATTAGCCCCTTATTCTAACGTGTTTTATCGCCCTCTGTCGTCGCTCTCTTCGTTCGCTTTCCTCGTGCGCTCTTTTCTGACTGAGCTCACCTCCCGCAGGTTTTTACGACTTTCATCGTCGTTTTTACCCGCGCGCTCGTGGTCACTCTCCGTTGAGCCTGGACACGCTTCGCTCGGCTGTCCTTGTTCGTCCCCCAACCCAGCTCCTTTTCTAAACCCTTTCGTTTGCGCCATATTGTTCCCCTTGCTAATGTTCTTTATGATGTTATGCCATTTAATGTTTTCCCAGATCTGCGCAGCGGGGTTCTTGGACTTCCCTAAGCCCAATAAGGGGTGTGTATGCATCGGCCTTCCTTTCGGTATCCGTGGGAGGTTTGATGATAACAATGAGATAAACTAACAACAAGACAGTCGTGGATGAACAATCTGTTGAAGGGATACACACCCTTATAAATCTACAAAGAGGGCGTTCTCGTCTGTGCCGATCATCTTTACCAACCTTTCTACAGCATGACGCATATATGACTTCTATTCCAATGCAGCTGGAGGAAGTCCTCTCTCAGATCTGTTATCAGGAAGGAGCAGCAACACGCACCAGCTTTAATGACCGATAAAATACTCGGATTTGTTTTACATAAGCTCGGAAATAGTCAAAGAATCACGTCGAAATCAATTCCAGAATGTGTTTAACATTAAGATATACTATTATGCAGATGAAACCCGCAACACTACCAATGCGTATGTAGTGCGATATCGGAGCAGCGGCAATCGGTGAGTGTAGGCCATCGACCATGGCATTTCCGGTTCGTTTGACTCGATTAAGTCTGCTGTAAATTCGCCATGCGGGAAGTTAGAGTGGCTAAACCGGCGAACGAAGTATGAATGAGACGAGAATCTCGATATCTTGAAGAGAGATAAACTTGATCTTTGTAACTAATCATCTTTGTGTGATGGGTGTTGAAAGTTATAGTTGTCAGTCTACTGACGAAAATGGTGGTAGAGTGGCGTATACAGTTAATGTGTGTACAGTACTGCTTATAGGAATAGCATACATTGGCGTAATCAAATGACGTGCTATCCTGGCTCGTTGATATACACTGGCTGTCTCAACAGTCACCTGGTTGCAGGGGGATATATTTGGTCATCATTTACTCGCCACGATACTTAACAATATACTGGTATTGTGAAGATATGATCATCAGCAACCCAGCGCACGACGAAGTAGCACTTGAATGTCGCCTTCATCATTCGAGGGTGGTGTCGTAGATACGTCCGATTTGTACATCCACATCATCCATAACCTACATAAGCTCTATCCCGGAAATCGTATGTAATGGATTACTGGTCGTCCCGACGGATCCATGGCTTATAATATTGCTGACCAGGTCTCCCCCATTAGCTCTATTCGATTCCGCCTAAGCCTAATTACTCTGAACGTAGCCGTTCACGACGTCTTATTGACGAAATGAGTCAAATTGGTCGTAACCGTACACGCGGTGAACGATAACCGAGCTCCTATTTTACACGATAATTACACAAATGTACATGTGAAGAATCATTTTCTCACATATATAAATGTTTATTAGCAAGTTGAGTTAGTTTACGTGTGAGATTTCGTCAAAGGCGATTTAATCCGGAGGGACAAATTTTGAAAAGTTCATGTGTATTTGAATGAGAAGATGGGTTGCTGCGCGCACGTATAGACAAGGTTCGTCACAAGCGAACTTTGGCTTTCAGAAATTTATTATTTAAGTATACGTGTCACTTTGTCAATGATTACCTTTTTGCAATACCTACCTTGTAGGGGGATATGTATTCAACGATATCGCATTGACAATTGAAAAAAGATAACTTTTAGATTCCCGCAGCATGGAGGGGGTACTTGGCCTTGTCCTGAGTAGGGGTGTGCCCCGGGATCTCGAACACTCCTACCCGTCGTACAGGGTGAAAATGGCAAAAGCATACCTCGTCATACAAATACGAGACCCAACAAAACCCGCCGCACACGCGGAGAATCCGAAATAACATACCCCGGCATATGTATACTACCTCTATATACATAAGTTACCCCCCCCCCCCCCCCCCAGGACCTACAGCCACATTGCGAGTGAAACTGAAACTGCGTAATGTGACTATGGGTCATATATCCAAAACGGGGGTTGGCGTGAACGAAATTTGTGATTCTAGAAGTTCACATGATAATTGCTAAATAATCACGAGACAGTGAATAACAAAAATAGTGTCATTCAAAGGATATTTATCTAAATTTTTGTCATATATAGATACGTAAGTACACATCATTGATGAGAAACTACATGCACTCCAAAAACGCTCATCGCACGACGAACATAGCTACTTCCGGCTACTCTGAATTCAGCTCCTAGCCTAACTTCATTCAGATCCCCTTAAAACCTCATGTATCGAAGAACCACTGAGCACACATTTGGCAACTAGTATCGGATCCTCGAGTTGGGCACACATGGTACACATTCGAAGACATAAGAGTTGGTACACTAGAGGGAATTGGACGACCATCTACATATGTGACTCATTTCGATCACCCTACATATAATTATCTCCGAGCGGGACCATGCATGGGACATAAATGCGAAAGAAGAGGTGGCAGAAAACCACACATGGAAGATTGGGTGTAGGAACAACATGTATAATCCATAGCAGGTAGTCTGGGAGAAGGGACAAACTAGCGAATCTACGCGGAAAAGCGCATAACAATTCCAGAAGGCTTCGTTGATGTAGCGTTGATCGATGCCTAGAATCTATCCAAATATAAAGCACGGTTGTGTGGTATATATTAAAGCACGCCGTCTCTACACACACCTTTTAGTGACGAAATAGGACAACAGATGGCGCCGCTGAATAGGGCAATTATATATAATTACGATCTCAGACCTTGTTGTGCAAAAACCAGTTATTACGAACACCACAACCCCCAATAACATCATAACATATGTCAGAATTGTGGGGTATTATATATACCCCACAAATCTGCCGGAGTCGAGGCAGAAAAAAGGAACTCAAAAGCGGATAATGCCAGCAGCTGCATACCAAATGCAAATCATTTGGGCATACATGGCTTTGTTACGCACCGCTCAACGTATGAGTCGAGGCAGAAAATCAGGGCGGGGAGAATGTGACGAGGTGCTGGAGTGTGTGCGGTTTTGGTGGAGATGGAAGGCGGAGCTTTTGGAAGGAAAAAAGAAGACACCTGCCGTATGCTCTCGAAAAAGTACAATAGGACAGATGCCATAAGTTAAAAATGTGAAAACATGAAGGTTTACAATGATTAATCAACAGGAATGATGTTGTTATTGATATATGTCACAAGCTGGGTATATAGGGCCACGACTATTGTCATACATGCCTAATTAACCTTAAACATTCCCTCAAACTATAAAAAGTATAAAGACAAATCCAAACACGAAATCTGAATATTAACCTTTGCAGGTAATCTACTAATGCGGTGTTTTTGCCAGGTATTGGTTTACAGAGGCCTGGCTGTGAAAGGGAGGTTGATCCGGAAATTGATCAGGTGTTCTATGCAACTTACCCTTTCCTTTCCTTGGCAGAAGTCATCTGCATGTGCGCAAGCATGTTCCCTTCAGATTGAGAAGTCATCTAAAATGCTTCTGAACTATGATGATGCTAGCTTGCAATTTCATAGATGCTTTTTCAACACAATGATTTATGCTAGAGATAACCGAACGTTGGATCGCTTCATGGCAATAATAGTCGCTTTTATACTCTGGCAGTTACAATATGAAATACGATAACTGTATCTACTATACAACGTGTTTCTTAGATTGTAAGACGCGCTATGTTGTCACTGTTTCTATTGACGCTACATTTGCCGTGGCTGTATTGTAAACCGGTCGTCATGTAGTTTGCATGTGCAATTATAAAGTCTAAATATGCATAAATATAGTAGAACTTATGCAAATTCCGTTAGGGATCCCTGGAATTTGGGACTGAGAGAGGGTGGTTGGTTACTCTGTGCCCCAGACTCCCGGGGTTCCGCTACGCTTCTCGCCCTAGAGTCTACGACAGGACAAGGTCTAAAACTGGCGCGTCCGAATATTCATTAGACACGTTCGTTAATTTTCGTGACCAATCAACGCAAAGGTTGTGACCCTGATTGACCTTAATTGCGCGCGTCTGGTTTGTGATACGCACCCTAGGTTTTATGTGACGTCATATACATTGTTGTGGTCTGCGTCAAATGAGAACACATTGAATGTCTTCTGGAATTATGTGGCGTCTCAAAAGTTCAAATTGGCACCACAACAAGCGCTTAAATCGCTTAGCTGCATGATAGAAAACTTCAATTCGTGAAACCCTAAATACTGCAATTTAAGAAATGAACGGAATATAAAGATTTGCACAAAATCGTTAATAATACAAGTAACCGACTTGACAGAAACAGAAAGTGATCGGTTGGCCTAAGACATATTCAACCAAAGGTGTGTTTGCCAACGTGTTCTGGTGATCGTTGAAATGTATTGCTGCATGATATTAGCGGCGGCTGCCATATCCACAAGAAGCTGTTATACTGAAATGAGCATCTTCGACGACGACACGGCACCCACATCCTCCCCTAACCCGTTGCTCACTTGGCCGCCAAAATCTTATCGAGGCCCCTCTTAGGTGAATTATATTTTGACTCGAAACTATGTCATGGATATAATTTGCATCAATATGCTGATCTTGTATCATACTGCTGATAATGTCCGCGCTTCGAAACAATATGTAATACATAACATTATTCTTGGGTGTTGGGTACACAAAAAGATGCAAACTACGCATTTACATTGCAATCTATAAACGTTAACGTAAATAATCAATATTGTAAACATATCCTTGCACTACCTTGCCACCTGAGGCTTGATATTCATCTTCATTGTAGGTATCATTTGCATGAAAAGAGTTACGCAACAGTGATATATTTTGCAAGAATGCCATTACGTTTTTAAAGAGGGCATTCTCGACGTAACGCAGTCACAGTATCGGAACAAATTGTACCGCTGACGCTTGCTTCGGCTATATGTCCTATACCCATATCGAGTACCTCGCTAGTAATGTCACTGGGCTACTACTGCAAAAAGGAACACACAGAATATTTTTTATATTACAATCAGTGTTTGTGTCACCAGGTCGCGGACTGACCGCAGAACGACGTACCTCGATCGAGGTACGTACCTCGTTCCCAGTACGGCGCACCTCGATTGAGGTACGCATGATAGTCGTGCCACCGCCCTCTGCTGTTTTGCATTTTATGACATTATTTTCTGAAATGTGATTGGCTTTGAACGATTTAATTATGCAAATATATTATGGTCTACATTTGGAACCAAATCTGTTGTTGTGAGCGATATCGGGCGTTCTTTAGAAGAGTTTTCACTTCCATTATTCGACAGCGACTGCAAGTTTTTCGACGTTCATGATTAAAATTTTGTACACAGACCAACATGGCAGAGGTAAGGTCTATGTTTTCTCATTTACAAGTATTTCCTTTTATGATAATTTATATGTTATTCAAAATTCTATGGCATATTAATGAGCTATCGCTTATGATATAACACCCCTGTTGAATGATTTTTCTGAAACAATGGCGTAGTGATGCGATCGTACTTAAATCGAAGTATGGTGTGCCATATTCTGATAGTAGATCGTATACAAATAAAGAATGACACTTATGAATCATACGACCGAATCACAAGTTATTAGATAATTTGTTTTAGAATTGACATGGCCCCACTCTGAAGGTAGTAGACCCTATACATATCAATTCATAAAACGTCGTGCACGGCTTGAAGTGACAATGTCAATAATTCCAACCGAATATGATTTAGTCTATTAGTAGAGGGTGATATAAAAAAAATCTCACAAGAATTGCTGGTTTGTGTTGTGTACTTAAACATAGATTATAATATTTAATGTTATGTATTTGACAAGACAGTGTCTGAATTACTTGGATTTTTTTTCCAGCTATTGGCCATGCCATTTTCAAAACGGTTTCTTCTGAAAGCCTTCAACCACAATGAGGATGTTTGGAAACTAGAAACCTGAAATTGAAATTTCCAAAGAAAAACAGAATCTGTCCATTACACGAAAACTGCTCCTAAGTTCTGTCAATCATGCATTGACGAAGTAGATGAAATCTATCCAGACTTAAACATTCCTTCGGCCGTTAGTGATGAGTTCCAAGCCGCTGAAAGTTTGTTTCAGCTCTCTCAATGAAGAAACTATTCCTGTGAGGGGTGTACCAGGTCTAGCCTGTTCTCGTCTATATACTCAACCAGAATATTGCCCTCGAACCGCTGAACAAGTTCATAAGACTTTGTGCATATTATCCTCTTCCTCTTGTTTCTGCTCTTGCGGAATTCAGTACCATCAAATATGTATGCAATATGAATTTTACCTGCGAGGTGTTTCCACTTTGGATCTCTGAAAGTTTAAGTAATTTCAATATATTCTGTTCCAAACAACAGAGACAGAGAGAATATTTTATTCTGGATTCCATTTTCATGAAAACATAGGTTGGAGTGCATTTTGTGCAGAGTTGAACTTGTAAAACGCATAAGTCCTTATCTTTTCTCCTTGGAAGGGAAGAGGCTGCCCAATTAAATCCTGCGCGGATATGGTCAGGTAACCAGTGCTTTTGTGTCTTTTGCAATTAGATTTCAACAACATCACATCATTTTGCACTCTGTTACAAACCACCCCCACCCCTTTCAGTTTTCAATGCCATCCCACCTTTTGTACATGCTTTCCTCTAGTTTTGTCATTCAACACTCACTGTTGTAATATGTATGTCTGTACATGTATAGGTATATCAATATCAATTAATCCTATCTGTGTCATGACTTATTAAAGTAGCTTTATCCTGCATTGTGTAACCTGTCCTAGACATATTATAGTTTTGTATCGCACTTATTGTATCAACATCATACATATACCTTTAGCTGTCAAACACTCATAACATTTCTATACTTGTTATCATTATCTGCCTCATTGTAATTCTGGTAATTGATTTGTAGTGTACCTGCACTCGGGGATTACTCGATATCTTTAATATTATGTAATACCGAATATTTTATGTATGTGATTTTGAACACAATTTGCTACTTGAGAATTATTTCTAAAATAAAATGAGCTCAAACATTGCTGTTCCTCCACTTCTTAAAGAAATATGGATCTGCATGATATATTGCATATGATTAAAGGCATATGATTTGGCTGATAGAAACTCAATTATTAGCAGCATGTAGGATAAACACCATCATGAAGTTTACCGACAAGAAATAATCTTATGACCACTGTCCACAATGCTATAGTCAATTTCAATACAACATGATCGGTGACCCTGTGGTTTTGTGAACAATCCATTCTATATCTGGTAAACCTTAAGTATGCTAAAATGATAATGTTCATTACATATGTAATGATGCTCGTTTCCATCTGTAAAGCCTTAAATAATAACCTTATATCCAATTAAAACAAGAACAAAAGTTTTCAAAAACTCAAACAGAACAGGCCAACAAAAGTATGAAAACTTACTGTTGTGGTGTTTTTGGGGGTATTCTGTTCAATAGCAAACATCTGGCTGCTTTGTTATTCTATTTGAGAAGACCATTTCATTTTTAAACACAACTTAATGCGTATATGAGCACTCTCAATCAGACCCGGGTAGACAACAAGCGAAATTTGAAACCACCATGATACGGCGTACTTCGATTGGAGTACAAAAATATCAGGTGTGCAAATGGATTGACATGGGGGTGTGATGTTATCATCCATAAGTCACAAATATGCCATACAATTTTCACTAAACTATATTTCATATAATCTAGACAAACTATGCTTCGCAAAAAGTAAGTTCTTTACTTTGCCAGACTGATTCAAAAAGGATTTTTGCCTCATCAATCGTCGGAAAAGACACGCGATGGCCGCCGAACTTAAGTTTGAAAACGCGTAAAAAAGCCTTCTCGTACATGTGCAACGCTAAATATAGTCCCAAATCGAGGCTGTGACTACTTAGAGGGTTTCCACGATTTAACCCAACCAAATCTCAGTAAATGATGTCACAATTTGCAAAACAAAGACCTCGTTTTCTTCATGGACGATTGGCCTAATTATAAACTCGCTTTAAATGGCATAGCGACTTTAACAGACTGTTGGAAGCTTCCTGTCGGTTCCCATCGAATCAGCGATACAGCCGAGGATAAACTGCTAAAGTTCTCATACGATACATAATTGTGGAAAATCGTTCGTTAAGTTTAAATGATGAAGGAAGCAAAACATGCAATAAATGAATAAAAATAAGAATACAAGCTAACCTATATATACAAACATTTATAATCAGTTTGAGTGCATGCCAATCTCTATGGGGGAAAAACTTTGCGCTTGATTAACGATGTGAAATTTGTTAGTCGAACAATAAAAGAACACGGCTAACCTCTTGGAGTCGTGGGCGCTAATATCTACATTCCGAAGCACCCTTTTTGTATGTCATAGAAGGTACATACATCATTAATCATCTCAATATATAATTGTACAACGTTCATAAAGGTCGCTGTTTGTGCAATTAATGCAATGGCGGTAGCCAAAATGCAGATCTTAGTTCTCCTGCTTGATTTCAGTGAAATAATTATATGTATTGTCTTAATACACTTGCCATGCACATATGACTATGCGTTGATCAATTAACCGTTGACAGCAACGCACTCGATGTGAATATTCGTTTGGCTTGCCTATGACACCTGATTTATTATCGCACATGGCACGTCTGAATCGCAGCTAAACAAACCCGCGGTACCCAATAGAAGCGGTGTGAAATCAAGGTTTGTTAATAAGCAATTCGTTTTGCTTGAAGTCCTTGAACAATATTAATCATCTCCACATATTTATTGCTAGATCTTGAGGTAGATAATCTTGGTGTATTTAAAGATATTTACAGGACATGATATCGAATGTCAGCAAATGCTGATATACTTTTTTGCAAAAAACTAGCTACAGTTGATTTCAAAGAGCGTTGTTTTATCATCCAGTTTAGGTGTTCATTTCTTATAACTTATAACGTAACACGCAAATCGACCCGGAGCTTTGGAAATAAGCATGGCGCTAACATGTTTATATAATTCTCGCCCAGTAATTATGTCACTGTAATAGCTGTGATATCAGTGTATAGCTTCCAAGGAACTGAATATGGTCAGCAGTTAACATGGCTCCAAAATAAAGAATGGCATCATAACAATTACTGACGTTAATGAATATTCCTCTCGAAGCCTAGCGTTTGATGACTTTGAACCAAGGTGAGTCGTTCAAGACTCCGCATTTGCGTTTGCCAGATAAAGCATTAGACTTGACATGGAAATTACGACGTTTTGATAGAACTACTGACAATAGGTTTACAATGGGGCCTGGTGTGAAAAGGTGTCTTCTTTAATTACGTTCACATAGCATGTATAAAACACGATTGCACAATAATCGGACCAAGAATGATAAGCAGAAATGTCGCTGCTTTCAGTATCTTTTATCTCGTTAATGCTTGTATGTTATGTTTTTGTTATCTATTTATGTTCCTCTTACATTTACCCGCTTTTATTTATCTTATATTCCTAACCGTTATTTAGTTTATGATTTTTTTCCTTGCATTATTTATATACTACGTGCTCCGCACATTCTACACTCTCTTCTACTTCAGATATTTTTACTCACTCTTGTATACATGTTTTTTTTGCAAAACGATTTTCTATAATATATACCCGCTGTTGAGTTATTGCTACAGACTCTCGTATATACGTTTGTTCTACCCGCAGTCCGATTTTCTAACTGCTTTTCTAGTTCTGTAATATACTCACACTCACAAATGTATTATATCATAACACCCTCCTTCTCTGATGTTTGCTTACCGGCAATGGTATGTCTGATGAATCGAGGGGAGATTTACGTCCGAGCCAGGTGCTATCACAACAAGATACAATCTGCATAGCAAATATGAGAGCTATCAACCTAGGTCATATGTGATTTTCAATATAAATGAAAACACAGCGATGGCGATAAGTGATATCGTGTTGATTTGAAAAATGATGTCTGCACACAGTATCACCGGCTCTAAGTCAGGTTATCTGAATAGGTGATATGGACTAATGGTTACTGAGCATTAGGGTATTATGAATATCTAATGGTCTAACGATCAAATGTGGCTGAATATTTGAATCAACCTCTCTACGTCATCGACATTGCAACTGGGATCATTGGTCAAATCGCATCCGGTAAATTCAACGCAGCGGAAATATGCCCTCCTTTGATTACTAAAAAAAATTCTGTAAGCCCTTAGATGAAAACACAATTACTGATTGGTGCCACATTCGGCCGGCTGGATATGCTCACCCAAAGTCACGATTCATTCCGCCACGCTGTGGTGGCTCTTAGGTGTCGTAGTTCGTTATGTGGTGCCGACCATTCACGTGGATGCAACTTTTCGCGATCAAGTGTTTTTTGGATTATGAAGATATTTAGTATAATAATGCTTCAATATATCTGAGTAATGTTTTGTGTTTTATCAACGACGCATGCTTTGTACTAAATATCAAGACTAGTATTGTGGTGTCTTCCACTCGCAAATCATTAACATTACCAATGTCTGCAGCCATGTATATTTGTAGAAAAAGCCCGGCGTAGTAGCAATTTTCCTACTGACTTCCAGTTACCCATAGCCGTGTCATACGTAGATATACACTTCACAGTTTACGTATAAACGTGACGGATTGATGCAAAGAATATTTAATATACTATTCTGTTTTGCAAATATGATTTGGGTTTGGCTATGTAAATAACCAGAATGGGAAAATATAATCATATAAGGTTTGAAGATCACATTCAATTCTACGATAAGTTGTAGATATTATATTTATCGAAATAACTCATCTATTAAATTTGGATTTGCTTCGTCGTCGGTTATCGGTGTTCTTCTGATATATTCTGCTCCGTCTTCTGCCATTAATCGGGATTTCTTACATTTCGGATCAGTCTCCTCGTTGCGGAGCAACTTGTTCCCGCTAATTGACAATCTACGAGGTAATAGGAAATTGTCGTCTACTGATTCTTTGAATGTGCAATGCGGACATGAAGATCACTACCCCATAGAGAATTGTCATGAGCTAGCTGAAGGAAATTCACTGATCACACTGTGGTTGCAATGTATCGGGATAAAATGAAATGAAATATGGTGGTGTGGGTGTAACGGTAACCTCCGTCATTGAACGCGTTCGCGGTGCCATAAAGGGCGCAGTCAATTATCAGAGAACTATCAAAGCTATGACACATCTGAGAATTTGAAGAAATAATATAGCATCATATGCTTTATCTGATGGTAATAATCTGTACCATTACGCGCCTGGACGTCCATAAAGTATGCTTTTCCATATTGATTAATGTGGGTTGCGGTACGTTGCCAGACATTCATAACGTGTATTGTGTTAGAAAACCAAGACCTGCGACAATAGATAAGGGTATATACATCACGAGCATTGTCTGATAAGCCGTTTCCTGTAAGTACATGCCTTGGTTTACCGACTGTGATTATTTATATCAGTGATACGCTAATGCTTAAACTAAATGCACGGATACCAGTATCAATAGTCACCAACCGTTGCTACGATGATGCCATCAAAGCGGCAAGTAATATGGTTCCCCTGTGAAGCTGACTGTTTTTACTTGTAATGCATTAGGTTGTCATTTCTTGATGTTAATATTGACACAAATTCCAGGGCAATCACACTTATGGAGTTTTAGATTATACCGGCAGTGATTCTGCCCTTTCATGTGCGGGCTCTGACATGGATTATGATAATCATCCGAAGCTGTTTGAGAAGAATGACGCCGTTTGTCTACCCCGTCGAAAGTTAACTCCACGAACAGAATAGTAGGGAAGATAAGCTTCAGTCATCTCCCTGGAGGTGTTACAAAAAGCAATCTTGATGTGTTTCAGGGCTGCATGTTAAGTAAGTTTTAATCCTGCTGTATTTTACTATGCTATGTGGACATTGTATCGAATTCTCGAGAACACTGGCCGGGCACCCATTTGGTGAATATTAAAAGGCGTATACGTAACTACTGACCATACGTAGAAGGTAATGTCTGCTATTTACATACACCATCCGTACATCAGTACTACCAGCTACAGTCTCTTGAATTCTACTTGACGTTTATTTGCTTCAACCAGCTAATAACCTTGCTTTGATGGCCATATACCTATACAATTACAATGATCTGGGCGTTTCGTTGCTACGTAGACAAAAACAAATGACGGTGGTGACGAGTAACAAATATTTTAAGTCTTATTCCCGGTATGGAACATGCATACTTTTTCAAATTTGCTTTTTCTTGGATGCAAAAGAATACTATATATATATATATATACATATATATATATATATATAAACATGTATATATCTATATATAT
Organism: Urechis unicinctus; assembly: GCA_034190875.2. Lineage (NCBI taxonomy): Eukaryota > Metazoa > Annelida > Polychaeta > Xenopneusta > Urechidae > Urechis > Urechis unicinctus. Next base: position 57,390,635 of record CM067344.1, on the reverse strand, counting down.
ATATAGATAGAAATATAAATATATAGAGATATATATATATATATATATATATATATATAGATATATGTATATATATATATATATATATATATATATATAGATATATATATATATGATAGATATATATATATATATATATATATATATTATATATATATATATATATATTAATATATATATATATATATATATATATATAGAGATATATATATATATATATATAGATATAGTATATATATATATATATATATATAGATATATAGATATATATATATATATATATATATATATATATATATATATATATATATATCTCTATATCTATCTCTCTCTCTCTCTCTATCTCCCTCTATATATCTCTCTCTCTCTCTCTCTCTCTATATATATATATATATATATATATATAATGTGCCCTATATACGTACACTGGTGGTGCTCTGCTAAGATCCCAGATCGTGTGTATGGTACTAATGCAGGCAACGCCCTAATAATATTTACGTTACCATAAGTCTTTGGAATATTAAATAAATAATATTCTACGTACAGGAAGATGACTCCATAAAATACATTTCTCTGTTGCGATGGAATTGCCACTACTGCCATAAAAGTGATTACAGGCAGTAGAGCAGTTCGTACGAATACTGATGTCTGCCGTCCAATAACTAGAAATATCTACTGAATGACTGGCGTTTTCTCTCTCATATGTTCTGTTCGTGATACAAGATAAAGCAAATGCAATGAATACATATGTTATTGCATACGATCTACCTCAGTCGACACTCATCACTTGATAGAACCCATTACAAATTCTGCATTTATAATTTAATCAATTGACTTGATTATGCTCGCTATCTTACAATATCACCACACTTATGGGATAGATAACGCAAAGCATCACTATGATAAACCAGTACAGCTTTGCAGCTATCGAGTCGTGCGATTGTAGAATTCTTCCTATTGTTTGCAAAGTATATTACAATGGAAGGCATTTTGACCCGAAATGGATATATGCAGTATTTGGGTTACCATACAATTTAATTTCCTCACTATATGCGCACTTTGTAGCTTGATCTTTCATCACTGAACAGCTTTGTCTAGTTATGATATCTGTCATTCACGAATAACCAATATTTGTTGCCAAAGCTTTTGGTAGGTCCAATACAAGATTGCATGTAGACAGCAGACCTGATACACAAAAAAGATAGTTATACTGATGATTGTCTCAATATTTCGACCAGCTGTGAGAAAACTGTAATTCAATGAAATACATGGCCTGTATCGTCCAAAGCCAGTTTTGTATGTGCAATATCCACCAAGATAGCCTGCAGCATATTTCATCCTTTAGGTACAGGGCTACCAACGGTAGTTTTGATCCGTGCGCAATTAAATACACATTGCTTGTCTACATGGCGTCACACATATTAAACTTGGAAGCGTAATACCTATCTATGTGATCATTTCTTAATTATACTAGAAGCAGGTAATACCAGCAGCACTTTTCGGGCGCTTGCACCCAATACTTGGTTTACACTCTTGCCTTAGAAGTTGTCATTCATATCTGGGTGTTGTTGATGTAATTACGCAACGTTAATATGGGCATTCAGCTAAATTGGCGATGCCACTTAAGCTGTACTGGAAATATATCACCATCTTCATGTGTAGATACTACGACGTTGCATTCGACGATGATTTGCTCATTATAAATTCAATCTTAATGGTTGATTTGTAGTAATATACTTGGCGCTTTAATGTTGGATGAAGCAAGATAAGGCTGCTCCTTCTGCTTGTGCACTTTTGTCTGAACACCTTTCCCTAACCTCATATCAGCAACCATACACCAGCGAGAATTACATGGGTGTGTTTTGTATACTTTTGTAACTTATACGTCTTGATTCATTAGTGTCCATAGTCCCAGTTTCAAGCTTGATATAAATGAAACAGATTAGCTTAATATGGTAGATTCAAGAGCAAAAGCATGATATTACGCTTGGGCGATTAATCTTTCCGTTTTACCATTGCATACACGAGCACGCATTTCATTTACCCATACATCTGATCGTTCCTCAGATATACCCAGAAGACACAGTACAACAGCACTTCACAAAGCAAAAAGCACTTACAGAGATTGCACGCTCATAACTCCGCGGGAAAAGGAACAATACAAGTCCACAGCTACAAAAGGGAAACAAGGAAACATTTAGAAATGATCAATCACTCGCTACCAGGCATCCAACGTTCAGATCAAACGTCTGCCTGAATAAGCAGCCACCGAACATTAATACTTTAATGCTGCCCTAGCCAAACTATGCCATAGGCAAGTGGAGAGTGTTTTATATAGAGCTTGATACATATTCACAACATGTTTGGTGATGCTACATGGTTGAAATGTCAAAACGAAGAGATGAAGGAAGCAGCGATTATTTCTGCCCTGCTCGTGAAGCAATTAACGACGCCCAAGAGCTGATATGAATTGCGCTAAGTGCTTAGTTATTGAGGCATCATCTAGGCGATACCGAGATTTATGAGGAGATATGTTAGTTCTATGATAACGACTAATTGATGCAATTTGAACGTACCAAAGCAAGAGAAAAATAATCAAACACGGTTGTTCAGTCACATACATGTAATATTCGCATCATAATAATATTTCATGCGTAAGGTTTTCTGATAAAATTTGACACTCAGCAGGGTATTATTGGCGCTCGGACATAATAAGCCATGCCACTGTATTAGATAAAATAATATCATTTTATGGTAGATTTATGTAGAATTAAATTTTGCAGTAGAATATCGGATATTTAAACTTAGCCATAGTGGGCGTGTCACAGTAGATAAAATTTCCTACGTACCTAGTTAATCGAAAATGAGAGGGTGAAATTTCTTAAGGATCATTTAAAAAAAATAAGGTAAAATACTTTCAAATCAAAATCAAGCGGAATCATGCGATCTAGGAACAATGCAAATCACGTCTTAACCGAAGGCCAACATTGTTTGTCTGTATTAGGCAAACTTTTATCTACAATTTGTATAAATTCCGCCTCAAGCTTTCTTACTATTGCATTATTCAATCATGCATGGGATATGAAATACGTCCCACAGAAACAGTTCGCAACGATATCACTCGCGAAGAAAATTATTTGCAAACCGTATAATATAAACACCTCCTTAGATTACATTCGCATATATCCGAGAACGTCAACAGCCCCATCCGGACTGTTACCCCTGGCGTATAGTGATAGCAATTCACATAACTGTGGTCTTTCAGATGTAAAACAACATTCAAGCAATGATGTAGAAAATACCCTGTTTTGCTAAATAATCCATCCTTTGTTGTACTCACAACACCCAAATGTAAAAAATGCGCAGTTATTTTTTAAATCAATGGTGGCTATATCATACAAAAAGACACAGATGTCGTTGTATCTGTAAATACAGTCGGTCCTACTGCGGTGGCGAGTTGCTTTAAGTAACAAAGCATTACTTATCAGGACATCACCAATAAATCCTTTAAATTGTGCATTACACTGGAGAGTACAACGTGTTTTAACCTTCGCCTAAACCTAGCAATTATATTTGAAGCTTGATAAATATGAGAAATGCAGGAGAACAATTTGATGAACTGACTTTCATTTTCAGAACCACTCTAGAGTAACATGTATGGAAACCTAACCATTGAGAGGACTAACTTCTTACTACCTGGACTGTTTTTTCTAACCAACACGATAGCATAGTGTATGATTTAGTCTTGGACTGTTGACTTGAGTTTATTGTGTTACTAGGAAACGCGATGGCAGTTATTGACTAACAGAACTATCGTCAATAACCCAACACGAACCCGATGGGTTTATGGCATCATGTGCAATAATCAATCATACAAATTACCCATAATGTGTAAATACCCCTGTCTATACCTACATAGGATTGTGTCTCACATGTAGCAACTTAAGTATAAAAGAGTAAGCAATGTTTTCCCCACATCTATTAAAAAGCATGATGCCGGTGAATAAAATAGTTTCAATTTTATCAATGCCGACTGAGCTGTGAATGCATAAAACAAAATGTCGCATGCAAACCTTTCGAATTCTGTATACATATCTGTTCATAATCTTATTCTGTCCCTTGTAGGTTTTGGATTCAACCAGCTCTGCAGCATACAGCCACAACCATGATTATAGTGAATCTAATATATTATCAGGTATTGGACATATTTTTCAGATGCTGCATAGAATGTTGATAACCTTTTGACTGTGTTGTACTGAATTTCATTTCGTTTCCTATTCTTATGTAGCCTTGGCCGGCGTCTGCTAAAGGTTGCTCAATCCGGTAGCAATCCATTTTCCATATTTTTTACACGACGTTTGTCTGCTTACAAGACGCCGATAGCGACGAATTATCGATAATATGGTGTTCTATGCTATGCACTCGAGTCATTGTAGGTCCCAGACAAAAAGACGGACAGGAATTCATAATTCTTTGAAACTGCGTATAATGAAACTTTAACCCCGTGAGAGGTTGTACGTAGTTTGTTTATTATTTGCTTGGATAAAGTGTACGAAGCAACAACAATGCGCCTGGAAACATAGCTATCTAAACCTACGACCTATAAAAGCATACAAGCGCAGGGCTTACTGATACTGATATGCCGATACCTGATGTTTATCGATTAGTTTCGTGGCTTACTTCATTTTCCCATCCCAAGCACAATAAACGACAGGAAAGAGTACTTTGGAGCTAACTGTTTATTCCTAAACAAACTGCAGTTTTACCCTCCCTGCAACACGCAAAAAACACGTTAGCTTCATATAATGCTTCTGCTATCTTCTGTCTCTCTGAAGGTTAACCTCGATAGAGCGAGGCACTTAAACCATATGCGCTCATTCCATGTGTTCTGTACTACTTTTCAACTTGCTGAGTTTATTGCGTTGAAGACCAACTAACCAACTTAGCAAATTCGGATATCTAAATTCAGTCTAAACTGTTTAATTATCGACGCAATTATCGATCTATTTTTTCGTTCCCAATCGAAAATTATTATCGTCGCCTTAACAAATTGGTGGAAAGCTTTAACTGTGAAGCGGCTGTTGAAATTCCAATAATTTTAGGCAGATACGGTCTACATGGGCGGACTTGACTGAGATTACAGTCTCAAGTGCCTTGATTGTCAGGTATGTTTAGGGTTAACGTGTGCAAACTTTGTATGCCATAGCCATTAGAAGCGGCATATTTTGCAGACATCTTTTGCAGCTCATTGAGCATCATAGTTTCAGTTTAACATGACGGCAGTAAAACCATGAATCTCAGATTATGGTCATTATTTTGAGATCTCTACTCAACACAAGTTATTCAGCAAATCAATATGAAACCGAACGACTGTGAGAATGTGTTATCAACACAAATAAAAGAGGGATTACGATAGCGATAGGGGTACAATCTTGTTTAAGTGGGGACACGACGGGGATTAAAATGAGGTTGCGGCGGACATTGGCGTTGGGTCAAAGCGAAAATGATTGTTGTGCCTTTATTGCGTGGCTCACATTTGAAGAATGTATTACATGGCTGCTGAAATATATAGAAAATATGCCTTTGCCGTAAACAGCTGAATCGATTTGCGTTACAAGGAAATCATTACCCCTTCCTATGCATGACACTGTTTTTGTTAATTATTTAACATTGCAAAGCAAACGAACACTATTTTTAACTGTATCTGTCGTTGAATGCACCATTCAAGATTAGTTACGGCGGAGTAATTGACTTATTTGTATTTTACCTACTACCTGGCTTCGTTCTTGGATTCGTTGGTGTTAATAAACATTATTACGTTCCAAACAACACCCAACATTTGTCTTACATGAGCCTTAATAGCTTAAGTACCGAGGTAGGATGCAGGTATCTGTAGTACTATATTTGGGTTCGTTGCAATTCAACTGACGCATTGGTGGTTCTATCAATTGTTTCGGCGATATCATTCGCTTTTGAATGCCTGATATACATGTCATTTGTCTGCCATGTAATACCAGTCAACCGTCAATTGTATATGCATATATATCCATGTGTATATTTCTATTTATATATTTGTATATATCGCACTCCATTGCTATTGCCATTGCCGCATTGCGTCGGTCAAAATATTGACTAGTGTTAGTGCGAGATCAAAATGCTTGCTTATTACTGGCAATGAAATTGCAGGAACTATATTCACATCTCACATTGTTGGGTAAAAAGTTTGAGTCATAGGTTTGGCAATGGCGTAATTGCATGGAAAACATAGACTGAAAATCACTCAATATGAAAATATTTGTGCAGATGAGGTGCATCAAGGTAAGTTTGCATTTGTTTCAAAGCGCAAATAGAATGTCATTAAATCATTCAATTGTGTGAACAGAGCACAAAACCAACTGCATAAAATGCATCGCATATCATTAATATTCTGTTGTAAGTAGCACCCGAAGAAAGATTTCACATGCCTATTTTAGAAAGCTTTGCCAGTAATGCATGATGTCTGACTGTACGTAAAGTAGCATAGCAATCATCTTGAGACTTTACCGTCCTTTAGAGCGGCAAGATTTATGGAACATTGAAACAAATTAGTTGCACATTTGTAATCTTCTGCTATGTGTGCAACACATATATTGCACATTTGGTATCAGTAAGGAATGCTTTCTTTAGGGGCGTTTTGTTGTCTAGCTACT
>CM067344.1:57321446-57373946 GCA_034190875.2 Urechis unicinctus | reverse complement strand
CGCAGGCGATAGGAATATGACAGCACAATAGCGACATTCATGGCGTTGACTGCAAACTCAGGACTGTTTTACATGCGTCTGTTCCCTTTACTAGCGGTACACTGATGCATTGAGGATCGTTTTTGGAAAGGCCATCACTAGCACGAAAAACCATAATCAACGTAATGAATTTGGGAGCCAATAGAGAGGATCGCTGAAGATAGTCAATATCACAAAATGATTTCACGTTATTTGCAAAATAATATCGGCAAATATTTGTTATATTTCAACCAAATATGTAGTAATCTTGACACCTACAAATTTATAGAATTAATCACATCATGTCATGTGAATTCAAGGCCGGAAACATGTTTGCACTGGATAATAACAAGCAACCAAGCAGCCCTTTTATAACGCAAAGGCATACATGGAAAGGCGAAACATAAATCAAGTTAATACGAACGGGCCATTCTGCCAAGCTTATATGCGAACATCGATGGTAGAGATAGAGATATATATATATAGAGATAGAGAGAGAGATGTAGGGATATATATAGAGATAGAGATAGAGAGAGAGAATAGAGAGAGAGATAGAGATAGATAAGAGAGATAGATTAGAGAGAGAGAGGAGAGAGAGAGAGAGAGAATGGATAGATAGAGAGAGAATAGAGAGAGAAATAGAGAGAGAAAGAGAGAGACAGAGAAATCTCCAGAATATAGAGAGAGACCTTTAAAAGAGAGGAGAGAGAGAGAGAAGAGATATACAGAGAGAGAAATTTACATAATTATATAAAAGAGATATATAGATATATATAGAGACATTTACATAATTTACATATCTATACATAAATATATATTGCATATCCCTACATTTATATATATGTATATAATATATAATATATAAATATATATATATGTATATATATATGAATATATGTACATATATATATATTTATATATATATTTATATATATATATATACATATATATATAACTATATATATATATATATATATAAATATATATATATGCATATATATATATATGCATATATATATATATATATATATATATATATATATATATATATATATATATATATATATATATATATATATATGTATATATATATGTACAGCATGCATGATACAGCATTCATGATAGTTTATAGTACGACACACTCCAATACGGGAATTGCTAGCTCAACGTTCTCTGTGATCCTTGTGCCATAACATGACTTAACTAAGTTGGAAATGAAAAATATCCATTAAGGTCTATTCCACATAAAACTTTTATGATTGCTATTTACATTGGTACAACAGTTTGATAATCAAATTGCCGCCTTCTATACATGCACTCTATTTGAGTATTGTAACTCCATTTTCATATCTTTATAAATTTAGGCTGACTACCTTTCCTCACAAATAACGTTCGCTCTGCCGAGATATTGCGCTTTTTTCGACCAGTACCTATCCAAGTACTACGATGTCTCAAAGCTTATAGCAAGTAAATCTGTATACATCAACGAGTTGTGTTTGCAGCTTGTGTATATATGCAAGAGTTTTAGTTGGTTTATGTGAGTTATTATATGTACATGTTGTTTGTGTGACGCTTGAAGGCCTGCCGGCAGACCGATGCAGAGGGCAGTACGGTTGTTTTACCGATGCTAACAACACATTAATCTCATTGCACCGAGAAGACTAATTGCTACTAACCATTCACCTAAATATAAATTTTGATATAAGTCTATGAAAAGCTAGCGACCAACACAACTGTCGACAGTTAAAGTTAAAGCTAGCGACTGACATAACCGTCTACGATTCTGGTTGTCACCATCCATCCAGTAGATGGCGTCCTGTGCGCGTGTTTTGTGATATATAATATAATAAACAAACAATATCTTGGATGTAATATGCAATAAAAGCATTAGCTGACAAGTATGCGTGAGGTGGCTGTTGTTTTTTACTTTTACGTTTTATATGTTGACTGGATCCTCATCCACTTCTTCCAAAGGACAACTGATCTGGATTGACTTGTTTATTGTCAGTTTAACGGGCTTGTCAATCAATGCATAAATTGATCTATTTCCTCGTGTATAAACACCGACGGTGATTGCTGTCATGTCTTAACAAATTGCGGGGGACAGAACCATACTGTGAATATAGCCTCTGACTGTAACATGAGACCAGCTATCTACAGTAGCTGAGTGCATGCAACTTCCCGGCGAATCGAGATAGCGCCATATTTGTTCTATCCCCTACTCAAGTAAAATTATCAATCGGCTTTTGCCATAGTACACATTATGCTATATGAAGTAATGCAGATATGCATGTTCAATACATGCCATCTCATTCTAGGCCTTACAAAAATGATATCACCTAGGAACTCCTTTGCTGCAATAATGCATGTTTATGAAAGTGTGCGCGCATTAGTCAGTCTCGGTTCGTTTCTCGGTCTGTATGTTCTCCCAAGCGGTGAACCTCTGTTTTACATCCTTGATTCCATAACAGGAACTGATGCATTGTCGGACGGTTTGGAAAGGCCATCACTAGCACGAAAAGCCTAAGAACCGTATGAATAGTTGGTTACAATGACGAAAAAAGGTTATTTGCAAAATTATAGGCAGTAATAACGGTAATCTTGCGTCCTCATTGATTATCTTGTCATTCATTTGATTCAAGGCCGCACATTTTGTACTTGGTACAAAATACGTTTTGAATAATAAGGCGAAACATAAATCAGTTCATACGGGCCATTTTGCACTATTTGATATCACATAGAGTTTATTAGAATCTACATGAAAGGAGTACAATACTAGTATGCTTAATTTAGATAAGGAGGAGCCATTATAACGGCAATATAACGGCAATATAAGCGAGCAGGCACACACCACCGCAGTTGCACCGTCGTCCGTCTTCGGCGAATAACACGTCGCGTTACCATTAATATTATATCTATTTTTCTCGCGTATACCAGTATATATCTCCTATCTATTTTTTTAGATAATAAAGCTTCGGCATGCCAATGAATGTAGATACCACATACGCTGCGCAATGCTTCATAATTTAATGCCAATCGCAGTAATTTCAACAAGTGCTGTCTAATGTTCTATTGTATAAATGCACATTCTTTATGGGTAATGAATATATATCGTAATCGGCCAGCGACAACATTGTCATTTATTATCTTACCTAGATGAGTGTCTCATCTGAATTATGAGAGGAAAAAAAAATAAATACATTTTAGCACCAAAGCCATTACTATGCTATGACTATCTTCACAACCCGCCTTTCTTAGCACCTACGGTCTACCACTCTTAATGAAATATCGCTTAATGCTGAATAATTGCGCGATCAATTAGACTCGAGAGAGGATATCATTAGACTGTATGATTCGAGGATCTCGAATAGACCCATATATATATATTTCTATGTCATATATGTAGCTATGTACATGCTATTAATTAATACGTTAGTCTCCTCGTAAACTCTGTCTTATTTTACTCAAAGAAAAGTAGCTCACTCTGCTTAAAATGGTTTTGACTTGCATATAAATCTGTACGAGAAGGAACAAACTCTAGAACAAGGACAGACACAGTGGGTCTTGGAAACATTGGATTGATGCTTGTGTGTGAGTTTATCCATACAGTCTGATTATCAAGGACATATTCTGTTGTTACTCACTCCTATAACAATGACGTGTTGACAACCGTGTCTGACGAGATTGGCTGCTTACCGTACCTGATATTAGCTTGAATCATTACGAACAATCGCCTAGAGCGAGCACACTGTACATGACACCTCACAGCTCTCAGAGAATAGCAAGTCTTCAATCTGTATACATCAACGAGTTGTGTTTGCAGCTTGTGTATATATGCAAGGTTTTTAGTTGGTTTATGTGAGTTATTATATGTACATGTTTTTTGTGTGACGCTTGAAGGCCTGCCGGCAGACCGATGCAGAAGTACGGTTGTTTTACCGAGGCTATCAACACATTAATATCATTGCACAGTGAAGATGTAATTGCTACTACCATTCACCTAAATATAAATGTTTGATATAAGTCAAAGCTAGCGACCAACACAACTGTCGACAGTTAAAGTTAAAGCTAGCGACTCATAACGTCTACGATTCTGGTTGTCACCATCCATCCAGTAGATGGCGTCCTGTGCGCGTGTTTTGTGATATATAATATAATAAACAAACAATATCTTGTGTGTAACATGCAATAAAAGCATTAGCCAAAATTATGCGTGAGTGGCTATGTTTTTTGTATTTTGGTTTGTATTTGACTGGATCCTCATTGTTTGTTGTGTTATAACGGGCTTGTCAATCAATGCATAAATTGCACTATTTCCTCATCCGGTCATTGCTTCTTCATATACAAAAAAAGGACAACAACTGTAGTTCATCTTGGCCACGGATATGACTTCTCGCATCCCATTGTTTATTAGCAGTTCATTTTTAACAACAAATGCCGAATCGATTGAACCTAAGTTCTATCACCTATGGATGTATCAGATATAGCAGGCTAAAACCATACACAACAAATCTAAAAAATGTTTCGGACTGTGAACGTAACGCAGTAGTGCCTCCGCTTAACACATGTCATATCTCTGATATTTATACTTTGCACACTACTTCAACTTTCCTTGTTTTTACATGCCTTTCTTCACATGATAATCCGTGAGTATATCATTTTATCTAACAGGCTCTGTTTACAGGCGTCTACGCAGGCGATAGGAATATGACAGCACAATAGCGACATTCATGGCGTTGACTGCAAACTCATGACTGTTTTTACATGCGTCTGTTCCCTTTACTAGCGGTACACTGATGCATTGAGGATCGGTTTTTGGAAAGGCCATCACTAGCACGAAAACCATAATCAACGTAATGAATTTGGGAGCCAATAGAGAGGATCGCTGAAGATAGTCAATATCACAAAATGATTTCACGTTATTTGCAAAATAATATCGGCAAATATTTGTTATATTTCAACCAAATATGTAGTATTCTTGACACCTACAAATTTATAGAATTAATCACATCCTGTCATGTGAATTCAAGGCCGGAAACATGTTTGTACTGGATAATAACAAGCAACCAAGCAGCCCTTTTATAACGCAAAGGCATACATGGAAAGGCGAAACATAAATCAAGTTAATACGAACGGGCCATTCTGCCAAAATTATATGCGAACGTCGATGTATACATAGTATATATATATATATAGAGTATATATATATATATATATATATATATTCTGCCAATATATATATAGAGATATAGAGTATATATATATATATATATATATATATATTAGATATACATCTATGTACATATATACAGTATATAGAGATAGAGATATATATATATAGATGAGATAATATCTATATCTATATAGAATATATATATATATATATTTAAAAGAGACAGATACTGTATATATATATAGAATATCCCACTCTATTTAGAAAGAGAGATTATAAAATTTATATATATATTTATATATATATATATATTTAAAAAATATATATATATATATATATATGCATATAAACATATGTACATAATATACATAAATTTATATATATATATATATATACATTTGATATAAACATATATATATATATATATATATTTGCATATAAATATAGATGTATAAATATTCTATATGTATATATATATAGATATATATGAATATATATATATATATATATATATATATATATATATATATATATATATAGTATATATATATATATATATATATATAAATATATATATATATAGAGTATATATATATATATATAATATCTATATATATAGCATATATCATGTATATATATTTATAGTACAGCATGCATATACAGCATTCATGATAGTTTATAGTACGACCACACTCCAATACGGGAATTGCTAGCTCAACTCTGTGATCCTTGTGCCATAACATGACTTAACTAAGTTGGAAATGAAAAATATCCATTAAGGTCTATTCCACATAAAACTTTTATGATTGCTATTTACATTGGTACAACACAGTTTGATAATCAATTGCCGCCTTCTATACATGCACTCTATTTGAGTATTGCTAACTCCATTTTCATATCTTTATAAATTTAGGCTGACTACCTTTCCTGACAAATAACGTTCGCTCTGCCGACAGACCGATTTTATGCTTTTTTCGACCAGTACCTATCCAAGTAATACGATGCCTTCTCATGCACTCTATATATTGTAATCTGTTTACATCAACGTAAATTGTGTCACAAATAACGTTGCAGCTTATTTGTATATACTTGCAAGAGTCTGCATATAGCAAGTAAATCTGTTTGTGTTTGCAGCTTGTGTGTATATTGCAAGAGTTTTAGTTGGTTTATGTGAGTTATTATATGTACATGTTGTTTGTGTGACGCTTGAAGGCCTGCCGGCAGACCGATGCAGAGGGCAGTACGGTTGTTTTACCGATGCTAACAACACATTAATCTCATTGCACCGAGAAGACTAATTGCTACTAACCATTCACCTAAATATAAATTTTGATATAAGTCTATGAAAAGCTAGCGACCAACACAACTGTCGACAGTTAAAGTTAAAGCTAGCGACTGCCATAACCGTCTACGATTCTGGTTGTCACCATCCATCCAGTAGATGGCGTCCTGTGCGCGTGTTTTGTGATATATAATATAATAAACAAACAATATCTTGGATGTAATATGCAATAAAAGCATTAGCTGACAAGTATGCGTGAGTTGGCTGTTGTTTTTTTCTTTTACGTTTTATATGTTGACTGGATCCTCATCCACTTCTTCCAAAGGACAACTGATCTGGATTGACTTGTTTATTGTCAGTTTAACGGGCTTGTCAATCAATGCATAAATTGATCTATTTGCTAAAGGTTATTGTCGAGCATTGTTTGGCCGATATGGTGTGCATATGCGGTATGGGCTGAGATTGCAGACTCAAGTATCGCATAGACCTCAGTATACCCACAAGGCACATAAATAATATCCATTACGTCGCAATAAGACAGAACCATACTGTGAATATAGCATCTGATTGTAACATGAGACCAGCGATTGATACAGTAGCTGAGTGCATGCAACTTCCCGGCGAATCGAGATCAGCGCCAACAATGGTTTGTTCTAATCCCCAACTCAAGTAAAATTATCAATCGGTTTTGCCATAGTACACAAGTGCTATATGAAGTAATGCAGATATTTGCATGTTTCAATGACTGCCATCTCATTCGAGGCCTAACAAAATGATATCACCTAGGGAATGTTTTTGCTGCAATTTATTGCATGTTTGAAAAAGTGTGCGCGCATTAGTCAGTCGGTTCGTTTCTCGGTCTGTTTGTCTCCCAAGTGGCTGAACCTAGCCAATTACAAATTGATTCGTATAAACAGGAACGAGCCAAGCATCTCCGTCGAGATTAGTGTTGGGTCACGAAGGGAGTAAAGGTGAGGTTACAGTGACGATAAAGGGTGGGGTATAGGCAGTAATAATGGTGGCGACCTCATTGATTGCTTGTCACTTCATTTTGTCTCGCACGTTTCTAGTACTATTTGCGTATCAAAATACGCAATTGAATAATAAGGTTTTAACAGCATCATATTTTATCCTATTTGATATCAATAGAGTTTATTAGAATCTACATGAAAGGAGTACAATAACTAGTATTGCTTTTCCCCCTTTGAAAGATAAAAGGAGCCATTATAACGGCAATATAACGGCAATATAAGCGAGCAGGCACAACACCGCAGTTGCACCGTACGTCTTCGGCGAATAACACGTCGCGTTACCATTAATATTTTATCTATTTTTTTCTAGCGTATAATGAGCTTTTGATTATAGCATGCCAATAAATGTAGATACCACATACGCTGCGCAACGCTTCATTGCGTTAATGCCAATCGCAGTAATTTCAAACAAGTGCTGTCTAATGTTGATTGTATAAATGCACATTCGTTATGGGTAATGAATATATAACGTAATCGGCCAGCGACAACATTGTCATGGTTATCTTACCTAGATGAGTGTCTCAATGAATTATGAGAGGAAAAAAAATAAATACATTTTAGCACAAAGCCATTACTATGCTATTCCTCACAACCCGCCTTTCTTTAGCACCACGGCTCTACCACTCTTAATGAAATATCGCTTAATGCTGAACAATTGCGCGATCAATTAGACTCGAGAAGGGTAGAATAGTAGACCGTGATGATTGATAATATTCTAAACGCATGTCAATATATGTAGCTATGTACATGCTAATTAATTAATACGTTAGTCTCCTCGTAAACTGCTGTCTTATTTTACTCCAAGAAAAGTAGCTCACCTGCTGAAGATTGGTTTGACTTACCTATAAATCTGTACGACAAGGAACAAACTCTAGAACAAGGACAGACACAGTGGGTCTTGGAAACATTGGATGATGATGTGTGTGAGTTTATCCATACAGTCTGATAAAAGACATATTTCTGTTGTTACTCACTACTATAACAATGACGAGTTTGACAACCGTGTCAAGACGATTGGCTGCTTACCGTACCTGATATAGCCTTGAATCATTACCGAACAATCGCCTAGAGCCGCGCACACTGTACATGACACCAGACGCCGCTCTCAGAGAATAATAACGTCTTTGAGGTATGATTTGTTTATGGTTTAAGCATCTACTATCTAGATACCGGATGGTACATCGGATTGAAGTGATTAAATAAGGTATAGGCGCAGACAACAAAACGGGAATAGAGGAAATCAAAGTAACTTATGATTGGTACAGCTATGTATTTCTGTATAATTCATAAGTTTTGAATGTTATTATATTTGTCACGTGTGCTCTATGATATCAAGATGTTTAGTGATCAATTAATCATACCTCAATAACATTTTGGTTACTGCTATGACTTATTTTCGGTTTTAATCCCAAATACCAACGATACATGGAATGCATGATGTAAACTAGCACTAGTGGAACAATCCTTGTGTATTGGTTTTTATAATGATTATGTAGTACTGTCCGGATACAATTAGATGATGAGCTAAGGATGCAATAAAAGCACGCTTATCTTCCAAGGACAGAGCACATATACAAAAAAAGCATAAACAACTGTAGTTCATCTAACACTAATTCTGACTTCTCGCATCCCAACATACCGTTTATTTAGCAGTTCAATTTTTACAATAAAAATAACGAGTGTTGACTATATATACTTAGAATGTGGTTAATACTGGTGTGCTTAAGACAGCAAATTTATCGAAGTGGTATAAACAAACTTAAGGGATCCAATGCATCTAGGCTGAACAGTTACGCTTACAACTATGATACACCATACACACAGATGACTCTCTCGTAGAAACCCTTGGCATTCAATTTGGCCGTTACGTCACGAGTTGGCCATGCAATGACTGTATTGGTCCGTGACGCAGACCATGTGCTCGTTACCGAAGCGCCTTTTCGATAATGGACCAACTGTGTCGATAGTCATAGTGTGGAACGGCCCTGGGGCAGACTCACGGATGATAAGTGGGTCCGAATAGAGGTATTTGAACTTTTAGATGCCTTGCAGCACTTACATGTTTGAACATATTCGTTTATGTCCCTGATCATCACGATCCAAGTATAACGCGGCAGCTTGACGGAAATCATTCGCGAAGCGCCCAGATGTTCGCCTAGAGGTGCATCGTGTTCCTTGAGGTTCTGAGGGATGACTTACTGTGCCATTGCTTTAATGGGCTTTGGTCCCTGTGATTTTAATATGTGATAATGGAGATCGTCAGCAATAAAGTAGTTATGCTCGAGTTTGAGCAGCACATCCGCTTCTTGTTTATTGGTGGCAACCGTGTCATATTTGAGGAGTCGTAAAAGTCTGCTGCATTGGGGATCACGCCTCTGCTGGCGCCTAATCTGCTCTCGGCAATTAGTTTTTGCTTGGTTTGTAAGCCGATGTAGAAGCTTAGCACGTTGAGTTCGCTTATCAGTTTCTATGCTTAGGGCTTCTGCTTCGTAATCGTCCTCTGAATCTAACGATAGTGTGGCAAGCTGATCGCGATTACGAGGGAAAGCAGATGACGTGCCTGCTGCGGGAATAGTGCATACGGATTCTTGCACGGTTAACAGTGTTGTCGGCTTGCTAATTAGTTCAGGATGATAAATCGCTGATAACAAGTCGGGCTTGTCCGGTCGCAATTTAGAGGAGTTTGACGAAAACTGTGGAGTTGTCGTAGGGGGAAGCGGAGATTTATGGGTGTTAATAACAGCGGTGACTGTTTCAAGATCAGGAAAACGGTCGATGACGTCATCAGCATTAGTACGGGTGATGTCATAAGGGCGTCGACTTAATGCGTGTGGTACAATGTTGTCCTTCCCTTTAACATGACTCACTTCAAATTGAAATTGCTGTATCAACGTGACCCATCTTGCTGGTCTACCCTGAGGCTGCTTAAGCCCTAATATCCATTTGAGGGCTGAATGATAAGCATGTAAATGGACTTTCTGTCCCTCAAGATACACCCTGAAATACTGAATACCCCGTACTATGGCTAGAAGTTCCTGTTCTGTAGTTAATAATTTGTTTCAGATTTAGTGAGACCTCTCCCTCCAAACCCTTGAGTACAATCAAGAACTGAAAAGTACTGGGGTTTATTCTCACCTACACAATGTAACAATCTAACACTTCATCTAACCTGGGAATCCTAAGGACTTGAGGGTTGGTTACCGCATTAAGACAACTGTAATCAATTACAAGTCTAAGACCGCCACCAGCGTTCTTAACTAAAAGGGCCGGCGATCCCCAGGCTCCATCATGAGCTTCCTCGATTAGTCCTTGTTGGATTTGTTGTTCAATGATTTGTCAATTTCCTGTCTGCCCTGAGGAGCCATTCTATGGGGATATGTATGAACGGGAGTAGAGCCCGTAAGAATCTCATTTTTTGCACGAAGTTGTATAAGTCAACACTAACTTCTTGGTTATTGGATCGACAAAACAGTCGGAGAATTCTGCTACCAGGTCCTTAAGCTGTTGGCGCTTTATCGCACTTACCTGAGACTGGCCCCAGTCTACATTTGGTACATGGCTAGTATCTTGTGAGGGCAAATTTAACATCCTCACTTTCACCAGCATCCACAGCGTCATCAATTTTGTACTGGAAGGTTTCTACACCATTGTCCCAGCGATCAAATGTGGCAATTCTCTCACCCTTGGGAATGTACTTTGCAACAGGGGAAATGTTATACAATCTTACTGGCACGCAGTTGTCATTAACGGTTACGGTTGTGCGGGCTAACAGAATACCTTTAGCATTTAAAGGCGGGAAAACTGAACATTATCCTGTTATTTCGTTCTCGGTTTTATAGACAGGATTACCTGCACATATAATTTCTGAAAAGGGATCAATTGTAATAGTCTTAGCAGAGTGTTTAGAAATATTGGTTGTCAATGAAATGGTGCAGGTTCCGAAATTTATTACTGCCAAATGTTTCTTTAGAAATGGAAAGCCAAAGTACATTGGGGAGTGAGAGTCGCTCAATCCCACAAAATCAGCTGATAAACTTTGGTTACATACATAGAATGATAAGGTAATGCTACTTCGAGTTGTTACCTGAGTGTTGTTGGCACACACACATTTGCTATTTTTAGACTTAAATCTGTTCCGTAATGTTGATGGCAATTTGGCCAATATGTCTACAGATATGAAGTTTAGATCAGTCCCTGAACCGGCTTTAGCTTTGTATCGCTTATTTGATAGCGTTTTGGTCAACTCATTGTGGTGTAAAATGTGAGTGCCGTACTTACCAGTGGTCGTTGAAGTGAGTCCATTGCTGTCAACAGGAAAGTCTGTCCCGTTACTCACAGAGTCAGCAACGGGCGATGCTAGTTTCCCCTGAAGCGACAGGTAGAACAAGCATGCCCTAGCCTTCGGCATTTCAAGCAGGAGAGTTTTGATGTCGGTGCAGCATTGCTCCTTGTTGTGTACGAACATTAAAGCACCTGCGGCAGATTTTCTTCCGGAAGTTCCCGACAGGATATCTGTGAGATCCTTTGTGTAGTCCTCAACGAATTCTCTCGTAGCTTGTTTAAGATCGAAAGGACGAGAGAGTTGGTTTTGCTGTTCCTCCTTGGCGAAATGTAGACACATTGTGTCGGACAGTCGGCTCACATTTTCCGCGACGTTGGTGGGTAACGAGCGGTACCAGTTGTACGCCCGTCCTGTGAGCCCGGCACTGAGGGCGAAACCCTAAAGCTGGTAAGGCATCTTGACTAGCTCATGTAAGTTGTGCATCTGTGGATGAAAATCCTCCACGTTTTCCGATAACTTTCCCTCGTAGGTTATCCAGTCAGGCAGGAAGGGGATCTTGGTGGATGACCGGAGCTGGTGCAACGTGGACTCATGTGGCGATACCTGGTTGCCGGCAAGGAGGCGGAAGGCTCCGGCAATGACAGATGCCATGTCTGTGGCGGCGTCGCATCCGGGTTTGCTCTTCTCTCCTCGGTGTGTGTGTGTGTGTGCTGCGCGTGGGTCTTGTAGTGTCCGTCACGCTGCTACTGTTCTGTGACATGGTCAAATTAGGATTCGTGTGATTTCTCGGCGTAGCAAATGTCAGCTGTTTTCCTGCACGAAGGAGAATGTTACTTATCACTGCAATTTCCGAGTGCCTCATAGGTTTGCTCCCAAATTTTGAGCGAGATGTTTTCTTACGGCATTTTCACATAATGTATACGCTGACTTACAATTCGATCGCAGATTTTCTACTAGAATCATCCACGCGCTGAAAACTGAACTGTTTCATAAAATAAATTTTCTGGCGTTTGACCAATATTTATTTGAGAGCTACTTGATTGCAATGATGCTGGATTCAATCATGTTTTTTCTTCATGGTACTAAGTAACCATGCTTATGTGAAACATATCGGTGCTGCATTGCCCGAGAGTAGCGAGTGATAAATGCGAACATTCAATCTCCGAACTATCTTTCTGCGATAAAGTACTTTTCACGCAGTAAGCCCGGAAAACGAATAAGACTTTTGAAAGCACATGGTTTATCGTCTTGTTGTCATCGGTCGTACAAATGTTTTTTAACTACATTATGGAAGTCACGTCGATCTATTTGTAGCCATTGCGTTTCGAGAAGTCGTATGATTAGGAAACCGAGGTTTATACACCCATATCGGTTCCCTGAGACGATTAGTGCGATTTCTAGGTGCTACATATTTAATTAGATCAGTAAGCTAACATGTCACAAGTCCGGTTTATTCAGATAGAAAAGACTTACATGTGCACCGCTATCATAGGTTCAGTGAGGTCAGTGTGTGTGGGTTTTACACCATGTCCTTGTATATAATAACCATTTGATGCTTTGCCAAACAAACCCTTCCTCAACGTATGCAATAATGTTTTGTTAATGCACACAAGGTCGGCAATAACATGACATCAGCGACACTATTTGCATAGTCCTTTCTAGTTGCATTAGGTGATTATTTATTATGCAAATGTTTTGTTCTGCGGTTCAAATGAACTGTTCGTTATTAAGGTACAATTGTGGTCTTTAACTTGTAGATATAGAATACGACATGTAGAATAAAAAACTGGTGCCGAAGTGACCATGGAGAGAGTCGTGTAATGTTTGTAAACATTATATTTTCTCTAGATGCCGCAATACTTGATTGTTAGGCTTTCCCATTTTTGGGGTAATTTAGAACCATGATAAAGTTATCGCTATCGGCGACGCAAAAACTGTCTTGGAATTGTGCTTCAAAAATACGCACATGAGTTCGGGACGGATCGAGTCTTTACCCATGTGTTATTCTATCAGTATAATTAATCATCGCTCACGATCCTCTCGCCTTTAGATTCGGTTGTTTAATAGTGTCTACCGTCCAGTTTATATAAGCAACAGTTTGTATCGAGAAGTAAATGTGGGTCAGTAAGTAATGACTTTTCCCGCAGCGAATTCCGGTGATTTTGTATAATATATGCCCTTAAAATGTGGCGAAATGTACTGTTTTGTGGAACTGCCTGCATACCGACAACAATATATTTAGGAAATAACTACACAGAACTACGGTCATGTGCGTCAGTCCATATAAACTGTATTAGCAGTAACGCGTCGAACATGAACAACGGGTATAAAATAACGACGCAGTTAACCGTGGGTCTGTGGCCCTTACTTTGCATCACATAAAGTATTAAGCTTAAAGTTACACCTGAACGGCATATATTGACGTGCTCCATAAGACGTAATGAAACTGACAAGAAGAACATCAAGCCATTTTATTTAATTTTGTTGAGCTATATATATTAGTCCAACTGACAGAATAGTGAAGAATGGAACGGTTTACATGGTGGGACTAGTGGATACCATGCTTACAAAAAGTAATTTTTATTGCAATTATTTCATGGCACCAGCAATTTAGAGCACTTTCCACGTCAGTTTTCGATTGAACGACTCCTGTGTTGAAGCTGAGTTTGCGTTAAAGTTATGCCTGAGAAATCTGATAGGAGGCGGTATGTATCTGTACCGTATTCTTATTAAGTGTCATGGCGATGACATATGATCATGTTTAACTAAACGAGTAAGCAAAATCTCGAGGGGAAATTGTGTTAAATTGCTTAAGAAATACTCTACAAAATGCTTGGCCAGAGAAAATCAGATAAATGACAAAACCGCCGACGAAATAGCAGTATGAGATGGTGAGGAACGACTAAACGCACTTCAATTAACAAAAGTTCATTGAATTGTTAGTTGCTTTGAACCTAATAAGAGTATAAGACTGAACATATATCTATCATTGAAAAGTTTAATTTATCATTATAAACTTTATACAATTTTAAAGCATGTGTTCGGCGCGCATAACATATAACTTGTTACTACAATTGTAACTATCATAAGGGCATTGTTACTTATGCCAATCTTCTGTGAGCCGTGTTAGTTCTAAATAGATTTAGCTTGAAAGTCACCGTATAGAAACACTTGCCTGTCCCATCCCTTCCATTACCAATATCCCACCGCATTCCCTTTCCTCATCCCTACACAATACTCCAGTAAGTGCCTGATGCTGATTGACACGATGCGCAAGCAAAAATCAACTCAAACATAGAATGATTTGCTCTTTATGTACAAAGTGCATAATATCGTTTGAAGGAAACCTTACCATAGGACCATTGCATCAACAGATTAGCTTTCTTCTCTGCAAACTATCTGCGACGGCTAGAGCACGTGACGACTTGACAGCCTCTGACTGTCTCTCATCTGATGACGTATATCAGTGAATGTGCTATTAATCCACTTGGCTATATTATGCTGATATCATTTTCAAATTTGTAAATTATTTATTAAGAAAGCTATTTCGGATTTTGTAATGGCGATTTGAATAAAGCGCACGTGATACTCTTTAAACATGGCCTTCGCTATCCCATTTGGTAGCATCAAAAATTATTGTTGCAGCATCAAAGGATTCCCAACAGAATCAGACCAGTGTGCCACTTTGAGATATCAAATGTCATCGGCGATCTTTTTAATAATTAGTTGATAGTGTGTTAATGGTGTAATTTGTACTATTTATGTGAAAAGACTAACTTTATGCGTCTAATGCTATCCCTCACTGATCATCGGTTACGTCTAGATATCCCACAGCAACTGTAACTGGTAACCCATCTGCAGATATATTACTTAACTGCTTTATTCATCTCGCACAATTAACGAGACTAAAATTCGGTGTAAAGACGATTTGACGATGGGCATGTATCCAAGACATGCAATTCAAATTTGCATGAACATTCTTCTCATCCATCTTATCCATCTCGTTCATCCCATCGCAAGACGGAAAGCGTAATGGGGAAGAATTGTAGTTTGAAGTCGGCTCACGCCCTCTAGCTGGAGTATATTATGTTTCAATGCTAAAAGTATATGACTGAAATGGTCTTAGTTTGAAAAACAAATTTTGATTCTGTAAATGGCGCCTTTAGGAGAAATCTATTATTATATTGGAGAATCGAACAACGATCATATTAAACACGGGTCAGACTTCCATCCAGCCATATATTAATGCCGCACAATTTGAGTACGCAACAGTATGGTTACCATCAAACCTCTTGGCTTGGCTTGACCATGCTGATTTGATGCTAACAGAATGTGACTGAAATGGCCTTTAAAAAAACATTTTGGATTTTTGATGGCGCATTTACTGTGTTGCAGTAAATGAAAGTCTTGAGCCATTCTAATGTAAGGCACTTGCTTGCATGCAAACATTGTAGTCGCTATCTTATTCGGAAGCACAGAAAATATATCTGACGTCTTTAATATGGGCGTGGATTTACATATTCTAAATAATTAGGGTTGAACAATATTTCTTGATCATATATATCACACAGAACAGATATCTCACTTTTGAGACTCTTTTGATTCTGTTAGAGTTGCTTTTAGATGGTGCCGAACGCCGTGATTTCTTTATAACTACCACTGCAAACTCCCAGGGGATTCAATCATTTGCTGTTCGATACGCGCCACTTGGAGATGTAATTGATGTATTAAATGGGATGAAATGGCTTGCTTCTGTGGTCTATCCAGGCTTGTCAACATGATATTGGTGTTGCAATGGTTGTGGATTGACAGAATCTCTACACGATGATCCAAAGAGATGTCCTCAAAAGATATGTTACTTAATGATGTAGTAAATTGTAGAGGATGGTGTCAGTTGTTGATTCAGATATCTTGTCTGATAAGCACAGCAATGACAATGCGCTTACATTAATTTAGTATGACACCTTGCATACATGTTCAAATAATTGATTTTGCAAAATGATCCGCTTTTGTATTCAATAGATGGTTAGGGCGGTTCTCTGTAGCAAGATGCTCCTTCTTGTGACTGTTTTCATGCCGTTGGGAACAGAATGTCATCGACCATGATAATTTAATCTCTTAGGAATACTGTGCTATATCGCTCATTGCTTTAAATATACTTTTAATAAATCGTCATACTGCTATTGATGCCTTGCGGTGGATTGCATGTGCATGTGCGTGGTATACAGATTAAGTAGTCACTTGAATATGCGGTCATCGTTGCGGCACAAAAGACATTTGTCAAAATTACATCAATGGTTCAATACGCGTGGTGAAGCAGAATCGATGATAATTCATAAATGCGTTATGTACGACATTCTATTGGAAACTATGAACAAACTGAACGCGGTTTTAAATTGTTTTGCTCGGCAGATGTGCAAGGAAAAGTATCGTTTGTTGAACATAATCAGTACTTTAAACATGCCAGTATGGTCTTAGTATGTTTGTGCATGATAATCTATGTTTGTGCATGAGAGCGCCATTTTATTTCAATTGAAGTTTATATGGCTGTTTGACAGGATTCTTGTCGGACATTACCCCATTACCATCATGTCTGAATGATAACATGTTTTGATTTGATTTGGAGAAAAAATTAAAAATACATTCAGACAGGTAAATATACTTAATAGTGAAACTGACTTTTATGCTAATTGTTTGAAATACCTTGAAGACCATTCAATACCAGATATACGAAGTGGTTCTTTTAAGTAAATATTTAGTAGTTATAGGGTAATATGCGAAGGCAATTCGTATTTCATTACTTGTCCACATCCAACTAGCTTCCAGGTGAGTTAAATAAGTCTTGCTGCAGTAAATAACCTTCGATTCAACGAAATGAATTTTCACGTTAGATAAACATTGCATAATGCAAACTAATGTATTAATGCAGGTCGATTAATTTTCAAATGCAAATACTATTCAGCCGATGCAACATTGTAGAAATACATGATATGACGAACTCTAGTCGTCATAATTAATGGTAAAGTAGTTTATGAGAATATTCAAACGCCAACAATTTTTATCGCGATCTGGCGATGCGGATACTGGGTTGCTTATTGTTGTTAGCAGCGGCAAGGTGGAGAAATGCAGTCATTTTATTCATTTGCATTTTCCCATCTCAAACAGAGCTCCCTTTTAGCTTAAAAGTCGGCCAATTAACTATATCAATGGATGATTTGAACATTTCGTGGCTGTTGGTTGTGCAAATAAAAGTGCTGCACCACTGGAACGTGACATAAATTTGCTAAGTGTATAGCTTGAACACTTTGATGTGATATGCAGTCAAACACATACTGAAGGAACAGGCGTCTAAGGAAACGTCTTTAGATATTATAATCGCTACATTAATCTAGTAATTATAAATTGTTGAACGAGCTACCAGAATGGACTTGACAACGTTATTCGGACATCAGTAAGTACACATTATCCGTCAATTTGAAAATTACCTAGGCTGTGGGTGTGACCAATATGTCGAAGCTATTCCTGGTCTTTACTTTTAGCTTTAAAATATCGGTCATTTTTTAGAGCAGGCGTTTGCAGGCGATGTGGAGAAGCATATATATGTATCATCTATGTTGTTTGAGCATGATTCTCCACTGGTGCTGCTAAGAATTGTGAAGTGTGTTTAATAATAACGAATGGCCCTTAACTACAACAACTCCTCTATGAATCACACTTGAGGTGTCAACTTTCCCAAACAGTCTTTATTCCTCGAAATAAATCTTGTACAGATTTTTACGTACAGGGCATTTGTAACGTTGCACCTTCCGTAAACCATCGTCAATGGGTGCTAGGGGTTTTGCTGAGAGTAGCATTGCTTCTGTTCGGCACATAAAAGCCGGAAGTGACGGGATTATATCTATTCGTTGTGTGAATAATAAACACCTTTCCATGTTATGCAGGGTGTTGAGGACCCGTACGTGCGTTAGAACTGTATGGAAATAGGTCACCAGAACACGTAGCTTTATTGGCAGGGAAATTGACAAAATCGAGTAATGCTTTCAATTCGTTGCCCTAGTATATAAACGAATTGATTGGGATTGCGACCGCAATCACGGACTATTGTGGTGGCAGACTCGTAGCTCAGTTGCCGTGATACTCTTTTTAGAATATGAAATGACCATACTTGTGAAGGGGGGGTCAGAGCTGGTATACACCCTTAAAAAATACTATGGTCGGCCATGCTGCTGCTTATTGCTATAACGCATACTCTTGATAGGAAATGTATAACAACGCAAAGTCAAACCGTTTTTGATCGAAAATCCTGTAAATATGCTTCATGATCCTTGAAAGTTACCTCAAAAGGACTATCTGGGTCTGGTATGTGCACTTCATAAGAAAATCGAATAGTTTCCGGGCTATCAAAGTAAAACTTTGACGGAATCAAATAAGTCGCCCTTTGTGATCACGACGAGAAATAGTTGGTATTAGTCTTTTATTGTTGGATATGGGGGTTAAGGCAGAAATGTGGTGCAGGATTTGAAATCCCATAGTTTTGAATAGCATAACAATATGATGAAACATGTTTGGACAAACGCATTTTGTTTTCAACTCAATCAACGCTATTCAATCATGTCTTAACTAGCCTCGCGTATTGCAGCCTTTATACGATCGTGATAACCAGACACATGAAATGGAAGTCTATAAAAATGTAAAACGACTTTGCGTGTGCCAGTTTTGACAATGAATTCGGAGCAAATATATAGTAAATTATGCGCCATGGTTAATGACTCTAAAAGTAGCATGCGGGAATATATGCAGACAAATGTTTTAAACGTCTTTGTGTCTGACAGATTAAATATTGATATGCGTAATGCAATTGTTTTGGTGAAGACCTATTTCGCCAACACGTATTAGTATTTAATACCCAGATGCATAAAACATGTCTATGTCAACTCATAGGGTAAGCATCGATCAATTTAGATATTCTGTGCAACGTCGAGTACATGCTTCTACCGGTAGAGCAGACTAAACTGAAGACATCCCTGATGTACCCCATATTCGCATAATCAAACACGCCTGCTATTTATAGCCTTTCATAATAGCCTTAATGCTATCAGGTTTTTTGTGTTAAGTACATGACAGTGTGTTCCAGAAAGTCGACTTTATGGAATGCAGTGGTTTTATGATCTCATGCTACAGTGCAGCTTCTCTCTACACACTATTTAAAACTTTGATCACCTTGCTGCTGACCCTATTATTGATAGGATACCTGACGAACAGTACCTCACGAAGGAATTTTGGTTTCATTATTCGTCCAAATTTAATAATATTTCATTTAAGTATGTCGGAATAGGTAACCACTGCAGCATGATAACAAATAAATTTAGACAATTTAAACTAATTGCCGCATGCATTACTGGAATGTGCTGTACTGCCACTAAATACTGTGCCTGCATCTGGTTACGACCTTAGCAGAGATGTATTGACACTCTTAGCTGTAATTAATCTTACAATTATTCATTAAATGGCAAACTTTAATCCACATTGCAATCCTTAAGCCTGACGTATTGAATCCGTGCACAACCTTTGCGACCCATCAGTTGGTCGTTCGAGCAAAAGAGCAGCCTCTGAGTTACTCTTGCTACATGTTGCACATTTCATTTGCGGGCTGGTATATATCAATATAGTACCTGTCACGTGGTCTGTTAAGTGCGAGTTAGAAATTGGTATGTTCGTCAATTAAACCTGGACGTATTTATCCATGGACAATTGGAAGGCACAATAACCAAGCTGACGACAATTACATTTCACAGAGGATGTATTGTCATGCCGATAACTTTGAGTAGGCTTTCGGGAGCAATTTCGCGAACGGCAATGTGCGACAACTACAATCCATGGGCTCAATCGGTCCCACGTGACCCGTCTGAACCATATTTAACGGTCGACGAGCTACAATCTCTTGAAAAGGGTTGAGATTTCCACTGCCCTCTAAAGTCGTTTAGCACCGGAGTCGTTAGAGGGGCCTTGGGTCAGTCCTATTTCTCAGATGACCTCACGCCGTTTCATCTTTGCGAAATAAGTTATCAGTAATTGGCTGATTTGCTTGTATGAGTAATTCATGATAGATCGTACTAATAAGCATATTTTAAACTTGCCGATACAACTAATTAGAAACAAAAACTAACGGAAAGGACTGCTTGATTTAGTTTGTCGTACCATCATTAACAAATGTTTAACAACATTAACAATAATCTCGTATTTGTTTCGAGTAAATAGAAACACCATCGTTGTGAAATTTATCCTCATAATAACTTAACTCGGCCACGTTGTGATTAATTTTAAAACCTCACTGTGACTATTATGTGGTCGAGATGACCAATCGCTACCTCATATGACCGTTCACATCACTCGTAGAATACGTTACCTACATAAACTTCTACAAGATATGACCTTCTTTTTACGGGAAGATTAAAGGAAGGAAGCCCATTCATGGAATCGCCATTATTAACTTCCTAATTATTTTCGGTAGTTTGTTCAATGTTGTAAACATATGCAGTTCGTTGTTTTCTATACAAGAGAATTAATATGCACCAGAGCGAGGTTCATAGGTTGCATAATATGAGATGCAATTTTGTTCAAGCCTAGCGCTTGCGCTATCGTATAGTTGACTTCCGGCACCTTTATTGAGCAATGTATCCCGTTAGATAGATGCGGTGTTGTAGTGATTGGATAAACGTTCCCTGCATATTCACTTACTAATTGATATACATTAACGGCATCCGGCTATCTCCACTCAGGCAATGATAATCCCTTGGTAACAAGAATCAGTAGTGGTCCCGGCCTTAACGCTGTTTTCAGTATAAATATGCTCCTGATTACGCACTTCCGCGAGCTTTTGTGTGTGCGATTGAGCAAATAATGCTTGGAAATGGCTGCATTGAAAGGTGCTTATGCTGAGTTCTTTCATTGTAATGAATAGATGCTATGCATTGTTACTGAGCTGGGTATGTTTTGGTTTGAAACGGTTTCAAAGCTAAGCAAGATCAGCAATGCTAGATCTAGCGAGATGGATATGTGTCAAGTTGTCCATTGTTTGTATTTATGGTCGTCTGATCATGGCTACTTTAAATAGCTAATTGCATCACAGTGAGAGTAGTGCAATGGGATCTATTCCGTTCGTTTTCTGTTCGTTCGGTTTGTATGCTAGTCATGTATAGAATACCTTACATTTGTCAAACGTAATATAGAATCCCCTGTTAGCCATATTTGTCTTTTTTTGTCAAGTTGTAAAAGGAAGAATCCGTAGACCAACGCTGTACCAGTTCGCGAATGTTAGCTAATTGAGAAATGTGTCAGATATGCTTACTTAATATAAATTTATGCTTCATCGTTACGATGTGAAGCAGTGTGGCAATTCGGATAATAATGTAATCAGTATTCATTGGGTTTTCGAGGAAAAGGATGTCAGGCGCCAATGGACACAGTGTTAAACATTGACTTCAGCGATACGTGTGAGGCGTACATATCGAATTCATAACGTATAAGTAAATTACACAGAATGTTTTGATAACTTATCGACAACTTATAACAACGAATGTTTGGCGTGTTGCCGATGTTCACAACTAAAGCCCAACGATAGTTTAACTTAGGCGTACCGCGCGACAGCGTATCGCCATCGAGCACGTGTGGTCTCTCTTTCATAACTAATTGCACTTGTAAAGGCATATTAAATACATGACACGGGTATAACGTGCGTGACGATAGATTACGATTCCTTGTTTGGCATCGAAAACCTGACTGTATCAAGATTTTGGTCAATTATTTTCACTTCGCCTAAGATGTCTCTTTCCATGTTATGTAATCGCAGTGAAACACCCGACTTTGTTCACATCGATGTTATGCTGCTGATTGAATGTTTGCTCGTAAACAAAATCGCTGATCGGCTTTTGGCATATTAATGACTGCATCGCAAACGTAAAGCAGAACCGACATAACTTAATTCACCAAATGCTCTGTGATCGATAATATCCATGTTCCCTGATTAGACGATAGGCATTTATTTAGCTGTATTTAAGCTCTGTCTTATATTACGATAT
This sequence comes from Urechis unicinctus, assembly GCA_034190875.2. Taxonomy (NCBI): domain Eukaryota; kingdom Metazoa; phylum Annelida; class Polychaeta; order Xenopneusta; family Urechidae; genus Urechis; species Urechis unicinctus. The sequence goes on along the minus strand of CM067344.1, from coordinate 57,351,082 downwards.
AAGTTTAGATTAGGGCATCCTGCTGAACCATGTGTATGTGCCTGTGAGCTAGAGTATATGTTATGTCCATCGTTATTTAGAAATCATCAGACATTCGGAATGAAATATCAGCATCAATATGCACCAGTACCAGAATAGCTTATGTATATTCAATAACATATATACGCATAAATCGATCTAAGTTGGATGACAAATATTCAGCCATCACGTAAACACTTTCCCAAAATAATCTCCGTCCACCTTGTGCTTCGCGTCATTTGTAAAAAAAAAATTCAGTCACAACAGGCACATTGTTGTTACTTTTGAAATAATGTTTCTAGTATTGCAACTTAGGGGCTACATATTTGGTCGGTCGCATAGATAAGTAATTTAGGATGTGTGATGTGACTATTTATTAAAGAGGAAAAAACAAGTGTAAGTAGTAAAGTTATAAGCCTCAATAATATATCCATTGACTATAACGTCATTGATTTATCGCGAATGTTTATATCAAACATACACAATGTTAGATATGTACAGACGTTCAAATGACTGTTGAAGCTTAAATGTTGAGATAAAAGATACGCACGCACCTCACGTAAATGTGGGAAATTGATAATTTTATTAGATTAAAAATATTTATTCTTTGAACGAAGTGACGTCGCATTCAGAGGATTTTGACAAATACATCATATTTATGTAAAAGCAAGTACAAACATATAATATATATATATATATATATATATATATATATATATATATATATATATATATATATATATATATAGATATATATATATAGAGATATATATATATATATAGGTATATATATCTGTATATATATGTATATATGTGTATATATATACATATATATTTATTATATATGAATATATATACATAAAGATATATATCATACATAATATATATATATATATATATATATATATATATGCCGCTACATACACGATATATATATATATATATATATATATATATATATATATATATATATATATATCGATAAATATATATGTATGTATATATATATATATATATATATATATATATATATATATATATTTATATATATATATATATATATATATATATATATATATATATATATATATATATATATATATATATATATATATATATATATATATATATATATATATATATATATATATATATATATATTCTTACAGTTCTGCAATTTTGATACGCAATATAGTATGAGACACGGATATACAAAACGAAATGTCAAACAATCAATGAGGTCGCCACAATTATTATTCCCTAAACCCCACCCTTTACCTTCACTTTGACCTCACCTTTATCCCTTTCGTGACTCAAATCTAATCTCGGCGGAGACTCTTGGCTCGTTCCTGTGAATATGAATCAATTTGCAACTGGCTAGGTGCGGCCGCTCGGGAGACAAACATACCGAGGAACAAGCAGACTGACTAATTCGCGCACACATTTTTGCAAACGTGCAATACATTGCAGCAAAAACACTACCCTTGATGATATCATTTTTTTAGGCCCTCGAATGAGATGGCAGTCATTAAAACATGCGAACATCTGCTCTACTTCTTATAGCACATGTGTACTATGGAAAAACCGATTGAAAGATTTACTTGAGTTGAGGATCAGAACAAAACCATTGTTGGTTCTGATCTCGATTCACCAAGAAGTTGGATGCACTCAGCTACTGCATCCCATGTTACAATCAGAGGCTATATTCACAGTATGGTTCTGTCTCATTGCGACGTAATGGATATTATATATGTGCCTTGTGGGTATACCAAGGTATATGCGATACATGAGTCTGCAATATCGGCAAAGACCGCATATGTACACCATATCGGCAAAACAATGCGTGACATTGCAACTGCCGACTTTAAGCTTATACTCCTCCGCAATTTGTGTAGACATGACAACAATCACCATCGGTGTTTATACACGAGGAAATTGGTCGTTTAATGCATTAACTGATAGGCCTGTTAAACTGACAATAAACAAGTCATTCCTGGGCTGTTATGATGTGGAAAAAGTGGATGAGGATCCAGTCAACATATACAACGTAAAAGAAAACGCGACATGGGCGAAACCATTTTCAATAGCTCGTCCCATCGAGGTAAACCTAGCGAAACACAACAGCTAACTCAAGCATAATTGTAAGCTAATGATTTTATCGCATAGTACATCGAATATATTGTTTGTTTATTATATTATATATCACTAAATATCGCACAGGACGCCATCTACTGGATGGGAGGTGACATCGAGAATCGTCGACGACGTTATGTCAGTTGCTAGCTCTAAATTGTAACAAATTAGGCATCAATGGACTTTGTCAAAGGTATTTTCGACAGTTTTGTTGGTTGCTAGCTTATCATGTCCTTATTACAAAATTTATGTTTTCGTCATGCGCTCACTAAGATTATGCCATCGTATCGAGGAGACAAAATACATGATGTGAGAGGTAAAGATGGGGACATGGTAATGGTAATGTTTACAGAGATTTTATTTTAAGAAATCAAACGCCTCATTAAGTTTAACAATCGACTGTTTATGCGGTTCTGGATTTATAAAAGCTGTTCATAACAGCCAATTAATCTGCTGCAAAGCTCGGATTTATCAAACGGGTATAAAAACCGCTAGGCTTAGAAAAAGTCATAAGTTTGCGGTTCTTTTCGATGTAACGCCGTTTTAACAGAATTTGTCTCAGTTGCCATGCTAGAAAATGCTTTGTAAAAGAATTAGAGGCATATTCAAGAAGACCAACCCTAAAAACGGATTTATGTTAGACCTAGCAAACAAACAACTTCCTGTTAGTTTGCAGAAACATTAGGTTATTGATATGGATGCTAATGACAGTATACTGCAAATCGTACTCCTAATTTATTCTACACTTAATGACAGAAAAGATAAGCCCGTAGTTATTAGAAAATCATATTGTATATATATCTTGAATCAAGCTTCCGACATTCTCGAGCAAAAATGAATTGCACCAAATGAGAATATTATAGTGTCGATGATTGTTTCTTGAATATATGACAGCTCTTTTTGTAATTACAATTCCAGACAATTTCTAAGCACAATATTGCGTGTGCGTTATATAGCAGATGACGTGTTAATGACATGTTCCAAACAAAAAGGAATTTGATATATTTTATGTTTGAAGTGTGATCCATGTATAGTATCTCTTGTTCTGTATCATATTAAATAAAGTTTCAGGCAATACCGCTTGAAACTTCAATTAAATTACGAATATTTAGGATTTTACAGTAGTACAAATGGATATGTTGCTGCATTACACATCCTGCGCTTTTGTAATAAACCAAAAGGAGACGTTTAACTTCTTTGGCTTAGATTATTCGTAAGCAGCTCAAAGGATCATGTATAATTGGTGATATATTCTCTCTGTTTAATTTATTTCTCACCCTTTGAACAATACCAGTGTTTAATCACATAAATATATACAGCACATAAATTTGTGTATATTTGTGTGGCGTAACGTGACTGAATGTGTTGACATGTGTAAAATCGAGATCATGATTCATGCTTTGTTACAAGACGTCCATAAATCACAGACTGTAATGAACACTTGTGTAAGAGGAGCATTAGCAATCAACGACACCGAACTAGCATCATAAATACATGAAGCAAGCAAATACTAAAAGCTTTTATTTTGTTTTGTTAATTTGACTACCAGCGAAGCATACCTTCTGAAACGATACTTTATTATAAGGTCAATGGTTCGTAACAATTTGTCGCACACGATGCAATGCGATTTGAATGTTGCATTGGGATTTTGACATCGGTGGTTACAACAACCTGGCCATCTGCATCGGTCTACTGGCAGGCAGACGCCTTGAAGCAGACGTTCTTAAAAAGCAAAATCGGAAAATCACACAAACTACACCTACATAGACGTGTTAACTCACACATACCGTTAAACTCTTGCATATATGACGAAGACGAGATATGTCAAACACTTTAACTTTAATGTATACAGATTTTACGTGCAATAAACGTAATCTAAAATAGGTATTACTCGAAAATTAATTTGATGCCCAAGCCCTGAAGCATGAATTATCTGTCATGTGCTAACAGGCTTCGGGTGAAATTATGCCACACCAGTTGTTGTTTTAATGAAATCAAATAAGAAACCTAATGATTGACCACATAACGATTCCGCTGTAAACGTCACCCCGTGCATCATATCACTGTATGCTGTAGAAATGAATAACACACAACCTGTATATCTGTTTACAGTTGTATAAATAATACTTGTATTGTAGTTATTTGAGTGCCAGTCGGGATCAAAGTATTTATATAACCAGGAATATGTAATGATTCTATCACCAAGAGACAATGCAACATTTTGCACAGTTTTGGTCTCTGAATTGAGCAGTCTGGACTATCCTCAAGAGGAGTGCTTTTTATTGGATTATTAATGGCCCCAACTAGTTATCCGAAGCGAAGCAGTAAATTAGAAGCATTTTCGGCCATAAGCGCGTAGATAATCGGTAGTTGGCGTTCAAAGGTTATGAAGATTGAAAAGAAAACACCGATTCATTTTGGGCTAAAGGTGTCTTTTTGCAAAGGGTCAAAGCATGCTAATTTATTAATGTCAATCACTAAAGGCATTGTAATTTTGACACTATTGTAAACGTTTGTGTCAAGCAGACTGGGAACAATTTTATCATTGACCAACTGTCGTGTACTCCAGGCCCCATTTCCTCCTGAAAGGATTGTATGCTGCTTGCGTGGGCAAACCCTGGCTTTTTAGCCTTTTCCGCTTCAAATGCCATCTGTAAAGGGTCATAACGGACGTCCCGGCCAGCAACCATGACGACTTTCCCGTAACCATACACATCACAGCAAATAGCATACCAAGGCCATCGTTGGTAGCTGTTGCCTTCTGGCGCCAGTCCGTGGTCCGTAGTACGCCAAACTCACTACAGAGTCTCTTATATACCCTGCGATCGTATAGAATGTTATGGGGGAATGGGCATGATCCTGAGGTAGAGGCGCTTGTAGTTTAGCCAGTAGGCGCCGTACTGTGTTATAAACGTGAGCAAGATTCTGAGGTAGAAGCGCTTGTAGCTCTTCCAGTAGACGCCGCACTGTGTATTAAACATGAAAAGCGTAGAGAGCTTGGGTGAGGGGATCCTTGGCCTCGATCTGGACTTTTGATGACACGTGGCCGCCGCAGGTTGCACGCCACATTGTCCGCAGTTACCGGCGGCATCTTATAACAACTGAACACCTCAGGAAAGTTTGCTCTGAATGTACACCCGCTGTGAACGACTTGAATGCTTGGTTTTGTCAAGCCCTCTGCCCTCTCACTGGCCAGATATATCCAACATGCTTTATATGTGGCTTGTCTATTGAATCTAGAGGCTTTTGTATATATGTTTACCACTATGTACCATACTCTGTCTAATATTCGAAACGGTGAGGCTGTGCCCCTGCAAAATGCTATTGACAGCAGTGCAGATGATCCATGCGTAGGCTTCAGATCCATCACGTATACTGTGGACTGGTACAACACTGAATCAAATGCGACCATTATATGGCGGTCTGAAGCTGCAGGAAAAGGAGGAGGTGTCCATTTAAACCCTGACCTCTGGAAATTCAAATTATGAAGGGGTGTTTGCAGCTATAGGTCTAGGTTTGGGGGTTGATGCTTTAGATGGGACTATTACCCTCACAATTCCTGATGGGGCTTTACGATGTGACGATGATGTGTTCAAAATGTTGGGTCTTGATAACGGTCTAGGTGGAGAGTGGCTTCCATCTAGCCCAACAGACAAACAGTCGATCAGGTACTTCTTTGTTGGTCTAACAGGTAAACCCACTTTGCCGATAGATTGACAAACATGCTTAACTAATCATCACTTATCACGTTAAAAATACTTACTGAGAAGAATTTAAAGCCACCAACGGCGAGAGTATTGACTGAATTTGATAGATAAGGTTTTTTTAAACAAATCTCTGGGCGAACACTTGATATTCGATTAATTTCTAACTTTTCGGCGAAATTCCACTCGGAATTCTGGTGGTTGTCATCAACAAGTATCTTGCATTTCGTTGTCGTAAACGACCGAGCGGAATTTGCTAAGTTTTTATCATACCATCATCTGCCTGATAATACATTTCACAGACGAATCAGTTTATACTAGATTTATACCTTTCCGTTACAATCCGACTTACGTTGCGCAATCTCGCCGTCACATTGGAATAAAGTCGGAAAAATTAATCCTTCTTCTACACCAGCGATAATGTAATCGACCCACCTCAATACAAAAAGTGATTTCATTGTGCGGATATCTATGCGCTGTGTAATGATTGTACTCATCTCAACTAGTATTGTTGGTAAAAAAGTCATAAAGCTCTATATTAAATGTTATTATAGTTTATTGTCCAGGTACGAATATCGCCACAATGGTTAATTTGATATTGATACAGCTAAAATGTATATTCATACCCAGAGTGGTGATAAACGCGAACACCACTGTCACTCATATCAAACAAGTTGAGTGAGGTATCTGGCTTGTCATTTCTTACATATTGATATTTCAACGGGTCAATGTATTTTGTAACTTGCTTTACATATTGCAAATAACCACAACCGATAATTAACATAGCACAAAATAGTTCATGAAGGATCCAACGATGTGTATTTGCGGCCGATGACGTAGATTGCAAACTTCTACGTGGATCTTACCCTGCCCGAAAATCTGTTTTTCCCAACAAGAGTACATGGTGTAGGATTTAAGTTAATCCAGTTGTGATGGTATTTAATGTGAGTATATATTTGTAGTTAACCCAAGTCATTTGTCTTGTTTTGCGGCTCTACAAATCATTGTCATTGCCAATGCTTGATGCTCTATGTTGATCTTGTAACAAACGGTCATCTGGTACGAAATATTTATGAACATTGAAATAATAAGATTGGGCTACAATAGTGATTTGGATATGTTGGTAGAATTTCAGTTGACTATGAAGCTTATGCATCTATTGACGAAATACATAATAAAGTCAAACCTACCAATGTAATGCAATACAAGAATCATGCGGATTACATCGGACGACAAACCCTAGGCCTCGTGAAAAAAGCCACTTTAAAATAAGTTATATGTTGATAATTTGGGCGACTATGCAATGGGTTTCTCTCAGAGCTGGATATCGGTATGAAATAGACAACAACGCATTCAAACATAAGGAGTAATAACATATATGAACGCGTTACTGATCCGGTGTGCATCGAGACATACTTCGCATTCCGCTTGTATTTGAATAATTATTGCGCATAATGGGTAAAGCAAATAACCGAATATGTCCAATCCTTATTAATTTTCTTCGGCGTTATTTCATTGAGATCAACGATACATTATGATATTTATCTTCGCTGCATAAATTCAGCATACGTATTTCACGTAGAACACCAGACAGACCTTATTTGCGTAAGACATTAGGTGCATTACACTTATCCCGGATTGGCGCATGAAAGTCGTTAGCTGGATCTCTATAGCGTACTATATCATCAAGACTGCGACTGTTTTTTCTTTTAACATCCCCACTGGAAACGAATGTATCTAATAGAGTCTGATTAATCAGCAAAAACTGTTTGCTAAAATTTAGTGAAAATGACTATTAATAATATGCACCAATTGAAAGTGAATGTTCATATCAAACCTTTAGATACCATTAAGTCTGTTTTCAATGTTACCTAGGTGTGGCATTTTCTTTTATATCTTACATCTGTTTTAAATATGATCTTAATGAGATTCGGTGTATGCGATCCACTCAGGGGCGCGATTGTAACGACGAATTAGAACACTTAGTCCGAAATGGGCTGCTGAACAGCACACCCACAGCCAGGTGGCGCTATCTGAAATTCCAAAAATAGATGGTAATTGATCCAGTATCTTTGTGAACTACCCCTTGAGGATATAGTCTTCTGATTCATAGCAGAGTCAGTCGGAAAAGGGCCCCCTTGGCTAAGCTCAAAGCGTTTGGCATAGGTGCCAGCTTCTCCACTAACACAGATACGCTTTAAAATCATTAGGATATTATGGAAGGTCCTGGGGTTTAAATTTTCGCGAATTTTGTATGCACTAAACAGTAATTATTGCGAGTTCACGTAGACGAATATCAGCCTTATTGACACCCTCTATTCAGCAAGTAGGACAAAATAAGGTGGCAATTGACTGCTGCCAGGCATAATGTAGGATCTCTGTCCAATTATCAGCGCCGTATTCGACTGTGTTCAGGTGTATAAAAGTATATATACATATATATAAAAACATATATAAATATATATATATATATATATATATATATATATATGTATGTATAAAATATATAAAAATAGAGATATAAATACAAATATATATATATGTATATATATATATGGTATACATATTTATAAATATATATATATCAATATATACATAAATATAAACAAAATATATATCTATATATATATATATATTTACATATATATCTTTATATATATATATATATATATATTATATATATCTTTATAATACCTAAATATCGCTCGATGTATATTTATATATATATATATATAGATATCTTCCTACAAAATATCGCTCGATATATATATATTTGCATATATATGCATATATATATATATACATATATATATATATGGATATACATATATATATAATATATATATATACATATATATATATATATATATATATACATATATATATATGCAGATATATATAGACATATACATATATATATATATATATATATATATATATATATGCATATATATATATCCATATATATATATATATATATATATATATATTATATATATATATATATATATATATATATATATATATATATATATATATATACTATATATTTCTCCCTATATATCAATATATATAATATAGAGATATATATATCTATCATATATTATATATATATATATCTACTTATCTATATATATATATCTCTTTTATATATATTACATCACTCGATCTATTATATATTTATATATATATATATATATATATATATATATATATATATATATATATATATATATATATATATATATGCATATATATATGATATATATATACATATATACATATATATATATATATATATATATATATATATATATATATATATAGATATAATATATATATATATATAATATATATATATATATAGATATATATATATATATATCAATAATATATATATTATAAATATATATATATAGAGGTATATATGCATATATATATTTTATATATATATATATATTTATATATATATATTTTTTTATATTTATAAATATATATATAGATGTGTGTATACATATATATGTATTTTATATACATATATATGTATATATATAAATATATTTATATATATATATATATATTTGTATATATATATATAAGTATATATAAATATATATATATATATTTATATATATATATATATGTATGTACATATATTTATGTATATATATATACATATATATCTATCTTTATATGTATATATATAATTTTATTTATGTATATATCTATATTCTGTAAATCGTCATTTTAACATGTAACTATGTAGTTTTACTTGGGGTATTATATTAAAGAGCTAATAGTTTCGCTAAGATTGCTCATTCATCCGTTCGCCCGAGAAAATAAGTGAAGACGCCCCCTGAGAGCCACCGCATGTTAAAAGATCGAGGAAAGAGGCACGAAAGATGTGAGAGGCAAACTGTATACGATAGGTCTACCCCGGACCGGGCAGTTATCAAGTGGACATTTATTTCGTGTTGTACTTGTCATTTTTGCTATTTTTCAAGCCTATTGTGCAAGCGTGTTTTGGCAGCGCAAAGGCTATGCGAAACGACATATTTCCGGCTCTCAGCAGTCGCTGTGACATCAGCCCAGTACTTCCATTTGCTTTTGTTTATCTAACAGTAACGCAACCAGTGCTGTGTATTATAATTAGGGTGGCGATCAATGCAGAGCCATACGGAGTGACCCTCTAGGCGAAGCTCTAAACTCTTTGGTTATATTTCCATAAAGTCTTGTAACTTATGACCAACGACTCCGAAATGCATGAATCTTAATATCTTACATGCACAGTGCATGCCTAATTTGTGCTTGTTTATTTCTTAACTTGCTATTTCATTTCCTAATTTACATTTGCGATGCCTGTTCCAAATTAAACGAGACTGTTTATGACTCTGGTTGATTGCATTGCTAAAATTGCTTTGTTTACACCAATTGCAGTTGTGTATTAAATTATGGCGACACAAGCCTTTCAGAGTGTCTGTCTTATCATTAAAATATGAATTACGCCCATGTGTCAAATAGTGTGAATAATTGTGTCGTTCTTCCTCCTAAAGGAAAATGTAATTTGTTTCCTCAACATTACACAGTTAAACATTGTGAATTGCTGCAACGAACGCTCCTTAAACCTAGACCGCTGAATCTAAAGTGGCTCGAAATTGTTGCACCCGAGATAAAGTGGTTGCTGTAAGCATTCGTTGCTCAAGTTATATAATACGATAACATTTGACGAATTCAGAATACTTGTTGCATAGGTTGTATTAGCATTTGATTGCTTTACCAACTTATTTGCGAGGGATTTTTTCCTGTATACTGCTATTTACACAATGAATCCCACGTAATATGTAAATTTAATTAGGTAGTTGTTAAGATATGATTGGGTTTCAAAAGTCGGTTGTTGTAGCTATTATATGACGATTTTTTTATATATCTGAGGGGATGTGCTTTTTACGACGCTTGGTTTTAGCCTTCCTGAAACTTCTGTAGCATAAGTTGTGTGTGGATGATTAGCTTGCTAAATGGTTTTAGAGTTTAATCAGATAGTATATATTCAATTTCTTTCAACGTAAACAATCCTCTCTATATATGGAAGGGAACGATGAACGTAGAGCTTTGTTAAAATTCAGGCGTATTTGTAATCACTAAGTTCTTGCTGTACGGAAAGTCGTTGATGCTGTGTGTCTTATATCAAAACACAGAACCTAACTACTTGCGTCTATTTAAGGCTTCGGTTGAGCATGGCGTTTACATCGACATATTTTCCCTGACCCATTAATAACCCAACATAAATAAACATATCATGTAAAATATTCATAGGCAACTGACCTACGATCTGATACACTGTGAAAGCCAAATAGAGCGTCAAGATTATTTATTACTGTCTGACATGCCACAAGGTCATCCACTCGATCTCATTGTCAGATCCCGTTTACTTGATTTAATGTTCACAGCCAACAGATTATGATGCTCATGCGTAACAGTCAAATACAAAATACTCTTCCCGAGATAAATGATGATAAATTGCTTATGGTTCCATACTTTTGCCGACTTAATCAAGTACAAACATAACCGTTGCATAGCCTGTGCGTAGACCTTGAACATCATTAAAAGCAGCTTAATAATAGTAAGAGGCGGCATTTAAAATAAATTGAGGGAAGGTTAAATTTGCAAAATAAAATCAGCGTAGCATGTATTGTAACATACATCTATAAATGGGTTGTGTAACGATATACTAGCGCGCCTGATTATTAGTTAGCAGGTATCATAAGCATTATACATGCAAGATTATTATTTGAGTCAAATCGATAACTAATGTATGTTTTAATTCTCGCTTTTATGGGATATGAACACGCTCCATGCCAGAATTGCAACCTCTAAGTGCCTTCCAGGTATTGGGATGTTAGCAGGTTGCCATTCAGCATCATGTTCAGCAGCCCGGCAGCCGTTTAAGCGAAACCCATATGTCCATTAGAAACCTAAAAGATAAAAGCAGGTGATAACCCTTAGATACACTTGTAGGGGGAGTTATTAAATCATTTTTGGCTTGCATAAAACGTAGTTTATACAAAGTGGTGTCGGTATTGAAGTTACAGCCCATATGAAGCACGAGTGGGGATAATGAGAATGTATACCGCCGACCAGCCTGCCTGCTGTCAGTGGTATTTGACCGGGTAGCCTCGTACAAAGAAATCATGAGGTACCAAATGTAAACCGCATAGAAAACGACACACCGAAGTATGTCTGACTTAAGTATCACTGATGCAGAACTGTGTAGTCATATCATTATAACATGCATAATTAAAAATAATATTGCCCTAAGTAATAACCTATTTCAGTAATTCTTGTATTCATGACACTGATATAACTTCGCTTTATTTACTTGCTGCATCGAAATGCAATGGCAACATTAATGTGATGACCGATGCTAATTGTCTGCATACCAATTGAGTTCATCGTATAGTAGAAGATTATGATACCAATATATAGATTGCAACTTGAAAGGAGCGGTCAAATGTGTTGGTTGATAATGCGTTAATAGTTCAAAAGGTTTATAAAGAGGGCCAGTAACAAAATACTCACTAGTAAGCAATGCTTTTGGTCTGGTATCACACACAAAATAACATGAATTGGTGTGTAACAGATGAATGAAATACAAAACACAGTATGTGCAGAAATACAACAACACATAGGAGGGCATTATTTATTTATTTCTGTTTTGATAGTACAATTTAGATTGTCGACATAACAGCCAATTCGGCTGAAAGAACAAAAACCCTCTCACTTTAGCTAACAGCAATAATACTTTAACCTGATGGCGCTGGCTAAGTTCACGAGCCTTAGACACACGTATAATATTCACAAAAGAGCAGCTAAATGCAACAAGTTGATAGTTTGCTTGTATGAGGTTGAAGCAGAGTACACAGGCACAAAAGTAGAAGCAGAAGTTCTTTGTGTCATACTTTATAGGAAACATACAGAGCATATTTCCCTATCATCACGACCTTGCCAACATCCGAAAAATGTACCACATTATATGGTGGTGCTTTATATATACATATATATATATATATATATATATATATATATATATATATATATATATATATATATATATATATATATATATATATATATATATATATATATATATATATATATATATATGTATATATATATATGCATATATATATATATATATATTATATTTATGTGTGTGTGTGTGTGTGTGTGTGTGTGTGTATGTTTATTACACTTATGCAGCAATAATGTACTTTTTAGAAGCCGTTTAATCAACTTAAGTCGTGCGACTCGCCAGACATAGATATTCGCTAATGGTCTACCTGACTTGCGCTGATGGTCCACCCCTGTAGGGATACTTATCGTTAATGGCATTGAGGCGGAACTAACGCGATTATAATCCTGGACAGTTTTTATAGCAATGGGGAAATCTCTCTTCTAACATCGCGGTTGATAATATTTTCTCTTGTTAAAGGCCATTATACCTGAGAGGTAAAATTGACGATGTTTAACGCTTCATAATCGTCTCTCTAGAAAATCATTCAAATCATTAGTCATCTGCTGTGCAAAAAACTGACGATTTAAACCACGACTAACCTTATTGCTAGCCATGCTGTTGAAGCCCGACTTCTTCTGTTGACTTGTTAGTTACACCGACCTACCAGCCTATAACCCTATTCGAGGAGAACCATAAATATATTCTAAACCCGTGCTTTACGTACAACCTTCCATTATCTGTATCATTGATTTAAATGACAACGTGAAGCTCATCATAAATTACAAATGCATTGTTAGGCATTACACTGCTCTGTATCCCATAAATACTTAAGTCTCAGCCATTGTGCATCACAACTGTGCCACGTCAGCAATCTTTAAAGAAAGGCTGATTTCACCTAGAAATTGAAGGCTTGACGTACAAATCATTAGCTAAAATGATTATCTGCGTTGCTGATGTCACATGCGGATTAAATTAGGCAATTAAGCATTCTCCAATGAACGAACATCTTCCAAAACATGGAAGTTCTCTTGTGGCTTATTGTCAACTGATTGCCAACATATTGCAGTACTTTCCAACAGAATCTTGCCACAATATTAAATGAAGGTGAGCTGAAATGTTTCGTTGCCTATGCAGCACATTATACCTCAACCATAATATTTCACAACGAAAGTTGCAGTTGCCTGGCAAACCGTGACAAGATAAAGACCGAAAATAGTCGCCTAAGGGTTCTTCTGGTCACCTCTCTCTGCTCTTGTAATGCTGAAATAAAACCAAGGTGAAATACATTAGCGCAAAATTGAATAGGATGTAATAGTCTTCGACAAATTACATTTTGCAAGCCATACAGGTACAATTGCCTTTTTTATGACCATAGCTGTCAAGGGGCACACAAACATGGCTATCTGACTCTCCCAACTGGTTCATCAACACAATTATAAGTGATTCAAATTTACCCGCTGTACATTCCGTGCAACCGGACAATGTTTAGCACGATAAAGTGCTACCCCACCCCGCGCCCTATTAAGATCTCCTTTCGTTTTGGTCGGTGCTTTGTAACTGGGTTTTGTGGTGAATTATTACACAAAGTCGAACGGACATCATCAAACAGTGATGCTATTCAATACTGATTCTTGTCAGCAAAGGAATATACTTCTGTTTGTCAATGCTCTTTCATGGTTTGATGTCGAATTGAGAGCAATTTGTCGTCCATGTTGGAGAGTATTTTGGTTCCTACATTGAATCTTTTAAAAAGTTCCTTCTGCCTGTGGTGGTTGCTTGGAAGCTTTGCTCATTGATCTTTTGGCTGAAAAAAGGTGTGTTATTATTTCAGAATTAAAATCCAAGCATTTCACTCAATTTGAGTATTTAGGAAAATACAAGCATTGAACCACAGAAATACACATCATATTGCGTGTGCTTTAAGGTACTGATTGAATTACCAATTCTTGTCCCATTTTTGTCCCAACAAAGAAGTGATCGATACACAAATACCATTATACGCTCCATCAATATCCATCCATACGAATGAGATTGTTAATGTGATAATCTATACATTCATATATAATTTGAATTTTTTTCACTATTCAACATGTAAAAGCAAACTAATATGTTTTTGCTCATTTCAAAGGGATTATTTGTTTTAAATTAATTGCAACCTATATAAGCCGAAACGGCATCCCCGTAATCGACCGGAATATTGCAACAAGATTAAAGACAATTATGTTGTAGCTTTAAGTTCACCGATTTTGAAGAAGCCAATGGTATACATGCTGATAATTCAAGATCCGAAACGAATGTGAAATCACCGGGCAAAAAATAGTCGGGATAACTAACGGCAAATTTCTTTGATTAGGTCACTTGCCTGTCTGGTTAAATGTCACTTTGCAACACATAACTTGAGCTCGGAGCAGTGACAAAGCAAAGTGCCCAATACTTTCATCATATATTATAGATTTACTAGATTCATGGGACCATCCGAAAATCCACTTCCAAGGCGTTTGGTGATTATTGTCGCCCGTGCCCATACCTGTATTGATCATTCCGCTGGAGACCATTCCGAGAAACACATCCTTGCCTAAACATATTCATTGTCAAGAAGCATGCTAAAAATATAACATATATATTGCACGCACGGACCCTATTGACGAAATTGTCGGGTTAGTGAACCGTTCTATTAATGCGGCAGACCATTAAAGTTGGCTTAGGGTGTAAACAAAAGTTACACACACACACACGCACTAACACACACACACACACACACACACACACACACACACACACACACACACACACACACACACACACACACACACACACACACACACATACACACAAACACTTACTATGTGAGGGGACAACGTTTAGCAAATGAGACGATACATCGATCAGTGTAGTCAAAACGCGGTATACATTGCTGTTGTTAGAGAAAACACCTGCGCACGCTTACAAGACAATGCTGCATAAGATAAAATGATAGTTTGCTATCTGGCAGTTCACATTAAATGGGAATTTTTGAAAACAGAACTAAAACCTGAAAGCACAATGGTCATATTTAGCACAATGACCAAAATGAAACTGATCAACTAAACAAACTCGTTTTAAGAAATAACATGACTAACGAGTATTTGTAAATCAATTTTCATTGGTCTCAGTGAGTATCATGAATATGAAAACACACTTTTAACTGCCTCACTGGACTGCATATCACGCGTAATTAATCAAGGTATGTCGTTTACATTATAGCTAATATCCCTATGGTAGCCCGTTGTGTTTGTGGCAATTATAAAAACGTCGTAAATGAGCATATTGAAACACCTTTTATATTAAATTCTGACAGTCGTCCTTTTGACTGCCTAACTACAAAATTGGATCATTTACCTCAATGATTGTCGGATATAATAGCCAATTGTAATAGATACTTTTGCTGTGTGGAGATCTTGACAACATTATGTGTAATCTTTCAAAACCACTTTGGTGGATGAAGCATCTCGAATACATGATTTGAAGATAAAGAAATGGTATCCACTTTTAGAAGTGATTCATAATTTAATGCTTGGACAATAACGCAAAAATCAGGTGATTACTATGAATAATAACTGATTGTTTCTGTAGCATCAGTTTTGGCTGTGATTCCCTTTCCGTAATATGTTGTCATTATATAATGGGTCATTATAAAATGGGTGGTACATCGCAAAGAAACCTTATGTGTAATTCGTAACTAATACTAACTATTCACCGCTAAGTCGTATGGCAAGACCAGACATATCATGGCTTTGTACGCAGTGCTATAATTTTACTTTATTTAAGCAATTTTTCATTCATGCGGGCTGTTTATTTAGCATCCACTGTATAAGTAAAGTACTTTGCGAGATGTTTTGAAATCATGAATGTCTGGAAGAGTATTTAAGGTTAACATCATCGCATTGTGACCTTCGAGGTCGTATATTTCGATCCAGTTCGATCGAAAACAACCCGCAAAACATATATTGAAGTTTTGATTTAGTCATAGTACACATTTAACAACTACAGTGTTTACACTTTTGGCGTTTACACTTTTGGCGGATAAGTACACTGCAAACATTATACCCGCAAGGAATGACATGAGCCTCACATGACGAGCTCAGCAGATTATCATTTATAATTAGCTCAACATCAGATCGTTGACTGACAGGCAGGAGGTGCAATTGGTAGTATGCGCAAAGTCTGTGTAGCCACGCTAAAAGGTCTTTGCCCGAGAAAATATATGAACACGCCACCTGTGACAAGCGTGGCGCTTTGTCATAGCGTCTGTTAAAACCACATGACATTCTCTGACTAACTCGGGGGCGTGGTTGACTCGACAAATAAGTAGGCTCCATATATATAATAGACGCCGAACCCCGAGACAGTCCCATGTTCTTTTGTTTGTAGCGTCACCTGATGACGGGTCTGTGTTCCACTGATTTTCACACGCACCGCACAATTCGTCGGAGTGCGTAAATATGCCGACAACGGTTATAAAGTGACTCAAAATACATCGTTTCGTCATAATGTACCAAAGTGTTGGCGTAATATGCGTATTTGTTTGTAAGCACATGCCGTGAAAGTACCCACACGGAATTGTTTCTCGACTTCGTCTTTCAGTAGTTTATTTTAAGCAGATAACTTCCACAACAATTTATCTTTATATGAGCGCCTTGCATCAATATCATTTCAACGTACGATAATTTTATTAGATCATGTAATCATTATACAAGTGTTTCTGCATTAAATACCGCATGTTACTTCATAACTTGTGTTCTGCTTATTTTCTGCACAGAACCAGAATCCACTGGTTCTTGATCGGCGTAATACCCTTCTGATGAAATCATTCCTCATAAAAAACTGATATAGACAATAAGCAGGTAGGAATGATGTAGGTGTACTGGAGCAAAAACCAAACCCATTTTATTGGCCAGATTCATTTGTGATGAATAATTCTTTTCAAACACCCGTCAAAACGCCATCAGCACAGAAAGCATTGAAAAATATATTTTGTGTATGAGGTTTATATCAGCACATGAAAGGTTTAAACATGTGTCAGTTCAGCGTAATCATTGCCCACAGAAAATGTTACCTTTATTTAGATTGACTCCCAGCAAGAAGGCTTGAATGATTTTAATCGCGATCCAAGTTAATTCGGTCGCGGTCAAGTGAACTCTAATACAACCATCACATGTTGTTGTTGTTTGTTGTTTAATCTAATTAGAGTGGATTTGGCAGCTTTGGCCATGTACCACTATCAATGTGTTTAGTTATGCTTTATATCACTGGGTTTAAGAGGAGGTACGACTGAGAAAACACAGAAATGAAATTAATTATTGGAGGATGTGTGGCTATTTTAAAATAAAAAAAATAAAAAAAAAGGGGAAAAGATGAAATGATGTGTACCTAACTAGATTGAGCGAATGTGCAAAATAAGGAGGTTTCTCACACTGGGGGCCGCTCCAGTGCATTAAAGTAAGAAGAAAAATAGCCCTACAGTGCCTATGTCCTCATAAGGACATAGGGGTTCCTAGATAGTATACAAATAGTGAGGGATAGAGGAAAAACTAAAGAATAAGTGCACAGAGTATGTTAAGAGTTATGTGTGTGGTAGCCTTGATGAGTGGGGAGGAACATTATTGGGGTATAAAATGACTTTAGATTTTGAAGGAGAAAAGGTAACCCCCCATTTAGAAGCCCAATTTTGAATTTTGTTTAAATGATTTTGAAGGAGTTTTGTTAATTTAGTTGAAAGTTTACCAGTAGACCAGATGGCTATGTCGTCTGCATAAATGGACGATGAAGAAGGAGTTGGAATATCATTTATGAAAATATTAAAAAGGGTTGGAGAAAGTACACTGCTTTGAGGTACTCCATTATCAGTGGAACGGGAGTTTGAAAGGGCATTGTTTGCTTTAACTTGTATTGATCTATTGTTGATAAAATTGTGTATCCATTTTAAAGCTAATCCTGTGATACCAAGTTTTTGTGCCATTATTTCTATAGCGGGTCTATTTACCATATCAAAGGCTTTAGTCACATCTAAAAAGATTGCATGAGTTTTGTTTTTAGTTAAAAATCCTTTATTGACTGCATCAGTAATTTGAAGAATATTGTCAGTAGTACTATGATGAGGTCGAAAAGCTGTTAGATTTGGGTTATAGAGATAATTATGTTCTAAGTGCCATGTGATTCTGTTGTTTAGAATAGTTTCAAATATTTTGGAGGCAACTGAGGTTAAACTAATGGGGCGATATGAGGTTTGGGTATGTGGGTTCTGATTAGATTCAAGTATTGGGACAATGATAGAGGAATTCCAGGAAGGAGGGGTTATTGATGATTGCCAGAATTGGTTAAAGATTTGTAGGAGCACCTCGAGGCAGTCTGGTGGAAGGTGATTGAAAAAGGAGTATATAAGTAGATCTTTGCCTGGGGCTGTGTTTTTGGATTTGTTGACAGCTTTATTGAGTTCTGTTAAGGAAAAGGGTTCGTTGATTGGTGAATTTGGATTAGTTTCAATCGGTTCTAAATTTATGGGGTTGAAATCCGTGGGACAATTGCTATTTGAACTGATTTCTGCAAAATAAGAGACTAACGTGTCTGATATTTGTTGATTATTTTCTGTATAAAGGTTATTGTTTGGGTTTTGGATTGGTGGAATATTAGTGTTAGGGTAATTTCCTTTGAGGATATTGACAGTTTTCCACAGTTCTTTTAAATTTGGTTTGTTAATGGAGGAGCATTTATTTTGCCAAAAGGATAGCTTTGCTTGTTTGAGTGTGTATTTGACTTTTGCTGTAAGTCTTTTTAGTTGAATTTTGTTTTCTAAAGTTTTATTATGATAGTATTTGTTCCTGGCTTTGTTGCTTTCTTTAATTACAGTTAGGATTCCACCAAGGATGGGATTTTAGTTGTTTATGGTGATTTTTATTTAGAGGAATGGCTTGTTTAGCTATTTGAATTAGATTATTATAGAAGTTGTCGTAAGAGGTAAGGGGGTTTGAAGAAATGATTTGATTATTGATGTTTTGCTTGCAGAGTTTTTGAAACAAGGACCAATCAGCTGTTTTGATATTCCACTTGTGCGGGGGGTGGAAGGAGTTAGGTAAATTTGGTTTATTATTTGTGATTGAAATGATAGAATGATCACTTTCCATTGTATTGTGGGTATTTTTAAATGAAAATTTGTGTGATATATCTTGGGATGTAAGTATAAGATCTAGTATGTTTTTACCATTATTATAGAAGTGTGTGGGGGAGCTATCATTATGGAGGGTAATGTCTTTATCTTGTATTATTTTAAAAAGAGCATTTCCTTTAGTGTTTGAACTAGGGTGGTGCCAAAAGGGATGATAGGCATTGAAATCCCCAGCTATTATGTTTCTGGGAAGGTTAACTATTGGCTGATATTGTTTTGGGTCTATAGTGTTGGATTTGTCATACACATTTGAGATGTGATAGATTTGATTAGAAAAGTTGATTTCAATTACTTGGTGCTCGATTTCTGATTCTGTGTTTATAATTTTATATGGGATGTTTTTATTTACAAGTATAGCTAGGCCTCCGTGATTAGCTGATGTTCTGTCTTTCCTTAATATATGATAATTTCGAAAGTGGGGTCTATGACTGGGTTGAGGTATTTAGAGATTTGGCTGGTCAACCATCACACCTAGATCGCAGACTTTATAAATTGGCAACAGAGGTGTAATCGACAAGGTGTCTATCATTAAAGATTAGCATTAAACGAATACGTTAATTTCATTGTGCTATGTTAACAAGATACCATCAAGCCCAACACCCACACTTCCATTTGTTATGAAACTGGCCGAAGTCATCTTTTTAAAGGTGACAGACGACAGATCCGTGTTTTGGTTGACCCTGTTCTCCTTAATATTTCCAAAAATAGCCCGTATCTTTCATTCAAATAAACACCAAATTGCACAGCACTACTTTTGGAACAGATTTACACAACTTGTAGTCTTAAATGATTATATGTCATCGGATTTTAGAGCAATTAGTTACTATTGGCGTTCTATTGACTTCACAAAGGCACTTGATATGATCGATTTCACTATGCTATAAAATTATACGCGACTATAGGGCCGGCAAGGAGCAGTACTAGTTTGGATCGCAAATGATGTGAACCTCGTAAACAGCGAAAAAGATATAAGAATAGGACATTAGATATATTACAACAAGAGTCTATCGTCCTTTAATCTTATTTAATACACCAAGACGCGTATGTTGCACTCCTACTGCTATAGATACTCTGTGACAGCTATGTGGCACGCTAGTTAAACTCATGATGGACTCCAAATCAATGGACTCAATCAACCAAGAACACAAAATTTTACCGCACAGTTAACTCAAAAAGTCCTCAGAAGTCATGAGCCACCTCACAATTGTAAGATAACATTGGTCGATACAATACTTAACCAGATAACATTTGGTAATGACCATTGTTGACTAGAAGCAATCAAGTGTCCACTTTTTTGTACATCAATTACTATGTAGATGCAATAGAATGATAAAGCCAAAACTGTCATATAGCATAACCAATTTAAGTCTTTTGTAACAAATATGTATGCAGTTGGTTATTTATTTGGCTGCTTGCCAGTTGATCAGGAGTGACTCTATTTTATCTGTCGGTGAAAGATTTACTTACTACAGTGTATTCAAAGATGAGAGATATTAGTCTGCATCCCTTCATTGTTTTGGCAGATCAATGACCAAATAAGCGCAACTTGATTAAAGTACAGTTGGATGCAACAGACTATTCCTATTTCATGGTGGAGAACAGCAAAGTAGTATTCTCATGTGTAAAATTAGACTTTTTGTTTGGTTCTAAGCTTGTGTTCATCTTTCGTCTTTTTTGATTATAATTACAACAATGATTCTAGTACAAACCACCACAAGCACTGTTCCTGCTTATTGAATGGTCGATTTAAATCATAGCACTTATCATTTCCATTGTATCAGTAATGTTTTCTATATATAGTTTTCGGAACATTAAGCTAATTACAAAGGTGGAGTTAAATAAACGGTGTGTAGTCCATATGTGTACGACGTGTCATTTTTTTCTTTTTTTCTATAATTGACCATGACTTTCAAAAGGAGCCGCAGATTTAATAATAATCAAACTGCAATGTTTTCACACTTTGTTAGTGCAGCATCATGGATGTTTGACATTAATTATGCCGTGTTTAATATACTAGTATTTAACTGCTGCTACCACACAAGGTAATACTTACAAATCCCAGGATCGACATTGAAGGCCTATTCATATAACAAGAATGCCAATGTCTTAGCTACAGACTGCTTGCTGAGTACTGTTGCGTATTAACCCTGCCAAATTAGAAGGAGATAAGAGGGATATTTTTTCATTGCGGCAGCAATCGCATCCTCTGACAGTATTTAAGGTCGTGTCAGGGATAGCATCTCCCGCGGATAACAAATAAGATTACCAATGCGGTGTTGTATACCGGGCATACAGTGCCATTCGTGTACAGATGAAGAACACTCCGATCGGAAGTGTTGCCCATGCTGTGTTAAAAATACCTATTAACAGGTTAGTTTCGAGTTTGCGTCATATTTGTGTTGTAGGGTAAGCCGACCTTACATCTGCAGTCCAACAATGCAGTCACAAACTGTTGCTTTGCTGGAAAATGAAACCAACCGCAGGTAAACTATTGAGCATTAATTATTTTAACTATTTAAGACATTAGTGTAATCCAATTTTCCCTACAGCTAAGTATTCATGTGTTTCACCACAATTGCTTAATGCTCCCTAGTTTTGAGGCTAAGACTAACTTTAAATTACTAATAACGGAACAAATCAAAATTTGCAAATGAGATCGTTTGCATGTTGTACAAAAACTATGATGTCATGATTGACTACGCTTGCTGACACTATTGTGATCTTCTCAGAAATTTCCATCATCTTTGATGAGCATTAATATTTTGCCGCTAATCAGAAAACAAAATGTTTATACATAACAGCTCGTGAATTCTCTTTGAACAAATCTTATTACAGCGTATTTGTTGGTAAAAGGCTATAGATGAAATATGCAAATAGAAGCAGGTGCATTGAGCCAACGCAATAGCTAAATTGTTATCGCTAAGAATAGAGAATGTTTAATTGCCGGGCAGCCATGGAATAGTCGACCCATTCAGGCGTAGCTACATTCAGGATTGGACACTTCGCTTTCAACCGTAACCACTTATCGCATAAGATCAGCTGAGATTGTCAGTATATTACGGGTGTCGTTGAAACTGTTGGACGATAATCAAATGCAATCAGGTGTGGAGAAACCATAAGCGAGCGACACGCTGCTGGTAACAGGGGATGTATAAGTATATTGACAGTGGCAAACAATAAGCGTATAATGTATCTGCTTTTACCAACAGAAGACAAAGGCAGTGCTTATTTACTTAATGGCTACTTCTTATAACTATTCCATGACGAGATAGTAGAAACCTGTAGGGTAATTCAACGGTGGTGGTAAAGAATCTCCGTTTGCAATATTAACATATTGATACATATATTGAGAATTTACGACAAATGACAGGCTGTTTCGAGTTGGCTAGCATTATGCACAGTGATAGTTATCTGTGACTGTATATCTCAAATAACCACACGATATGCATACTAATGTATGCATGTATATATTAATACATAGATGTATATGTATATATATTCAATATGTATATATGCATACATATAAACATGTATGCATATATATAAGCGTATGTATTTATATGAGCATATATATATTATAAAAAATATATATGTATATATATATATATATATATATATAATCATAAACTCATACACGAATATACATGCATATATATATATATATATATATATATATATATATATATATATATATATATGCATATTTGTATATACAGTGCTATATATACATATATATAAATATAAATATACATATGGATATATATGTTTATACATTTGACGATTGACTGGTATTACATGACAGACAAACATAGATATATATCAGGTATTCAAAAACGAATGATATCGCCGAAACAATTGATAGAACCACCAATGCGTCAGTCGAATTGCAACGCGCCCAAATATAGCACTACAGATACCTGCATCGTTCTGTTTCATATGGAATTGCTGAATAATTTGTGCTAAGTAGATATCTCAAAACAATGACCATACTCTGAGGTTTATGGTTTTACTGCCGTCATCCTGAATCTGAAGCTATCATGCTCCATGAGCTGCAAAAAATGTCTGCCTAATATGCGCTTCTAATGGCTTTGGCATACAAAGTTTGCATACGTAAACCCTAAACATACATGACAGCCAAGGCACTTGGGACTGTTATCTCAGTCAGGTCCGGCCATGTAGACCGTATCTGCGGAATATTATTATTGGAATTTCAACCGCCGATTCACAGCTCAAACTTTCCACCAATTAGTTAAGGCGACGATAACAATTTGCAACTGGCTAAGAAATAGATCGATTATTGCAATGATAATCAAACAGTTTTGACTGAATTTATATATCCGGCTTGACTGCGTAGTTGGTGACGTTGGTTAGTTTGTCATCAACGCAATGAACTCAACGTGTAAAAAAGTAGTTCAGAAGACATCCGGTTTAAGTGGCGCGCTCTATCGAGGTTAACCTTGTGAGAGACTGCTGTCAGCATAAGCATTATTTGAAGCTCACGTGTTTTTGCGTGTTGCAGGGGGGGGGGGTGTAAAACGCGGTTTGCTTAGGAGTAAACATTAAGCTCCAAAGAACTTTTTCCTGTCGTCTATTGCGCTTGGGATGGGAAAATGGTGTAGCCCCCGAAACTAATTGATAAACATCAGTTATCGGCAACTCAGTATTACGTAAGCTCTGCGCTTGTATGCTTTTATAGGCCGTTGGTTTAATTAACGATGCTTCCAGCAGCGTTTTTGTTGATTCTTACACTTCATCCAAGCAAATAGTAAACAAACTAGGTAAACACACTCCAACGAATAATTGGTTTTTGCTTGCTTGTAGCACAAATATGACCATAAGTTTGCAAGAGGATCGGATGATCATCATTCCATGTTATCGTATCATAAATACTAGCGAACTAACATATTTGTGCTATAAGTGTAATATCATATCACCAGTCTCGATGATTGAATAGCTTCCTTCTTTCTGGTTTGTGATAACTACAAAGAGTATCCTTTCATTATACGCAGTTTCTAAGAATTATGAATTCATGTCCGTTTTTTTGTCTGGAGCCAACAATGACTCGAGTGCATCGCTTGGCTCTGAGAACACCATATTATTGATGATTCGTCGCGATCGGCGCCTTGCAAGCAGCCAAACGTCGTGTACAAAAATATGGAAAATGGATTGCTACAGGATTGAGCAATTCCATTCTAAATTATCCTACATAGCCCAAGAACTTAGCCAAATAAGCTAGCGTGAACATTATTAGCTATTTGCCAAAGCGGAATGTGTAACTTCACGGTTCTTCTACTTCCTCATTAAATGATTTCATATGATTTGATATTTGACATCCAAAACACACACAGAAACAGAGTACAGTGCTAATGTGACCCTCTAGTGCTCGTTAACCTTTAGCAGACGCTGACCAAGGCTGCATTAGGAGAGGAAAAGAAATGATTTTCAGTGCAATACTGTGAAAAGGTTATCAACATTCTATGCAGCATCGGAATGTTCAATACTTGACAATATATTGGATTCACTGTAGTCATGGTTTTGGTTGTATGTTGCAGAGCGGGTTGAATCCAAAAACAGGTATGTATAGAGAATTCGAATGGTTCGCATGCAACATTATGTTTTATGCATTCACAGTTCAGTCGATAAAATCGCAAATATTTTATTCACCGGCATCATGATTTGTAATAGATGGCTTTCTGGTGTTGTGTGACACACCGCTCTTAAAATATAATTGCGGTTTATGAATTTATAACTATTGTAACGCTTCTTATTTTAATATGGTCATCGTATACCGAACATAGGGCCTGTTTTTATTACCTATAACAGTATCCTGCCCGCTTGGGAGTAAATAATGCCTCGCAATGCATGTGAGGTTTATTCAAGGGGCATTAGCATACTTCGGTTGTGGTTTACGTCGGTTGTGCCTGCCTTTTAATTCCTTTCGTGTTCATTTTAAATGCGCAGCAAGATAGCTCCCACTAGCATTGTGTTTCAATACTATGTACGCTCCCGCTAGTATTGTGTTCCAATACGCTGTGTTTTATTCTGCATCTGGGGGTAAAACATTGCTTACACTTTTATAATCAAGTTGCTACATGTTGGACGCAATCCTGTGTAGTTATTGACATGTGTATCCACACATTATGGGAATATGGTAATTTGTATTATTGATTATTGCATTGCGTTTGTGTCGGGGGTATTGTCGACTGTTCTCTCAGTCCATAACTGCCGTCGCTTTTCCTATACATAGTATACACTGAGGATTGTTTAAAGTCAACAGACTAAGACTAAAACAATCACTTTGCTATCATGTTCGTTAGAAAAATCCAGGTAGTAAGAATTTATGGATACATTTAACTCTAGGGTAGTTCTGAAAGTCAGTTCATCAAATGATTCTCCTGCATTTCTCATAGTTATCAAGTTTCAATTAAAACTGCTAGGTTTAGACGAAGGTTGAAACACGTTGTACTTTCAAGTGTAATGCAAAATTAAAGGAATGATTGCTGTTGCCCTGATAAGTAATACTTTGTTATTGATTTAAAGCACCTCGCCACCGCATCAAGACCAGCTTCATTAACAAATGCAAAGACATTTGGTTCATTTTGTACGATATAGCCACCATTGATTTAAAAAATAACTATTTTTTACATTTGGGTGTTTTAAGTACAATAGAGGATGTATTATATAGCAAAATAGGGCGTTTTCTACATCATTGCTCGATTTTTGATTTACATCTGAAAGACCACAGGTATGGGAATTGCAATCACTATACGCCAGGGGTAACAGTCCGGATGGGGCTGTTGATATTCACGGATAGATGCGAATGAAATCTAAGGAGGTATTTATATTGTACGGTTTGCGGTGACATAGTTGCTACTGTTTCTGTAGGACGGATATGATATCCCATGCATGTTTGAATATTGTAATAATAGGAAAGCGTAAGGTGGGATTAAGACAAGTTGTTGATAACATTTTGCGTAATACAATGATTGGCCTTTGGTTAAGACGTGATATGCATTGTTTCCTAGAACGCATGATTCCGCTTGATTTTGGTTTAAAAGCAGATAACTGATTACTTTTTGTTGATGATCTGGACCGAGCACTTATTTTACCTTATTTTTTTAAAATGATCATAAATGAATTTTCATACTCTCATTGTCGATTAACTAGGTACGTAGGAAATATTATCTACTGTGACGCGCCTTCTATGGCTAAGTTTAAATATCCGATATTGTACTGTAAAAAGTTTATTCTACATAAATCTACCATAAAATGATATTAGTTTATATAATGCGGTGGCATGGCTAATTATGTCAGAGCGCCAATAATCGTGCCCTACTGTGTGTCGAATTTTATCAGAAAACTTTACGTATGAAGTATTATTATGAAGCGAATATTACTTATATGTGACTGAACAATCGTTATTGATTACTCCTTTCTTGGCACGGATATGATATATTTCGTCGATGTACATATGCACGTGGACACACCGATATCAAACATTTGACGCCTTTCACATAACCAAATATACATTCAGTGATCATGGTAGGTTATGTTTTGTTCTATGCCAAAGAATATCTTCATTCCGCCAGTCGATTAATTCAGCCCTTTGGCGTTGTTAATTGCTTCACGAGCAATGCATAAATATTCGCTGCCCCCTTCATCCCTTCGTTTTGAAATTTCAACCATGTATCATCGCCGATCGCTCAACCAAACATGTTGTGAATATGCATCAAGCTCTATATGAAACACTCTCGACTTGGCTATGGCATAGTTTGGCTAGAGCAACATTAAAGTATTAATGTGCGGTGGCTGCTTATTCAGGCAGACGTTTGATCTGAACGTTTGATGCTTGGTAGCGAGTGATTGATCAATTCTAAATGTGTCCTTGTTTCCCTTTTGTAGCTCTGGACGTGTATTATTCCTTTTCCCGCGAGAGTTATGAGCGTGCAATCTCTGTAAGTGCTTTTTGCTTTGTGAAGTGCTGTTGTTTTGTGTCTTCTGGGTATATCTGAGGAAGGATCAGATTTATGGGTGAATGAAATACGCGCTCGTGTTTGCAATAGTAAAACTGACAAATTTTGCTCTTGAATCTACCATATTTTGCAAATCTATTTCATTTATATCAAGCTTGAAAATGGAACACTGGACATTAACAAATCATATGTACAAGATGTATAAAATAAAAAAGAATACAGAACATACTCAAGCAATTTTCGATGGTGTATGGTTGCTGATGTGAGGTTAGGGAGAGGTGTTCAGACAAAAGTGCCCACATTACCAATAGATTAGGTTCATGCAGAAAGAGCAGCCTTATCTTGCTTGATCCAACAGTAAAGCTCCACGTATATGACTGCAAATCAACCTTTAAGATTGAATTTATATCAAGCAAATCATCGTCGAATGCAACGTCGTCGTTGATATCGCGTATCTACGAATGAAGATGGTGATATATTTCCAGTACAGCATAAGTGTCATCGCCAATTCAGCTGAATAACCATATTAACGTTGCGTAATTACATCAACAGCACGCAGAATTGAATGATAACTTCTAAGGCAAGAGTTTAAACCAAGTATTGGGTGCAAGCGCCCGAAAAGTGCTGCTGGCATTACATATTTCTAGTACAATTAAGAAATACCTATTACGCTACCAAGTTTAATATGTGTGACGCCATGTAGACAAGTGATGTGGATTTAATTGCCGCACAAATCAAAACTACCGAACACAATATACGAATGACTTCGCTGGTAATAAGCCCTGTACCCAAGTGATGAAATATGCTGCAGGCTATCTTGGTAGATAAGCAAACAGATTGGTTTGCATGTAATTAGCAAAAATATTGCATATACAAAACTGGCTTTGGACGATACAGGCCATGTATGTCATTGAATAGCAGTGTTCTTACAGCTTGTCGTTACGACAATCGTCAGTATAGTTGTCCTTTGTGTATCAGGTATACTGTCTTCATACAATTTTGTATATTACCAAAATGTTTAGCAACAAATATTGGTTATTCATGGATGACAGATATCATGACTAGACAAAACTATAAGGTCATGCTACAAAGTGCGCATATAGTGAGAAAATAAAATTGTATGATAAGAACCAAATACTGAAAATATCCACTTCGGGCCTAAATTCACTAATGACGCATTTGCTTGCCATTGTAATATACTTCAACATCAATTTTATAGCAGTAGTGGCAATTCCACCGAAATAGAGTAATTTATTTAATGAAGGCATCTTCGTGTACGCAGAATATTATTTATTTTGTATTCCAAAGACATATGGAAACGTAAGTCTTATCTAGGGTTTGCCTGCAATGATACAATAAGCACGATCAGAGATCTTGGCAGAGTACAAAAATAGGGCATATTTGTTATATGAGCCGTTAGCAAAAACAAATATATATACAGCTTCAAATGGCTTGTAGATGACGGTAAATCATTGGAACAACCTATACCCAAAGAAGCAGAAAACCCGGCACCCGTATATATATATATATATATATATATATATATATATATATATATATATATAGAGAGATATAGATATAGATATAGATATATA
>CM067344.1:57223946-57318946 GCA_034190875.2 Urechis unicinctus | reverse complement strand
CGATATAGATAATCTCAGTCGGTAAACCAATGCATGAACTGATAAGAAACGGCTTATCAGACAACACTGGTGCTGTATATACCTGTAATTATTGTCGTATGTCTTGTTTTTCTTACACAATACACGTTATGGATGGCTGGCAACGTACCGAAACCCACATTAATCAGTTTAGAAAAACATACGATACTGACGACCAGGCGCTTAATGGTACAGATTATTACCATTGGATAAAGCATATGATTATATATTATTTCTTCAAATTCTCAGATGTGTCATAGCTTTGATAGTTCTCTGATAATTGACTGCTCCCCTTTATGGCACCGCGAACGCGTTTAATCAGGGAGGTTCCGTTACTCCCACAACACAATATTGCCATATCTCATTTAAGCGTAATTAGTAATTTCCTTCGGCTAGTTCACGACAATTTGTTACTCTATGGGGCGGTAGTGTTCATGCCCGCATTGCACTGTGTTTGCACATTCAAAGAATCCGTAGACGACAATTTCCTATTACCTCGTAGATTGTCATTTAGCGGGAACACATTGCTCCAAAACTAGGTGACAGATCCGAAACGTATGAAATCCCGATTAATGGCAGAAGTCGGAGCAAAATATATCAGGAGAACATCGATAACCGACGACGAAGCAAATCCAAATTTAATAGATGAGATATTTGCGATAAATAAAATTTTTACAGTTTTTCGTAGAGGTGGAAGTGATCATCAAACCTTATATGATTATATTTTCCCATTATGGGTATTTACATAGCCAAACCCAAATCATATTTGGAAAACAGAATAGTATATGTAACATTCTTTGCATCAATCCGTCCCGTTTATACGTAAACTGTGAAGTGTATATATACGTATGACACGGCTATGGGTAACTGGAAGTTAGTAGAAAATTGCTACTGCGCAGGGCTTCTTCTAAAAATATACATGGCTGCAGACATTGGTAATGTTAATGATTTTCGAGTGGAAGACACCGCAATAGTCTTGATATTTAGTACAAAGCATGCGTCGTTGATAAAACATACAATATTACTCAGATATATTAACGCATTATCAATATACTAAATATTCATCATCCAAAAAACACTAGATTGCAAAAAGTTGCATCCATGTGAATGGTCGGCACCACATAACGAACGTTGACTAATAAGAGCCATCACAGCGTGGCGTAATGAATCGTGACTTTGGGTGAACATATCCAGCCGGCGTAATGTGGCACCAATCAGTAATTGTGTTTCATCTAAGGGCTTACAGAATGCTTTTATCATTCAAAAGAGAGCATATTTCCGCTGCGTTGAATCTACTTGATGCAATTTGACCAATGATCTGAAGTCCCAGTTGTTATGTCGATGACGTAGGGAGGTTAATTCAGATATACAGCCACATTTGATCGTTAGACCATTAGATATTAAAATACACCAATACTCAGTAACCATTTCTCCATATCACCTATTCAGATAACCTGACTTAGAGCCGGTGGTACTGTGTGCAGACATCATTTTGCAAATCAACAAGATATCACTCAACGCCATCGCTGTGTTTTCATTTATATTGAAAATCACACATGATCTAGTTTGATAGCTCTCATATTTGTTATGCAGATTGCATCTTGACGTGATAGTACCTGGCTCAGACGACGACGGTCAAGAAAAGGCGTTGATATGCGTTATATTTATGTTACCAACTCAGACGCCAGGTAGCACAGAATTGGTGAGTAAAATCAAAAATAACATAAATAGAAGAACGGATAGAAATACAAGATAAATAGGAGCGGGTAAATGTACGAGAAATACAAATAGATAACAAGAACATTACATATAAGCCTTAACAAGATAAAAGATACGGAAAGCAGCGACATTTCTGCTCGTCATTCTTGGTCCGATTATTGCGCAATCGTGTTTTATACATGCTATATGAACGTAGTTAAACAACACAACTTTTCACACCAGGCCCCATTGTAAACCCACAGTCAGTAGTCTTGTCATATCGTCGTGATTTCCATATCAAGTCCAATGCTGTATCTTGCAAACACAAATGAGGCAGTTTTAGACAACACACCATGGTTTGAAGCCATCCAACGCCCGGCTTCGAAAGGAATATTCATTAACATCAGTTATTTTTATGCTGCCATTCTTGACAGACAACTTTATTTTAGAGCCATGTTAGCTGCTGACCATATTCAGTTCCTTGGAAGCTATACACTGATATCACAGCTATCATAGTGACATGATTACTGGGCGAGAATCATATAAAAATAATCTTGAATGTTATAAGCACTTATAAAGTTGTTCTGTTAGCGCCATGCTTATTACCAAAGCTCCGTGTCGATTTGCGTGTTATGTTAGAAGTTACAAGAAATTAACACCTAAACTATAGAATAATGCAACGCTCTTTAAAAATAACTGTAGCCAGTGTTTTGCAAATACGTATATCAGCATTTGCTGACATTCGATAGCAGGTTGCTGTCCTGTAAATATCCTGAAATACACCAAGAATGTCTTCATCAAGATCTAGCAATTACTATGGGAAGATGATTAATATTTTCTATGAACTTCAAGCGTAACGTTTATTAACAAACCTGGATTGCACACCGCTACTGTTGGGTTCAGCGGGTTAACTGCGATCCAGACGTGCCATGTACAGTGATAAATCAGAGATCATAGACGAGCCAAGCGAATATTCTCGTAGGGTGTTTTGCTGTCAACGGTTTATTGACCAACGCATAGTCATATGTGCATGGCAAGTGGATTAAGACAATACACATAATTATTTCACGGAAATCAAGCATTAATTGCACAAACATCGACCGTTTCAAACGTTGTGCGATTATATTTTGAGATGCTTAATGATTTATTTATCTTACTATGACATACACATACGGTGCTGCGAAAATGTATATATTAGCGTCCACGACATCGCGAGGTATGCCGTGTTTATTTACTTTTCGACTAACAAATCAAACGCAAAGCTTTTTCCCCATTGAGATTGGCATGCACTTTAATTGATTATAAATGTATGTATATATAGCTTAGTATTCTTATTTATATTCATTTATTGCATATTTTGCTTCCTTCACTTAAACTTAGTGATCGATTCTCCAAAATGATGCATCGTATGAGCACATAAGCAGTTTATCCTCGCCTTTATTGCTGATTCGATGGGAACCGACCGGAAGCTTGCTACAATATTTGTACGTCTCTATGCTATGATGCTGCGCCATACCACGCGATGTTCGGGGCTTACGTGCGCCGAAAGCCAATAAGCATGCATATTTGTATGAATATTGTATAAGCATGGCCAGCCAATGCAGGCACTTGCTCTATTAATGACATAACCTTCTAATAGTGACACAAACCCTGATTGTAATATGAAATATTCAGTGTATTTCTTTTTGCAGAAGTAGCACAGTGTCGTTACTAGCGAGGTACACGACAAAGGGATATGATATATTGAGCTGAATCGATCATCCTAGGTACAGTTTTGTTCCGATACCGTGACAGCGTTACCTTGAGAATGCGCTCGTTAGAAACGTAATGGCAATCTTGCATTCTTGCAAAATATATCATGGTCGCGTTACTCTTTTCACGCAATTAATACCAACAATGAAGATAGATATTAAGCAGGCGACAGGTAGTGCAAGGACGATATGTTTCCAATATTGATTTTTCAAGTTAACGTTTGTAGATTGCACTGTAAATGCATAGTCCGCATGTTATTGTTCACCCAACACCCAAGAATAATGTTGTGTAATACACATTGTTATGAAGCGCGGCCATTATCAGCAGTATGATACAAGACCAGCATATTGATGTAATTTATATGCATGACAAAATTTCGTGTCAATATATCAATCAGTTAGAAGGGGTCTCGATAAGATTTTGGCAACCAAGTGAGCAACGGGTTCGGGGAGGAGATTGGTGCGGTGTCGTCGTCGAAGATGTTCATTACGGCATAACGGCTTGTTGTGGATATCGCAGCAACCGCAAATTTCAACCATCACCATAGCACGTTGGCTCTTCCATTCAGTGCATCTTTACTGCCAAAGCTACGCCAACCGTCCCCACCCAAACCTCAAACTCCAGCGCCTCTTCACATTCTCCTACATTCTCCAAGCCTCTTGCTTTCTGCTCTGGCACTCCCTCACTCCCTCTCGCTCTCTGTCTCTCTTTCTTTCTCTTTATCTTTCTCTCTCTCTCTCTCTCTCTCTCTCTCTCTCTCTCTCTCTCTCTCTCTCTCTCTCTCTCTCTCTCTCTCTCTCTTTCTCTCTCTCTCGTTCTCTCTCTCTCTCTGCTCGCGTGTTTGTCTCTTATGCCGCCAATATATATATATATATATATATATATATATATATATATATATATATATATATATATATATATATATATATATATATATATATATATATATATATATATATATATATATATATATATATATATATATACGTATTTGTTCATATTCTGCGTATATCAACTACATAAGCGGGATCATCAGGGATGTTAATGAATCGACATTAAGGTCATAATCAGCCATGCCACGACTTTTGTGGGGCTGGGTAAAGATTGATCAAAATATTTTGGTTATATACTTGGAAAGGGCTGTATTTCTACATGAAGCCGTCTTACCTGCTGAAGACAGTTTGTGTGTTGGATAAGGCTTTACGGCAAATTAGCTGATGAAGTACAGGATGAAAAACGAAAAAGTCCTAATCACTACGACACCGATGAGAAAATGTCGTGTCAGCAACATCGTATCAAAGCGACAAAACTAAGTATGCTTCCCTCATCAGAGAGAAGATGATGGAAATAGGAGAAATCACCGCAATGAAGGTGGAAAACGAGGAAATACATAAACATATTAACGAACAGCTAGAATATATGCCATATAGAGCGTCTGCCCAAACTCTCTCGAAAACTAGCCACTTCATTTTATAGGTTCGAAAAAGTAACTTTACCAATCATAGTGCACAACAGGGCAGGAATCTGAGAAATATTTTATATTGCCCATGAATCAGTTTGTTTCCAATATAATAATTTAAATGACAATTTCTAATCAGAAACAGCCAAACGAACTTCAAGGGCTAGCCTCTGTGCATTTGTATTCTCGCCATACCGCGACCAACACATGTATGAATGTACCATGCAATCAGCGTTCTGTTATCGGCCACTCACAGTTGTAAGTTACCAGTGTCAATGGCTTCTGAAACAGCTAGGGAGCATATTAACGAAGCTTAATTTTTTGAATGACAAATAAATGTTGAAAACCGCTCGTTGAATCGACAAAATACAACCAGCTACCTCAATAATTGTCACGGCTGTCCGATAATGGCTGTGAATACCACAAATGGGTGCCTAAATTTGCAATGACAATGGCTGATGAAAGCAATGAAGCTTATTTGCGTATTATTCTTATCCAAGACAATGACATTTTATAGTACAATCTAGCTTACTCCGGGCGTGTATTTGGATGTGTTCTTGTTGTTTTCACGTGCTGACGGCCTACTGTCAAATTTGCTTCATATAACTTTTTCCTTATGTCTTCCAGTCTGTATCATCATGGTGCGAATATGTGAGACCCAGTATTGCAATAATTCGCATCTAACAAGACATAGTGAGCATGTTTTCCGGAAGGGAAATATGTGTATATTTATGTAGAATATGTAGAGGGAATGGTACAGAGCCTTCTTGAACAATTCTCAGCTAGTCCTACCCTGCTCAAGAATTCCATTGCAGAACTCCGGGAAATGAACCAGGAGCACTACCGTGATAAGGGGGAGGCCGAGAGGCAGCATATGGAGAGGTTTCTTCTTAAGATGAGTCATGTAGTAATGTCTCGAAAGGTGATGATGAATGATGGTGATGGTGGTGATGGGGCAGGGGAGGGGTGGGGATGGAGTTGATGGTGGTGGTAGAAGCATTATATTGGTGGTTGGTCTATTTATAATTGCTTCTTTTTACAAGTAATATTTAAGCTCTGTTTATTTTTCAGCTTTGGCTTCAGCTGAATCAAGCTTGTAACTTTCATTTTACCTGTCTGTTAACTGGTGCACAAGGACTTAACTATTCCTTATCATCAAACTTACAAAAAATAAATGGTAAATGTTGGGGTCAAAATTCACTTTCAACATCAAAGGTCATTTCAAACTGGTGATGTAAGTTGACGAACAGACATTGGAGTTTAAGATGCAATCACCGAAATGGCACCACTTTGCATAGCACACGGTAGAATTTGAACTTGCCACATTTGGGCAACTAGACAAACACCCACGCTGCTAGACCACAGCTGCCGGCCAATAATCCTAAACATCATTGGTGAGATTACCGTTCCTCTGATGTTGAAGGTGATGTTAATCAACAAAATTAACCATTTTTATTTTCAAATAATCCAGCACGTGTATGGCTTAAAGTCTTAATTTGGATGATAAATGGGTCTTAGGTAAGCTAAGTTGAGGTGAAACTCAAAAACTGCTATATGCTTCCTGTTTGTTGTCTGCTGAGAACTAATCTTGTAAATATATGTGTTGGACTGGTGTATATATTTTGCCATTTCCATTATGACTGACAAGTAAATAAGAACCAGACATTTATGATAGTTGTGAGCAGAGTTGAATTAGAATTACTTGTATAATATGCCCACGACAATGTAATGACACAGGATGGGTAAAACACACTACCAATAATATTGAATGACTGTTGACATACCATTATTTGAGTGATACAACATCTTTTGTACAATATACAGGATACAGGAACAAGATGCATATGTCCTGCAGGTATGTCACGATTTTGGAATTGATGCTTCCTATCATTTTATGCATATGGTATAATAAATTAGGTGGACTGCACTTAACTGAATTTTGTTGATTGCTGTCATCAATGTGTAGTATCATCTATATGTTCTTATATTTTTTAGCAAAGCTTAATGTATATAACAGAATAAGACACATTATGCTTTATAGTTTATTTATTATTTCAATGATGGCAGTTTGAAACCAACATAAACTGATTCGTCCTTGAACAAAAATTTCTCTTATTCTTCGTGCAGCACAGGTTGACAGTTGCACTCTGTAATGCCTACCTAGATACCGTCAGCCCCACTGTTCCAACTGCGGATATGCCGTGAATCGGAATAACTTGCAATATAAAGATATCTTTACAACTTTTCATTGGGTATCATCTGAACCAGACCAGTTTTTAGTATACTCACTCATGTTTCTTCTTATACCTCTGGCAATAATCACTAAATGCGATTTCTATTGTCCAGGGGCACAGGCACCCAGAGACAAATGCTGGGTGTGCTGTAATACAGGCCACACCCATAGATTTTACTTTCTATAGAACTTGTGTAATTTCTTGACAGCATTTACTCTCTGCTACTGTAAGCATTGGCCTACATGAGCGCCTAGTATAGGGCATATTTATAATGAATAACTAGTTTGTCAGCAAAAAAAAATTAAATTGACATTAAACATAAGAAGATGACTTCAAGCAAACAACTGTAAAATAAACAGCGAATGGTAGGAAATTATGTGCCATTACCTTGTGCTGTTACCCAGTCAGCTCAAGTTGTCTTTTATTTGAGGAGAATTTGCTGGCCTTGTCTTAGCTGGAGGCTCAAACCTGTATGGCTGTATGCCCCTACAGGTTCATAGTTCCTCTTCTTATATATGATGGCAGTTATGCACTGTAAGAGGTTTAAGTAATGAATATAGACCTAATAAAGACAAGATGAAGTATGAATTATTGAGGTTGTTACCCCAGGTAATACAAAGAACTAGTGTAAGACGTTGTACTCTTTAAAGGCAAATGATATATGTAGCTATAAAAAGATGGCACCGAACTTGAGAGAGGTATATCTAATTGTAACAACTAATCCCTGAAAAGTCTCGGCTCCCCAAACTAGTGCCAATGTTTAAAATAGAATAAGTATGTACTTGTCTGTTGACAAGGAGATATCGGTAAAATACAATTTATTGAAATTATGTTCGATTTATTTCAAAAACGAAATATCGAGTGACACGCCCAATGAATGTAGGAGCAGTTTTCATTTGCATTAACGTTTTACCATTAAATCAAATAGCGGGACCAGAAAAGATTTTCTCCGTAACAGAACAGGCGATTGATGAATCAATAATTGATAACCATGAAAGGGGCCTGAAATTGAGGTGAAGCCCGGTGTTCCATTCCTGTCTGTATTATCGCTCGGTTCCTTTTGGTTGACGTTTTCACACTACGTTATTGAAGTTATCACAATATAATATATTCTAGGCAAACAAGAACTCAGATCCACATGTAATGATGTGATTCGTTGCGGTATATGTAGCACATGATGACAGTTAAAATACGCCATCCGGCTGGACGGTGACATATGACGTCAAAAAATCAGGAACCAATGGCAGTTGTTTATTGCACATATGCCAAAAGGTCCGAAAAATCGAGGTCAATATTGCAAAAAACCCACAAAATGACATCAATGGACGAAAATATTGTCTGAAACGTGTTTCACAGGCTGATATACACCTATTAAAACTTCGATTAGGGAGTCGAAAAAAGACGTCACATGCACTTGCGCTTTCGTTAAGCGTAATATTTTGTAAAATATGCAAACGATACCTGCGTTGAACATGCCATTGAATGCGTGTACATGATTATCCTTTGCTAGTTCATGTGTTGTCGATGTTCACACACCCTTCAAAAGCAAGTATTGGTTCCAACTGCATTTCTTAAGAGATGCAAACCCCAATTTATATTCATTTGCATTGCATTACAGTATTATTTTCTTGACTTCTAGCATCTCACCATACACATGTACGGCACGAAATTAACATTGTCTCTAATAAACGATTTGCAGTAAAAAAAACCGAGTCGATTATTCGAGTATGAATCTGCTTTGTGTGCATTCATAATATTAATCATGCTCCTGGCAAGTACCACATATGGAAAAGCCCTGTCTTTATTGTAAGTATTGGCCACTTTGGCACAAGCACCTTCGCAGTCTAATCAGTGGGGCTATATATGAAAAACTCTCTGTCCTCGCCAATGGGCAATAGTTCTGCCTAAATCACTTTTAGGATCAAGTAGCGACGAGCCTTGTCTGCAGTGCAGTGTAAGACTCTTTTAGCGGTAAAGAGCATATTTCCGGAAAAGTAGAACTATGCTGAGGTAATATATAGGTTTTGTACCAGAGTCAACGTGTCGCTAGTTGTGATAAAAGCTAATAGGATATACTTTGGCTTGGCGACAGCGAGTTGATATAACAGTTGTGGTGAATGGGGATGGTTCCATTTGCCTTCTTGACACAGCCAGCTCCGCAGACCACGCAGCGGATTCCACGTCACCGACGGAAGTACCACCTGTTCCCTAGACCACGCAGCTGAACCCAGACCGCTGCGACGGATGTACCAACGAGTCATTAGGCCAGGGCGTCTCCGAGAATATTATCATCCTGGATGAATCGATGAAAAGTGAAGCGATGAATTTTCCACCTGCATTTGAATATAGATTTATCAAGAGTTTATCATATATATATATATAGATATATAGAGAGATATATATAGAGATATATAGATAGAGAGATAGAGAGAGAGAGAGAGAGAGAGAGAGAGAGAGAGAGAGAGAGATCTCTAGATAGAGAGGGAGGGACAGAGAGAGGGATTAGAGAGGGAGAGAGAGAGGGGAGAGAGAGAGAGGAGAGAGAGGGGGATTTTTAGACAGAGGGGGGGAGAGAGAGAGATATTAGAGAGAGATACTTTTTAGAGAGGGAGAGAGAGGGACAGAGAAAGAGACAGACAGAGGGAGAGAGATAGCGAGCGAGAGAGAGAGGGAGAAAGAGAGAGAGAGAGGGGAGAGATCTCTTTACAGAGAGAAGAGAGAGAGAGAGAGAGATCTCTCTAGGAGAGAGAGAGATATATCTCTCTCTCTCTCTCTAGAGGGGGAGGGGGGGGATCTCTCTCTCTCTATAGACAGACCTCCCTCTCTTTCTCTATTATATCTAGAGGGAGAGAGAGGACAAGATAAGATATTTCTCTATAGATATAGAGAGAGAGATAGCGATCGAGATATATATCTATATAGAGAGATATATATGAGATATATCTATATCTATCTATCTATATATCTCTCTATATATATATATATATATATATATATATATATATATCTCTATATATCTATATATATATATATATATATATATAGATATGATCCTTATGCGCCATTGCTAGCGTTTTTCGAGAACAAATTCAATGTTGTACATAATTGGATAAGGTCATGATATAAAGTGTTTGGTAATGAAATTTAAAAATAAATCAAATATTGTAATTTTCCAATAAGCATATCCCACACACATGATGAAACATAATTTCGGCATTTTGGATCAAAATAGATATGGTTGTATGGAAGATGTTGAAGTTTGCGGGTTAGGTAATTGTTAAAATTTGATTTCGCTATAATATTCAAAATCCAAAGAAATCACCCCTGAAAGATTATCTTTGTACGTCACTAAGACTCGACTTTAATATTCGAATGGTCAACCCAATATATATACATACATATATATATATATATATATATATATATATATATATATATATATATATATATATATATATATATATATATATATATATATATATATATATATATATATATATATATATATATATATATATATATATATATATATATATAAGAATGGAATCATGAAAACTAATTTGTGGTGGTTGCGACATCAAATGCAAATGGCGTATTCGCGTAGTAATATATGAACCAGTACATCCATTAAAACTTGCTTGAAGATTCGGATAATAGCCCTTTTGTGTGGATATCAATTGCTTGCAAGTACATTTGTGACGAACTAACCCTCGACGCTACACGATCACCATATCGCTCGTACCGGATGATGGTTTCTTTTCAATTACATTACCCAACATCAGCTGAATATATGCTGAAAATAAAGTCGATTTAGCAAAGCCGTTTACATCATTTGTTTTGAATAAGAATCGATTTAGTTGGTACCTCTCTTGTTATCGCTAACACACGATGACCATTGAAATGATAACGTCTCATTATTTTGCTTTAACGTTGTTCCTGTACACCGCTACTAACGTTTATGGGTTACATATAGATAAGTCACACATATATATATTGATACAAAAAGTGATAATGTAACGGCGAATAAACATGTCGAACCCGTACAACAATCATACCAACATGCATCACAAAGGGAATGTCGCTCCATATAAGTACTTGCTATGTGTGGTCATGGCACGAAATGATACGACGTATGATGTGAGGCAGTATTTCGGGCTGTTGCTCAAACAAAACAGTCAATGTTATTTGAAAAAAAACTTCTTGAAATTGATACTGACGAAGATTATTAACTTATATGCTCTCATTCAGAACCACCTATGAACCCATGATGGTCCTCGATTAAACCCTCTTGACAATCAACATAATACCATTCGTTTATATAACTCAGCCAAGGCATCCCATAAAGCTGACGCGACCACTAGTGTTGTCATTTTGCCAACAGAGCCAACAGTTGCGCAATACGATCTTCAACATTGCTTAGGCGGCAATAACTGCTTGGCTCATCTAATGTTAGCCATTATTGCAAGTCTCTTCGGTCAATGGTTTTTGTGGCAAATGTAGCTTATTAATAAGTCCAGGGAAAACAAGGGTAATGTATTGTCTTGTCGATGCACAATGGCATGGTATGACAAAGGCAGCAGCAATCATATTGTATATCAGTGCGCTTTGAGAGCTATAATATTCATTCGTTTCTCTATTACGTTCGACTTCACTCCATTAATGTCATGCCTTGATAAATGGCAGTTAAACAAAGACACATTAGTGCTGCTTAGATTCGCCGAACAAACAATTTCTATAGTCATATTTCAAGCTGTTTCGGTGTTAATTTCCGGTCACAAACATCTCAGATGCCCTATTTTATCCGGCAATGCTTGACGGGGTGATCCGTCCTAGCAGCAATTATGTAGAAACCATTTTGGGGATGAACGGTATCATAGGTATTGAAGTCAACCCCTCTGATGTTTCGATATTAATTAAATAATTGTATGTATGTATGTATGTATGTATGTATGTATGTATGTATGTATGTATGTATGTATGTATGTATGTATATATGTATGTATGTATGTATGTATATGTATGTATGTATGTATGTATGTATGTATGTATGTATATGTATGTATGTGTATGTATGTGTATGTATGTATGTATGTATGTATGTATGTATGTATGTATGTATGTATGTATGTATGTATGTATGTATGTATGTATGTATGTATGTATGTATGTATATATGTGAATGTATGTATGTTGTCTGTTTATGTATGTATGTATTAATGTATGTCTGTACGTATGTATGTATGTATGCATTTGTGTAAGTATGTATGTATGTATGTTTAAATGTGAGGGTTTTAGTGATACAGGAACACATCACCGATTGTTTATTGACCAAACGGCAAAACTCTTGTTTTATGCCATCAATTGCAGACATTTCTATGTTCTCTAAATCCTCATCATACATAACTCATCTTCTTATATCGAACGTCTTTATAGTGTTTCTGCGTCTATTATGAGTTACACAGAGAGTTGGAACCCGCCAATTAGTGTCCACATACGTCGAAAGGGACGTTTTATTACATTTGAATGTTCGTATCTATGCAAATTAAAAGAAATTCAACAATTTTTTGTGGGGTTACATACACTTTTGGTCGTCCACGAGTCATCATGATACTAATTTATGCGTACCATTCCTACCGTTCGTGTCCGTACATACTTATTTGCAAAATACCAATATTGTGAAATCATTTACATTCATCATGCAAATGTATGTATATATATACAAACATTTCCATGTATATATATATATGCATGTATACATGCATATATATGCTCACATATGTATATGGACATAAATATATATATATATATATGTATATATATATATTGAAATATTTGTATGTGTATATATATATTTATATATAAATGCAAATAAACGTGTATATGTATAGAAATTTATGTAAATAAAATTATAAATCTGTATATATTTATATACCTATATACATTTATGCATATGTTTATATATATATACACCTATAACGCATATATAATAAATTTACATATATATGTAAATATATTTATTAGTAATTCAACATATGTATGTACTTATATATATCTATATGTACATGTCTATGCATATACATTAATTTACGTATATATATATATATATATATATATATATATATATATATATATATATATATATATATATATATATATATATATATATATATACAATAAGAATACATGAATACAAACATAAATAAACACACACATATATATATATGACTAAATATCAATATATGTGTAGTTGTATAGATATGTATAGATATATATAGATATATGCACATATATACATATATAAGTAGAGAAATATGTACATATATATACATATGTATAGATATATATATAGATATACGTAAATTAATGTATATGCATATACATGTACATATAGATATATGCATATGTATATATATATATATATATGTATACATATGCATATATATACATATATATATATATATATATATATATATATATATATATATATATTTATATATGTACATATATATGTTTGTAAACATACATGTATACATATATAAATCTAAATAACGAAATAGTAAATATTATATTTTGTACCTATATATATACAAATATTGTGCATATGCATAAACAGGGACAGTGTGAGGGGAGGGATATAGAACGCTGACTGAAACAAAGCTGGAAGCTTTTTTATTTCATTTCCCTGACGTCACAAGTTCGTTGGAACATGGCGGTCTTTTTGTGAATGAGATTCCGAAACCGCGATCTACCTGCGAAATACATTGTTATTAGGCATCGCGCCGAGGCTCTATAATCGGAGTACCAGCTATTTTTGTGTCTAGTTTGCAAACCATCTAACTTGCCTGACGCATGTCAGCAGCATTGTCTACATAGACAGAACCAGATTAATTGTTGCGTCCCAGCCAGTGTTGTTATTTAGTAAGTACCGCCCGCCGAACAATTCATTTTTCAAGTCAGCTGTGATTGCAATTCCACAGCTTTGTTTGGCAACCACAGCCATGACAGACAATCAAGACTTCAAAACATGACGTTGGCACACAAAGACAGAACCATCAATTATATGTTGAGGCGTTATTGAGTTAACATTTAATTGACAGCTTCGGAAAGGAACAACAATTTCGCAAACACGTCTTGAAACGACTCAAACACGTTTGCAAAACATACGCGACCATTCCATTCGACCTTGACAGGTAAGCACATTGCAATATCAATCAATAAGAAAAGAAAATTCCACAAGTTGACAGTTCCCTACTGTCACCCTTGATTCAATGCTGGTGGTATTCATAGAAGCATGCGCACAGACAACTGGACTCTTTTGTGCAATATATCACTACGGTAAGCTCACCCCATTTACAACAGCTGTTTGTTGGTTGTCGTTAAATACATCCCTCTCATAGAATGCAGACGCTGTTGACTGTGATTCAAGTACTAAAGGAATTACAGTCGTAG
The DNA here is from genome assembly GCA_034190875.2 of Urechis unicinctus. Taxonomy (NCBI): domain Eukaryota; kingdom Metazoa; phylum Annelida; class Polychaeta; order Xenopneusta; family Urechidae; genus Urechis; species Urechis unicinctus. The sequence goes on along the minus strand of CM067344.1, from coordinate 57,304,336 downwards.
CTTACTCGTATGCAAACCGGGGATCATAAAAAACAACGGACAATAATGTTACGCTAAAGGTAAGGAAGAAAAGCGATGGCATTGACTATCGTGACTTCTACCATGCATTGTAACTAGCATGTCAAGAGCCTTTTAAGTTACAATACTTGCACTATGAGCCATGCTCAAGGGAAATATGTAATGGACATATACCATGTTAAGAAACAGTTTATCTTTGCGGTCGCTCTAGGCTTTCCATTTGAGCATTCATCACCTGCTTAAGCATGTAAAGTATACCCTGATGTTTATGTATTTCAAATTGCTAAGGGTATATTTTTGTCGACCTGCATTCAAATTGATAGAGAATGAGTTTATGGAGTATACCACAGATGAGTACAACACAACCATAATCTATACCAAGAGCCAGCTGTGCTGAGATTGGCTAACATATTTGGACCGTTACGAAGGACCTTGTTTTGTGTGTATCACTTCAAGACAAGCCATGGCGCACCAATGGACACGGATGTCGCACAAACAGTGTGGTATAACGTATCGTAACTAATTGTATGTAGCTTACTAACCTAATAATGCCCGAGTCGGTAGATTAGTGGTATTCCGGTGGACTATCGTTCCAGAAGTAGGGGCTTACAATCCGTTGTAGGCCAAGGGTTGGGGCAAGGGGTTGCTAACACACTTACTAAGATTTAGATCAACAACAGAAACCCAAAGGTAATGCATTATGAGTGACCGATATGGTGTCTGGTTAAAGTTGAGGAAATAATCAACATCCATTGTAAGTGTTTCAGTTATTCTGTGAAGGACAACGGGGGCCTGCATTTTCAGACAAGCTAGATGTACTGTATGAGCACGCATATTGTTTTCTTGAAGGGCGTTCTCAAGGGTAGCCCATGGTGTACATATTTGGTAGATGCAATAAGGTATTCAATGAAAATGGTATGCTCTATGTACTATGTAATATTTATGTGATCTTAAGTCCATTGTGTATACTTTATCGGCCGCACAAGCTTGATGAGCTGAATCCAGGCACTATGTTTACTTCGTAAGTAAATAACATGAGAATATATTTCTCAATCATGCATCTAAAAATGAGGAAATGCAAACCGAGCATCGTTGAAATGATCCGAATTGCTTTCTAACAGATTCCTTCTTGCCCCAATGTCACTAACAGCCCAGGCGTCAGTATCAGTCATTTTATTCAGCGCTTTTATCTGTTATGAGCCTTGCACCCAATGGAGCACTTTTGTTTTCTGAAAGTGTGCCTATAAACCAGGCCGATTAATGATATGAATAGTGCGTGATCGTTGGTTGCGCAAGTCAATTTTCGGACTTTGAGAGTGAGAGTTTTTTTTAGCTAAGTTAACAGCTTGAACTAGTTAAGCTCATATGGCATGGACATCAACAGAACTCAATGGGGCGAGTAAGGTAACACCTAACCGTTGTATAATTTCTCTCTGGGAACTTTCTCTTGTATTGAATCGCTCTTTACCTAAAATGATAGTCATATCAATTTTGGTTGACACTAAGCGGTATTTTGAAGCGACATATTATTTCGGACGCTAATCGTGTGGCAATCACTACATATGGTTGTTGTCTGCGTGATTACTATTTACATTCGGTTCCACGACATTGCAGTTTATCTATACTTAAAATCAACACATATAGAACAAATATTGTTCAAATGTATAATCCGTAAAATACCATAGCGCAGTTATCTCTTTCGCACGCAATTGAGAAGATTAACTACGGTAAGTGCAATTACGCGAAAGCAACAATATATATCCAGTCGATAAATTATTTACTTACTGACGGCTTTGACAAGCATGGAAATATAGAACACGGCTATGCATCAACCTTATTGGCGTATGACCGATTTGGACATTTACTATCTAAGCCCTCTTAGACTATTTGCATTAATGTAGTAATCATGCATTGTTGGAAGAATCGGCTGCCTTTCGGGCCAAACAACTAGAACCTTTTTGTGACGTTTTCAAACAATATTATAAGGATGTCGTTAGTCATATATCTATTATTTGATATTGCATTTTTGTCCGTCTTATACTAACCACATACCACACACTATGAATTCCACTTGAGCTATTTAACTGTCTTTACGTCTCGACCGTAAATTGTGTAACAGTTCCCGTTCGATACGATTTGTAACGTTACACCTTTCGTATAACCATCGCTAATGAGTGTTATGGGTTATGCTAACAGTAGTCCATTGCTACTGCTCGTCACGTAATGACCGGACGTGAGGAGGTTTCATATTGTCATTTAATCGCGATGTAAAACAGCTTCCAATACTATGTAGGGCGTTGAAAGCGCGTGTTAGACCTGTATGTCACTAACAAAACAGGACATAAAACATAATTTGCCGAGAAATTGATGAAAACTTGGGATACTAAACTTTTTAACGTTCTTAGGTCAATGCATGGACAGCTCTAATAGTGTATCATCCAATGTATGCATATGTTCGTTGAAGCAATCATGCGAACAATTACGCATGTCATTATAAAATTATGACTGCACATTTAACGGCTGTGACTGTTTTAATAACGTCAGTTGTCGATTGTCGACAAGTATCAGGTGAATGTTGCAATCTCAGTAATAAACCGCATATTAATTACAAACGAGTAGTTAATCGCAAAACTTACACAAAATGCCACTGAAACCGTGTAACGAATAAATAAATTTGTATCCCACTACATTACTACAGCTGTATTCGAATGCTTGGTCACCAATAGATTTTCACACACTGTGTTGGCGCTCCAATTATTATAAATAGGTCGGCATTGTAATGGCTTAAATCGATTGTGGGTCATTATTAGCGTACCGGCGTTACTTCGGACGTACAATACCTTGACTAGTTTACTTAGTTGAGACGCGAAACGTTGCAGAACCTTTATTTCTCACAACATAACCAACATTAAAAAGAGGAATATACTTACAGTTTCCTGTATGAATATATATGAATATATATATAGAGGGGGGGTGGTATATATATATATATATATATATATATATATATATATATATATATATATATATAGATATATATATACATATATATATATATATATATATATATATATGTATCTAGGGATATATACATATGTATATATACATATATAATATGAATATATATACATATATATATATGTATATCCATATAGATATATATATATATATATATATATATCTATATCTATAGAGAGATCTATATATATATAATCTATATATATATATATATATATATATATATATATATATATATATATAAATTCTCACACCATATCCAACATTAAGAAGATGAATGTACTTACAGTCACCTGTATGAATATATACATATATATATATATATATATATATATATATATATATATATATATATATATATATATATATATATATATATATTTACAGTTTCCTGTGTGAATATATACATAAACTGTAAGTACATTCATCTTCCAATGTTGGATATATGTGTAAGACATTTATCTTCTTAATATATGGATATATGTGTGATATATATATATATATATATATATATATATATATATATATATATATATATATATATATATATATATATATATATATATATATATGTGCCTAGTTCTTGTTCGATTATGCTAACTCTGATGAGCTACAACTAACTGTGGTCTCTAATACTGGCATACAATTTGCAATGATCAGTGAAATTACGTAAAATAATTTCAAACCATTTAGAGGGACGCCTGGCTCATCAGGACTATTTGTGTAAAATCTTTAGGAGAACTGCCCCCTGGTCCCCCACCTGACTGGTTGTGTAATAGAACTGTTTAGTTTATCAATCTAATTGAGACACACATGCTCCCGTGCTAATGCGCCTCGAGGGGTCGAGGTGCAGTATATCAATAAGATAGGAGAACGTATCTGCGAAACCAATGTCCATTGTTGAAAGATAAGGGACAAAATCCTCAAGATGATATACCGTTGCCTGTCAAAACGGGAAAGAATTCCCGATACCGTGCTCTGTGTAGCTCAAGTCTTTGATGGCTGCAAGCAACTACTGGTTACCCGCTAGTAAATGCTTAGAGTCAACATCTCGCCTAATGTTATTAAAGCATACATCGTCTCCAACTCACCTTATCCAACTACCACTGCCCCACTTATTGCATTCGTCCTATCTTTTGTTCCCTTGCTCCTGTCTGAAAGGACCTCTCTCATATAATAGACTTGTTTCTGACAATGTTTAGACAATCAAGAGTGAACCATTGTTGAACATGTGTTTCAAACATCTCAGTGCAGAGAGTGTGCTATTTCTAGCCTTATAATGCCGTCACATTAATTTTCTTACAACGTAAGAAAAACAAGATATCGGCATATCCAGAAGCAAAATGTAAATGTTTCCGGAGCTCTATCAGGCCCAAAATAAGGAATTAAACCGCCTAGGAGTGCATTTTATTGCTTACTTATGTGGTAGAGCGGGAAGCGAATTGTTTTAGAATTGACCTTTTTTGCCGACAAACATCAGCAGACCTACAGATAGATGAAGGTCCAAAAACAGTTGATATAATTTCTTCAGCAGCTGGAGATTAATTTAACCAAAAGCTTTAATTACTACAGGACCAAAATGAACCTTTGAAGTGGTGCGGTCAATTTCCGGTAGTGGCAACTGATTGCAAAAACAATAGCGAAAAATTAACCCTTAGTCCCACTGTGGCCCAGTTGCGCTGAACGAAGAACGACACGAATAACGGTGAGCGTTAGGTAAGGGATTTTCGAATGTGAAAATACGATAAAGATAGAATACAATGTTGATGGTGCTCGGAGTCTCATAGAGTTTTACAAGCGACCGTTTACATTCAGTACGGAAAATGATGCAAAGGAATATAATATGATTGTCCCTTAACAGGTCTGCAAACCAATTTGTTTAACCAGTGTAGCACCGCAAATAAGACGCCTGTTGAATAAGCAGCTGTTAAGGTGTAGTTCACAAGATTTAGAGAACTAGATATAACGAAAACAAACCGCATTTGCGGGTTAATGACTCCTATAGAAAGGCAGAATTACACAGAGTAGGAATACTAATGCCCCAGAAACTGGGTGAGGACCATACAGTGAGTAACACTTGATGATTGTGGCGACTTTGCATTAAATATGTATTTCAATGGTCAGCAGCCTGCACATTAACCACATGCGTACTAATAATAACACAGAAAACACTAGCTGGAGGCCACAATAACGAATTAGCATAGCTCACTGGGTAACTCAAAACAAGCAGTATTGTCTTTCTAATCTTATGGCATCATTAGAGAGTGTCACTGAAATGTCAGGCACTGGGGATTCGGTGGATACAATGCATTCGAACTTAAAATGTCGGGTGAAAAAATATCCTAGCAACGATTCGCTAACATACTCAAGGTTGTTGGTTACAGTGCACTGGCATTGAAAAAAAAGGAGGGGTAAGTAGTAGAAGGCAGAAAGTTGCAACCAAAAACGTAGTGTCACATTGGACAATATTTTTTAACAAGTGTTCCTCATGAAATTGTCCCTGTGCCTGTTGACTTCCAATTCAGCCAAGAGAACCAACAAACCAGGTAAATAGGTAGTTAGGTAGGTACGTAAAAAGGTTTGTGGGTAGGTAGGTAGGTAGGTAGGTAGGTACGTAGGTAGGTAGGTAGGTAGGTAGGTAGGTAGGTAGGTAGGGTAGGTAGGTAGTGTTCCTCATGAAATTGTAGGTAGGTAGGTAGGTAGGTAGGTTTGTGGGGTAGGTAGGTAGGTAGGTAGGTAGGTAGGTAGGTAGGTAGGTAGGTAGGTAGGTAGGTAGGTATGTGGGTAGGTAGGTAGGTAGGTAGGTAGGTAGGTAGGTAGGTAGGTAGGTAGGTAGGTAGGTAGGTAGGTAGGTACAACTTGTATATATGATATCGATTACTTTCACAGAGGTTGGGTTTCACCAGCAGACATATATTCATTCCTTACGAACTAGTGTGCAGACTGTCAGCGTGCCCCCACCCCTCGCTACTCTAGCTAAGTTCGTGGTTGTTCGTTTAGCCCCATTCGAGCACATATATGTATGGTGATAGAGATACACATATGTATATAGTTTTGAGCCGATTGTGCGCTGGAAGCAGAAGAATGATGTTTGAATTTTGTAATTTGGCAAATACGGCATTTAGATTTTCATTTATCCATGGCAATATATACTTGTTCTGCATAGAACCTTTCCCCCATAATGGAACACGGAATATGCTTACAACAATATTTCCCTATAATGCATATACACAGTCAGTGCTCATAGAAATACAATATGTCGTTTACGTCCAATTGTTAGGCTTTTGGCTCAGGGGGGAATATATCCAATGTGCCCAGCCTGCTACTTTTGATCAGCCTTGCTTGCCACTTTGTTTCCCCTTTCATGTGTACTGTAAATTACAAGCCGCTAAAATGACCATAAACACCTCAATCATACTAGCGCCTGCCCATTTTAATTACGTTCTCAAAGCCAACGTTGGCTCGCCAAATAATTGGGTATGGATCTATTGGGCACAAGGGATCGATATGGTCTCAAGAATGTTTTTCCAAACAAAGCCATCTAATTTGATGCATGTTTCGTCGTGGTAAATGTTGTATTGTGTGAAGGTGCTCTATTTTATGACCGTGTGCATTTTGTGGATCTGTTAGTAAAAGCTCTGCTTTTGATAACAGGAAACTCGATATCATGTAAGAATATTCATGATACAAGCCGTCTTATTTTACTTTCATTTCAAAATGATTGCCAGTGAATTATTCTATCAGGAGACAGAACATTATTAATATCAATTAGGGAAATCCATGCTATGAACGATCAGGTAATCGCAGATAATCGTATTTAATTGTCAATCAAATAAAAAGACTTTAAGCGCCTCGCTTTTTTAATATTGAGCTTCTAAAATAGCTTGCATCTCATACATGCTTTAAAATGATTTGAAGTCGGTCAAAGTCATCATGTGTTGCCATAGTTTTTTCAGGAATACATGATATTCACCGATTTGTAGTTTTTAAAGGGAACCAAAAAGTTTTTTAATGGCGTAATTTACATCTGTATTCACCATTTGAAGTTGTGAACATTGCCTTTACACGATGTATTCTGAACAAATTACACGGACACCGTAAATTACGCGATGCATGCAATAAGTATTACTTGTCAACTCGAAATTTATCGATGCAAATCTAAGAATTTCATTACCTTTAAGATGTGTTTTTGCTATTACGGTTTAAAGAGAAACGCTTCAATGATTCGTAGCAAAGTATATATCTTGGTCGACGTCTGCCGGTTTGGTTATGTATGGCCGCTGCCCTAATTTGTCAGCATTAAGATTGTCTCTTTCTGACTCAAATCCCAGCAATTCCAACGGCATTTTATGTGGGATCATTAATCCTTAGCACATGATATTCAGATATTTTTCATATTAAGGTGTCAATAAATATTCTTGATCATTACGCAACATGTAATCTGTTCTTTGATATTCTTCTAGGTAAGTAAATAAACTATATCCACTTAAAAATATTCTAAATGTTTCTGTGTGACAGCGAGAACCCTGTAAAGTGCAATCTTTCCAGACGATCGCCTCTGTCAGCCTACTATATATGCTGCTTTTACGAGATTACGACACCTCGTTCGAATTTCTATACATGCATCCTACTAATGTGATCACACCGCTGCGACGGCCGCTTTGGTTCAATTCAAAGTGTGGTCGATTGAGTGAGGGTTCATTCAACTTCACATTTCTCCGCGTGTCATCAAACTTTACAAGCGCAGAGCGGTGATTTAGATGTCTATGGACATTTGGAAGGCAGAAGTTGTAAGTTGTTCATTTAAACGCAATTTCTAAAGGTTGAGCTTGATTCATTATTTTCTTCATTGCTCATAACCTTGTTTCATAATAGCTAAACACGTAGTAAAAATACATTCTATTAGATATTAAGATAACATCAAATATCTGGCTTATGTATGCGTTGAAAAGTTAAGCTGCTATCGTAAATTGCCCAGTCAACAACAATACATTATTCAAAATGTACATCTATTTACTGTTACTCGAAATGAGCCATGAAGTGCTAAGCCCAGCAAGATCCTGATAAGACAAGACTTACCCACGGAAATTATACGTTGCTATTTCTTCAGTGCCTCAACAAGGTGATACCGACAGATCATTTTCTTGCTGTGGATTTAGAATTGGAATGCATTAATTTCCGGCCGCAGAAAACGGAATGAATATCCGGCGGAAGCTGTTGGGACGTGTCGTGATGCGACGTGCAATGAATAGATGACATCCCTTGATCTTCATATATCCCGATATACATAAGATTTATTCACGAGCGACATTACCATATTGATATTCAATAGGCTTTAATACATTCACCACTACATAGCTATATGATGCCTTTTCCTTAAATTGAAAAAAATCGTGTTATATCGATGGGAATGATCTGCCATTGAAATGCAATATGTATGTTCTTACATGCATTGTAACTTTGTATGCCAGCAATGCATTCCGGAAATGCTCGAATCGATTGGAATGTTCCAAATATCATATCATGTAATATCGTAGTGATGTTTTTATTATATCCTCTATATAGAGATATTTCGGGTTCCAGGGGAGAACATAGATCAAGTTGCTGCAATGGCATTGCTATTTCTGCGTTCTTTAAAGGTAGGAGACCTCGTGAATGATCTTGCTGCAAAGCAGGAATTGTTCTGTCTCTTTTGTCTGCAGTCCATCTAAATGTCCGAAATGACATGACAGCTACCCATTAGCATTCGTAAACCCCTTAAGGGAGTGCCATAAAAGCTGCACGTGCCAATTAACGCTTCTACCTCAGTCAGGAATACACTAAGCAAATAAGATCAATTATTTTATCAACACAAGATAACTTGTGCTGCAGGTGCGTCCCTGCACAAGCTTGCGTCTGTTTTCTTGAAAACACATCGATGACTATTAATAATAGACTGCCAAACGCCGCGAATTTTAAGTGAAACAATTAGGTGTAATATGGCTTTCAGTTTGACCCTGACATCTCAGCTTTTTGACAAAACAAATGTCTATATCAGTTGCGAAGTTACAGTACGCAAGGGTGCGTACCGAGCCTCGTTTTAATATCAAGTCATGTTATATATTCGAAGCATCTTTAAAGCGAATGCAAAAATAGTTTTTGTTACCTGTTTGAATGTTTGTATAAATCGATTACAAATAGCCATGCATGTTAATGCAATGGTTATAGAGAGTGGAATTAAGAGGTTTGAAATGGAAAATACCTATGCAGCTGATAACTATGCAATCATATCCTAATAGAGGCAAATAATCTGCCCTAATTTCAAACACCGCCATCGCATCTGTTTCCGCGGTTATAAAAGTAAGTCATAATATTTCCAGGCGTCCTGACTTTGTAGCAATAAAGTATTTGCGTCATTGAAGAGGATTTGCAGTCTATATCGCTCTGTGTTATAGTCTTTGCATAGTTATAGACCAATATTGAGGGGTGCATAAAAGCTTATCTATGTAGTCAGGCAATTTTGTGACTGGCCTTGCTATGCAAATGGTTATATTTCGTTTCTGAATGCCATCAAGTGAATGTCACAATCGGGGCCGATTCCTAAATAACGATGTTCTCTCTGGACTCGACACGTCATTAATAAGACCGATTTGGATGGTTAGTGGTTATCTCAAAATATAATTGAAAAATGTCTCTGCACTAAGAATTCAAAGTCAACTGTGCCGACATTATTAGACCTGTAATTTACAAATCGACACTCCCCTAAGCCACATAAGATTTTATTATTCATGGGTTGAAAAATGTAGAGAACGAGAACATGTCAGGTGGTGCTAAGATAAAATTAACAAAAGTCCTAACATTTTTTTCTTGTGGCTAATTTTGTAGATATGGAGCCTTCTGATTGTTTTTAATAGCAAACCTGACAATTGCGTTTCAGGTATTTAAAGCGGCACAATCCCGGAGCTCCAATTTCGTGTTTGTACGTGATATGAGGTTAGCTCAAGGGACTCAGTTTCGGCCAATGTCGCAAAGATTACATTTATAACATGGCTATGGTTATAAGCAAGGTATTGGCGAAAAGTGTCGTTATTACCCCAATGGCAGCTTACACTGTGTTAGCTCAAGCCGCACAATAACAATACCCTTCTTATGCAGTATTAAAAGGCGTAAAGATGACATCTTTCTTTAGCAATTACTTTAATATGTCGGTAAGAATATAGAAGTCGTTAGCCGATAATCGATTGAGATTATTGTACCGGACACCATTCTTCAAACTTTAGAGCTTCCCCTCTGTCAAACTCACGCGACAATAAGAATCTGCTTAAATCAAAATCTAAACGAACAAATTGTCATTCGACCGGCCGATTTTCAAATGCACAGTCTTGCTAGTTAACGGCTGGGAACGAGGCGTATTTGATGACTAAGGATAGTGATCCAGTAGCCATTGATAGTGAATTGGTTTCATGAAGTTAATGGGAAGATTGAAAATCATTTTTGTATTATGACTATTTTTCGCCTCTCCATATGCTCGATATTGCACTTCAATAGACGTGTACGCAGTAAAGTCACTGTATTTTCTTTGCCTATAGTCGCTTTAAGTGCAACAACTCTTCCCTTACAATACGACACTCGTATATTTCGTAAGCATCTCACAGATCAACGTGTTTTCCTGCTCAATGGCCTTAGATTTGTTGCCACGTTCAAATCGATTCGTGTGCATCGATCAGTTATAAGTGGGGTTAACTGATGATATTTCAACCTTTAACATAATGAACATAGCACATGCGCAGTAGTTATGACGTTAGATAAGGCAACGGTGTCTTTAACGTGTTGCTGCCCCCATGCAGTTACAGCTAACGGCGCGGGGCAAAAGATTCTTAGAGCGTAGACCAGCAAACAAAGAACCAACCAACAAAATTACCCACGGTAGGAAATCCCGCCCGGATCCTTGCAGTGCATATATGGCCATGCAAGCGTCACTTTTAATGTCATTTTACCTGTCGGAATATCGATATGTATGAGACCTACATGTGGGTAAGGTCATGAGGGTCGCGCGGTGTTGTGGTCATATGCTTTTGGGGCGTTAATGTTCTGCGGGTTGTTCATATACTTATAAAAGTGTGCCTTATTCGAAAAGCGGCCACAGTTCAGTTATTGTAATTTCTGTGTTATCAAGCAGCTTCAATCTATTTATTTTGTACTCAATGCTTCTATTATTAGTTAAAGACGGATTTTTGCATATAATACAAATATCACAGACAAACAAAAACCTAATATCCTAATTAAATCACCGTTTATTACACACACCGCCTTTTTGCTGTGTTGCGGTAACAGTCGGGCATAAATCGGATCTTTAATATCTAGATGATCCGATCACTCACTGGCAATAAAAGTCGCTGTGCATCCTTATTCATCACCAATGCAATATAACCCTCGATATCAAAAAACGACGTCCAACTCCCGTGTTTAATTTCATTAAAAAGCTGTGTAATCTTTCCGAATTGAGCTGATGTTGATAAGGTCTTAAGACTTTCATACACAAAAGCCAGACCTTATCCATAAGTTAATGAACAATTCTGTATTCTTGTTCCAGACATTAGCACACGGGATCGTTGTTAACAATAACCATCACAGCGTGTCATTCCGTACAACATAGAAAAGAAAGATAATCCTGTTCCAAGCTCGGCAATCATGATCAGGTCTGCTTTTAAGCCTGTGTGTGAATTATTCACCATTCCTCAATTCACTCAGTGCACTACCCGGCGCACACCAAGATCTATATTCAAAAGACCGTGCATAATTCATGAAGAAATACAATAAATATTTCATATGTCACGCATTGTTGCCACTATTAATACGCCGAATCGGATGAAGTGAATATATCTTAAGCATCACTTCAAATTGCAGCCGACAATAATTGCCTGCATATAACGGTTGATCGCTCTTTGCTTCTTGCTAACAGTCGTAAATGAAAACATGAAATATAATCCACATCTTAGAATTATAGCTGAGCAGCATGATTTTTTTTTTTTTTGTCGATTCAAAACGTTGAATTAGTATTATGCAATTAATGTTTTTATGTAGAAATATCGGACGTTCTCTTTGCCATACAATTCATATTTTCCACGACAAAGAACGCTAAATGCGTTGAACCTGAGCGGCGCGTTGGGGATTGATTAGGTCACCTGGCGTAGATGCGCGTGCAGTGTAGCGCTTAAATAATCTCCTGCAGAATCTCGGGCAGAAAAAATCCCAGAGAGAAATAAACAACATGATGGCAGATGGTTTGCCACCAGAAAGGCGAAGAAATGTATGCTCCCTGTTTTTCTGGTCTTATTTATTATCTTTGACATGTGCCTTAATTTTATTGTTAAGTGTTTGATTGATATTGGCAAAAAATATAATTGATTTCTTACAATACATACAATTTATTACTACTTTTAATAATTTACTTATGTGTGTCTATATATTATTTAAGGAATTAACCGCTTATTCCTCCCGTGCTGGTTGTTCATTAACAGGATGCAAGCAAGCGATTCTCTCTCGCTTAACGGCATACTCTGAATGCGCCGTGGCGTGAGGCTCGGCATTGGAAAAAGAAGACATCATCTGATGATATATAATATTCAATAATTAACGAGCAACTGCCTTCTAGTATGTAAATATCGGAATCGTTTGGGCATATTGTCAAAGTGGATAGCGTTTGCTTTTCAGTTGCCTGACTTTGATTTACCACCCATCACCTTTTGTGTGCCTGTACGGCCGCAGTCATGTGAATCAGTCAGATGCTGTCAAAATGACACAGTGAGATAATGGGAAAAATTGCAAAATAGAGGTTGCTTAACGGATGTACATGTACTTATATATTTGAACGATAAGAAGCTAACATAGGATTTGCCTTCTATATCATACCTTCTCCATGTCAATGTTTAGGGATAAGGGCGTCTGGCGCCGCTTCGAGCGTCAGTTCTGAATGGCACGAAGTGACTAAATGATATCTCAAAGAGAAGGAGCAATATAAGTCCAGTTACTGTTCACACTAAATGGTTAGTCGCAATAGAGAGTTGGCGCGTAGGCGGGGAATAATGTATATATATATATATATATATATATAGATATATATAGAGAGATAGAGAGATATATATAGAGATATATATATAGAGAGAGATAGAGAGAGATATATAGAGAGATATAGATATATATAGAGAGAGATATATATATATATATCTAGAGAGAGAGAGATAGAGATAGAGAGAGATAGAGATCTCTCTCTCTCTAGAGATAGATATAGATATCTCTCTATCTCTCTAGAGATCTATATATATATATCTCTATATATCTATCTCTATCTCTATCTCTCTCTATATATATATCTATATATATATATATATATATATATATATATATATATATATATATATATATATATATGCGCCCAGGCCAGTCGTTTAAAAAACATTAAGGATACATCAAATGAAAATGTGGTGCCAGGGGAAAGTTCCACCAGTGATACCATAAGTGGTTAAGCAAATCAGGGCTTATATTCGTCGCATTTCGTCTCTATTCCACTATCTATCAATATTCCTGTAGGAGTAAATAGTTCGCGTTTGTTGCATAAGCCTGTTTCACATTTACTCTGACTAATAACTCGGTTTGAGTTAAACAAATGCTAAATGGAACGGACAATGTCTGTTGCAATGTGATAAATCACGCTATGCCCTCCATCAATACTAAACAGCGTTTATGAGAGAATGTGCCGATAATATATCAAATGGTTATCTTGCTGAATCCTAGCGTGAAGAGCATATTGCACCAAACTGAATGGCAATATCAAGCTATACGCTGCACGCTGTAATTCCTCTTTTTACTTCATAATAAAAGACAGCCTGCTATACATCATGGTCAAGTCGAAGATACAGGTTCATATGAATCTATGTAATTAAACATGTTTGCCTCTGAGAATGAAAATAGTAATGCTGATATATGTCGAATTTCAAATCTTAATAAATCTTAATCCGGGAAGATAAAAGAAAGTAAACCCATGCATGGAATCCCCATTATTAACTTCCTAATTATATTCTGTAGCTTGTTGTTTTCTATGTAAAAGAACAAATATGCACCAGAACGAGGTTCATGGGTTGAATAATATGGGATGCAATTTTGTACAAACCTAGCGCTTGCACTATCGGAGATTTGATTTCCGGCTCCATTATTGAGCAATGTTTCCCGGTAGATTGATGCGGTGTTGCTGTGATTGGATCAACGTTTCTTTGCATATTCAATTACCGATAGATATACGCATCCGTCATGTTGGTTTTAAGCCGGTGGTAAAACCATGTTTGTTCAGTACCGTCATCTCTCATGGGAGACTGTGTAAATGTGACTAGACTAGATGTAGCAAGCATGCATGTAGCAAAGCTAACATTACAGCTACGGTAGAACAACATATTTCATCGAACCTAAGTGTACCTGATAAGTGAAACGATTGGTATGGAAGCATGACAGAGACTTAAGCCGCAAACGTTTAATTTCCGTTGCGAAAACAAGAATGGTTAATTTTCGCACATCTAAAAACTGCAATAATAGAACAACAGTAACAACATCTGAAAATGTTAAACTGCAATATAGGTGGAATCTATACGTTTTTCCAAGTATGTTTTCTATGGGCATAATTGACCTATTTATTGGGCATGTGACCATCTTTATTCTGTGTCGAGTAACGTCTTTCTAGAAGTGAGTAGCCGTTTTTACAACCCGAAGTATATTTTTCATTAAGCGATAATATCTAACGAGGAGAAGTAATGATAGGGAAAAAATGTATTTCGCGTGATACATACAGATATGCGCAGCAGCAACCAAGAAATCTCCTAGCCGTTAGCGAGGACGTGAAAGCAAGAAAATCCATCATCACCCACACCCTCATCCTAAAGCTCACCCTCTGATGGAGATGATTCAGGTTCCAGATCGCAGAATTAAATGGAAACGACTCTATTTAAGTTTCTTTATGAGTACAGCCCTAGATTAATTTTTTCTTCCATTTTCTTGTTATCGACTGCATGTTGTGTGTTCTTTCTCTGTATGTTATTCAGGTGCACAGCGTTTTTACCCTTTGTCGTGGATATTCGTGTCCAACCCCTGACGTCTCTGTCGGAAAACGCGTTCGTTCTGACTATCGATATCCAATTCAAGGTAATTGCCGTAAGCTGACAAGGGAAGCTCTTAAAAGCATGCGTTCGTGACGAGCATACCTTAACAATATGAGCGTTTGGGAATAAACAATGCAATGGGAATAACCAATCATGGCGCCGAAATGCGTTCCAGCTTTTCTTATAACATCTTGACCGCCTTGATTCCAGCAAACATCGAAGGATTTTTACTGCTGTATTAAATCAACTCATCATTTAAAATAGTTGGATTAAAAATGGATTTAATAAACTGCGCAAATGAATGGTTGTCATGTGAGAGTATTATTGATTAACTACCATAGCCATGCAACTAAACATGATACATAAGGTGACCAGGGGGAAAGCATCTCTTCGTCATATCAGCTTATTTTTCGCGGGTACCAACTAGCGCTTGGACGAAGAATCATTCCGCGCGCCTTATACCTAACTCCCTACGGCTTCGTATACTTTCAATAAGATAACGAAATGTTGATTTTATCGAATCTTTACATATTATACTCGTGGGCTTCATCCACAAGCTCAAATGTACCTTGCATCCCTCCATATGGTATAAAATCAAGGTTTTGCTGTCGTTGAGACATGACAGCGAATGTTTTGCGCCGACTTTCGCTAGAGATTGAGACAAAAACCTCACTATCTCCGCTCCGCACCCAGGACATGACTGCTATGAAAAAGAAATCACCAATAAAGGGTGGCCCGGGCATCGTTAGCCAGGTCAGTCAGCATGGGTCGAAGAAAACATCATCAGTTTTAGTCGTAGCACTAGGACAACATTTCACAAAGATGAGACCAACGAGTACGCAAGCGTAATTTACGACCATAATAATGGAGACGGATCTTATTATCAGTGACTACAGGGCCACACAGCAACTAAAAGTCTGGACTGGAAATTTCTGAGGTGCAAGGCAACCTCGTCCCCGATATGGGGGTGGAAGTTCACTTTAAAACCGAGTACTATGGCGCATATTGCTATACATCATGACAATCTGGCTTGTCGTTCATACGTTGATGCCCATCACTTCATCGATTGGTTGATTAAGTGATATGTGGTGGATGATTATAACAATGATATTACATTTCATTCAACCCAATTTCAGCGTTATTTTGGTTAGGCGTCGATAATGAATTTCATTTTTCTAGTTGAAATAAGCTCTGTTATGATTGTTGCCATATTTAATAGTTCCTCCTTATATTGAAATATTTTTCTCCTCATCGGTACACCATGACAACTACTGCTATGTGGTGCAAATCGTTAGTCTTCTCTTATTGAGTTGCAAATTCGTGCTCTGAAACGCTTGCGAACTTCCACCCGCCATTTGTCTGACTGCATGATAATCCGAAAGAGCCTCGAACAAGTGCGGTTGAGTTGATGGGTCATCTGTGGAAAAAGACGCAGTCTTCAATGTTGGTGGGACAACAAGGGCTTCTTAAGTAGCCATCGATGGCACATGTAACTTAATGTGAGGTCGCGAGGGAAGACAAGTTGTGCAATCTACAGAGGTGAATGACACGGTCTTCTTGTAGACCCCCTTATCTCTGCTTTGTGGGTTCCTTAGCGTTCTTTGCTACTGTAGCGGTGATATAACGCCGTCGTTTTGCTTTCATTAGTACATATGTGTGCAACATACTGGAAAACACCTAAAATAGCATAACAATCACACTAAATAAACAACCTTATTTCGCCAAGTCGCGTTGCTTCTATCAATACCGTGTTAAAATATGACCATCCCCAATTCGATCGTCCAAGACAGCTGTATCATGAGAGCATATTATAGTAGAATCATGTCAGAATATGCTTATCATAATCTCACTCAGTTACCTTGCCGCTTCGTCTTATGAAAGTGTACCACAGTGCATAATGGTAATCTCGGCGCCATAGATCAAGATAACTACGGCATTTATGGTGGCGCTAGACAGCCAAGGGAACGTGGTTATGGCATATTAGTCAGTCCCATGCTCCTGATGTGAATACTGATATCGGGAACGCATGTATGCGATGGGGATGCGCGCATACGGGAGACAGATAGCACATGGGTTCCAATTGTTACATAAACCACTGACGAATACCCAAACGTAAGTGTAATGCGATCGCGCACTTCACATATGGAAATCTCATGACTGCCGTTCGTTATAGATTTACAACCGACGATCGCACGACTGGTCAAAACTACAGGCAATGCCGTTGCCATTAAGTCTGCTGACGAGTTGCTTAGTTTAGAGTAGCGACTGAACATAGATAACCAGTTCTCCCAATTGCCGTCGCCAATACCCGTAAACGGCGTCGGTTGAGCAAGCGTAGGGAAATGTGTCGGGCTAGGTCAAGTAGACATACACGATCTATCAATACATTCACGCATTCGCTCAACATACATGCCATGCAATTTCTCGTCAAGCTCCTAACTTATACTCAACACCATTAATATGTGAGCCAAAAATCCAGAATAAAACCAGGCACTGAGACATTAAGTCAATTTTGAACAAGGAAAACACATCAACACAGGAAAATAATGTATTGTACTCACTAACTTAGTAGCCAGGATATAATGGATTCTTCACCATATGCTGTGCTTAGAGTTATAGATGAAGTTGCTTAGTGATGTATCAACAAGACAACACAGTACTAGGCAAAAATAAATGCAAAAGCTTTATTCGTTGAAATTATGAACGTACGTGGAATAGTCAGAATGAATGTCGTTTGGCATTTAGTAATAGGAGGGGAGCTGGTTCCTGCTTGAAAGCGGATTCTGAACAGACCTTTCTGACCCGCATGACCACCCACGATGACTATGGCATAAATCCGCTGATGAGGGAGCTAATAACGGTACTAGGTGAGATTGAGGCTATTATAGTGCAGTCGCACACGTAGTTACATTTTCTACACGACACACGGCGTTTCTTATATTTCTTCGTAGCTCAGAAATTTTAAGCCAATGCATATATTGCCTCAACATGACCCTACATAATGCTAACTCACACCGATATACTTACAACATCTAAGTCCACATGTTATGATCGTATTCAAATACAGGGATGATTCATCATTTATGTGTCAACAAGGCAGCATATTTAGCAAGGGTGAACAATGCGCTCTGTATGTGTAGCCTGACATAAAGTCGTCCATTGGTGTTCTGTGCATGCTGCTAGTCAACATCAACAACACGACATCAATCGACGTTGTTTATTGCATCTCCCGTCATTATCTTTCGTTGCTATAGAATATCAGGTGAGGGTATTTTGTGCATTCAACAGCAACTCGACACAACTAATACGTGAGTCACTAAGTATGGTCCTACGTGTGCCCTGAGCTAATGACAGAAATGAATCTGGTCAATGCCCCATTAATCGCCGGCGCAGAGTTAAGGAAGAGTTAGACATATATATATATATATATATATATATATATATATATCTATGCATATAAATATATATATATATATATATATATATATATATATATATATATATATATATATATATATATATATATATATATATATAAATTTATATATATACGCAATAACAAATGCATATTTACGACGATTTGTTTTTTCACTAGTTTCCAACTCATATTGGTGACTACACTGCCGATAGCGATCGTATGCTCAATATTTAGTAGAAGATTGATCTATTTAGATTCTAAGAAAGGACTACCAATTCTAGGAAGCTGGTTGTCAATAGTGATCCGTAAATTATGAGCTGGATAAATGGCACATATGCTAAAATGTAGTCAGAAACGTCTACTGATGCGGCACGCATTCAATTAAGAAAACTTGTAGCGGGCATTGGTCAGGCATTGCCTATTCTTTTGCTCTCCGGTCGTCTTTTCTAAATGAACCGCTAATCGTGTTTACCCAGCAGCGGCAGTGCTATTGCATCATGAGAAATCCAGTCGTGAAAGTAGAATCAACTGTCATTGTCACTGGTCAGTGCTTCGTCGACGGGGCAAATCTGTTTGCTGTTAAAACTCAAATGAAAAGCTAATGTCACACAAGCATCGATGACGTTAGTCATCTTTCCGGTGGTAAATATTATTGTTAATTCGATAGTCGGATTCAAACGACCTGATTTGTAAAACAATTGGGTTTGGGAGTATATTGATGGACTGTGTTGCTTTACGAATACAGTCAGGACAACGGCAGTCGTTTCGTGGCTTTAAACAATACATTATATAAGGTAATGGCTAGTAATGCTACAGTAGCATGATATGCTTCAATTGCCAGGTGAATTGTTAAATGCAATACTTAACTTATAGATAATGACCCTAACGTCTCATCAAGGCGAATTAACGAATATTTGCCATGATATTCCAAGATGTAGTCATTTTTAGATTAATTTATCTTACTACGCATCACGATTTAGATTGTCGGTCGTATGATGGCAGTTCTTACGAAGGTTGTTCTTGTGACTGGTAATCAATTTGTAGTATGTACTGCGACTGAATGTTTTTCATAAACATCCATTACTTAAATTCGTTAATGTCAGCGGAAATTTAATTCCCATTCAAGGTAATTAATACTAAGTCATAAATATTTATGTGAGTACATTAAAGCATAAGTAAATACTTTGCAATATTGATGGTCATATCGAACTGATTTCTTTGAAGTTGCATTGGCCACAACTTAGCAAATGCAATCACATCTATGATATGCCTCTCTCCAGAGTTCTTCACATTCTTAGTATCGGCCTGTTAAAATGTCTGTGAACCTCTATGCAATTGCCATTGATATTAACCTAATTTGCCAATGATAATAATTTCTATGTATTTAGTTCCCGAAAAAGAGCGGTACGACATGGAGTTGTCGACTTGTTGCACACAAAATACAAAAGCAACTGCAACTTTGACGATCCCGTAACAAAAGACACAAAAGACACGCCACATGATTTGTACTGCTGTAGCTTCATTTCATGAGCAAACACTTGTTTGTAAGTCATCATTGGCACTTACCGCCAACATTGAGTGATTAGCCTAACCATGTCGCTTACGTATGAGTCAGCAGCGCACAGTGTAGTTTTGGTATGATTATAGCCTGGTAAAAGCCAACACATATGACTCTCCCCGAGTTTGGATGGGTAGAATCTCGTAGAATTATACCACAGCCAATCATGAACCTCTATACACCTATTAACCAATCTGTACAGATAATAAATGAGACATAGGCAGTAGTCAGTGTTAATGTCATCATTGCAATCATATTTTCCCAGTTAACCGTGAATCACTTGGATGCTGTTTGACGTCATGTTCGGGAGAGTTTTACAATAATGCTCGCTTTGCTGAGCAACAATATGCAAAACCACAGCTTAATATATCTCTGCTGTTGTTGTGTAATAACTTTGTATTCGTTTGACGACCTGTTGCTGCGCTCCTACTCACTTTTACTGCATTTGTACGCTGTACCTGTGTCACATACGTTTTCTATGCCGATATTGTGTGCTGGGTTTTGATGCTATTTGATGTTGTATCAATAACTGACGAATTTGCTTGTAATGCGCTATTTGCGGACTTATGCATGCCGTTCATATCAACGATCGTAAATCGTAATATGATGCTCATTTTGGTTCAATAGATCCTCGAAGTCCTTGACACAGCTATGGTATTGGGCATAGCAAGGATGATAATAGAGTAATATCTGATGGCCGTGACGCACAAATTCCTTTCTGCGATAGATCTCTAAATGTGCTTGTAAGCGAGTACAGGGCTGTTGGGCAAGCACCGCAGGGATAAAAAAATATTGTATTCACACACAAACACATGCACAAATACAAATCGCACACACACACAAAACACACACACACAAACACACTTGTATATTCATATATTCAGGTGCTGGTTGTAATGTATTTTATCATTTAGACTACTTTGCTTGGTCAAAAAGCCTAATGTAAATTTTCATCCTCACATTAAACTAGTTGCCTTTTTACACGAGGTGCTGCCCAGGTATTCGATCGCACGATGTGCGTGGTAAAATAAACCAACTTTCTGGTTAACTTGTTTAAGCGCTTTTATCTTCTAAATATTACCGAAATAAGTTAACAATGGCGAAATTGGACCCAGCACGTTTTTTTTATTTCAAGGTGTCCCAACAATACTAGCTGTTTAGCGCATAGAATGTTCGTAGAAATTTAGACCCTACAAACATGTTTAATATATAAATCCTTTCGAAGCGACATGCGATCTGCTACTGTGACATACACGCTCCAATGTTCACAGGTAAATCTTCCTTCACGTATTCTATAATCAGAATTCTTTTCCTACTGTTATGCATTGGCACCATAAAACCCCATCACGTTGTATGCTGTATACCATCTATATGAACATTCTACTGCATTTGATTGATGTTTTTGGGGCGTATTTGTTTAGAGAGAACAATGGTCATCAATTTTACTCCAAAAGAGGAAAATGATCACGAGAAGACATGAAATTGCCAATGGATTAGCTGTTTTGAATACAATAAAAGATGTTCAATGGGGTATGTGATTTATGTGTTGGTGAGTAGTGGGGAAGTCGCTGCAAAATATACAGTAGCTACAGTGCATGTATTGAATCAAAATGTGCTTTGGCACCAGGGGATGGTAATAATGCCAGTATTGTGACAATAACAGGCATGCATTGCTGTCGAATAAGCCTTTCAGGCATATGCTGCAATGAGAGACACCCCATTATCTTCTTGCATTCAGCCCAAGCAACTTTACCATTTTCAGCATCAGACAGGCACTTTTACAATTAACATATTCGGAACACAATACTGCCTTAAGCTGATATCGTACGAGCCAAAACCTTAGAACTAGTGGACGGCCCTCTGAATTCAGACAGTTTGCGCATATATTGATAGAGCCCATTGTGTATATGGACCTTAAACCCTATTACTAGATTAAACGCTTTGTGTTAACCCAATGCAGTTACAAAGCAACATAATAATTTAGTAACATCTACAAGAACAAATGGCACTAAGCGATTGAGTGAGACAATGTGCCAATTAATGAAACAATGCAACAAGGCAACTGCAAGTGCTTTCTTGGGGTGCGTGACGAACTTCCATATTGAAAACAACAGTCAAATATACGTGCTGCGTATGATTGTATTCTTAGTATTCAGATCACACAATGGGATGAAACGACAATCATTGCCATAGCTGAATCTTATATAATAGTGAGATAGAACAGAGTGCCATTTGTAAACCACCACTATAGCCACTTTAACTATTTGGCAAACACAAATAGTAAGTCACGTATGTACAAATATGTAGGGCATGAACATGTCTTAGGGGGATGACTAACAGCTCAGAACATTGTTGTATTTCAGCTATACCGGCCTCATCTAAAATTTAGATGACTCGTTAATCAAGAGTGATGTAAAATTTATCATATATTGCGGAACATGGCGTGGTCGATGTTTGCGAGTAATTTTCGGGCGGCTTCTTTATGGTTCCTTCATCTCATCAGAATAATGTATCAACCGACGGGAAAACATTGTCGATATGGCATTTGTTAGCGTTTTTTTACTGAACAGTATGTATGTTATTGAATGACCTACTTATTTTAAATGTACGTTTATACAACAGGTAATGTGCCAAAAAAGTTTGTGTTGCTAAAGATTTATTAAATTCCGCGTAAATAAACAAAAATCGCCAGATTGCCGAATGTATTGCTATGATTTTCAAGAGTGTGGCGTTTCGGTCCACGAACGCTAAGAACAATACCTAAAACATTCACACAATTCTTTCACAGGGCACTCTATTTGATATCGCCTGCGAATGACAATAAGTCTCTGAAACGTGTTTTATCGGTTCGTTTCCTCTCCTTCAATTGCTTGTTTCCAGTGAATCTGAGACAATATTATTAAAAGTATAAATGTCGGCGTATTAACAAAGGCAAGATAGCAGTCTCATGGTCACTAAAGTTTGGGTGCCTAAGAGGGCTAAAAATATTCATACTGTAAATCTAGTCTAACCCATTGGTTTTCATTTTTAGTAGGTAAAGTGCGGCCCCAATCAAAATTTCTTCGATGAAGACTTGCAATGGAAAATGTACTTCAATTAACCCTTTAGTTGAAACATTCTAACATGCTCACAGACCGGCATCATGTTGTGACGATCCTCGCCTAGTGATACCCCTAGTTAACCTTATTCTTCAAGAATTTCGCTCTTTGTCGTATTTCGAGATAAGACGGACTTTACTTTCCGGTCACAAACAAGCTGAATAACACGTATCCTCGAGCGGATGCTGATCCGACGTGCTTTGTTTGCACTTCCTGACCAATACATAACTATGTTAAATAGCATACGCCTGTATTGACCAATTGAGTGGCACAATCGCAGCTCTATAACTGTCTTTAGCGTGCTTTGCGCAGCGTGGTCCGCTGGCTATCTGCTAGCAGGAACTCAATCTGGTTGTATCCCGATGTAGAAACTATCGTTTGCAGTTACTAACATGTAAACAATGTTCTTTACTTAAGGTCATTGTTTGCGTGAGGGATGCCGCAGACGGACGTGCGTAGAAACATTATGTGTCAAGGTGACCGATTATGGAAATCCCTTAACCACCAACATAATTTCGGCAAATTATTTACCGCGCTTCATATTGATATTGCGTTGAGGGTCTGAGATTTAAGGCCTCTGTACGCACGCATCCCTTGAATATAACCATAATGAGAGTCTTTTTACCCTGGTGTTAAATCACCATTGTGATTTATATATAAATTGCACTACAGCATTTAAATGTATTCGACTGCATTGTGTATGCTAGCATTGTATTATGTCTAATGTTTGGAGAGGCCAGGGTCGTTGCAAAAATGACAATGATGTTGCCCTAATATTTCAGAAAGTTACAGACCAACAGAGGTATATACATATTGAAATAATTGAAACTGTATTCCCTGGAGTGAACATTCATCTTGAGAACATCATAAAAATCCATAATAAACCGTTAATGATTGACTTACAAGTAGCGTTAATAACACCGTAATAATAATTTCTGGGGTCATTAATAACGCTTTCGTGATCAACGTTGCTTCACTTAATTCTTGCGTATGGTTCTCTTTCAAGGCATGACTTTGTGCGCAAGAAACCATTATCCTGGCAGCGATGTGTTGTTTATTCCCGTGGAGCAAAGACAAGGTAGCACACGTTCCATTGTTGCCATTGCCCCTTCATCTGTTCGTCACTTTAGGTTATACAGCAATACCTTTGCTTTGTTAAAAGTGTATTCAGGGTATAAACTAGCTGCGACTGTAGACAAACTATACTCGATGATTTGCGAAGCGCTTGTGTCCTCATCCCAAATATACATGCATACGTTTCCTGTAACACTACTTAAAATAAACACATATAAACGTGATTCCAATAATCAAGAATATGGTTATTTTAATTCATTCCGTGATTCATATCTTGTTGCTTTAATATGGTCACTAATCTGAATAGCGCCCATCAAGCTGTCATGTACCATCAACTAATTTTACAGAATATTGATCTCTGAGCTTGTTGGTAGACGACATTGCACCATGGCCAGTGATCCAACACCATGGCATTAGCATAAAGCTAGGGCATCCAATTATGATGTCGGGTGCAGCATATGGTACATCATAACGCCATACGGTGTCGTCTGGTAGTTATTATTATTTGCTTCATTCAATGATTCAGCGATAGAAATCACAGATTTCAACTTGAGGTAATTATGCTTGGCTACTGTATATCCCAATGCTTCTTGCAATGCAGCTGGTAATTGTTTGCACATATGAGGTGAACATCCATTAAGCATAATTTAACGGTCCACTATCTCTTCTGTGGCCTACATAAGCTTCTGTGTCGACCGTTGCGATTACGTCGATTGTAATTCGAACAAGTCTGGATATAGCAGGGTCGTTACATCTCCAGCAGTAATACATTTTATCGGTCCTATCTCAATGCTTGATATGGACTAACGTGTGTGTGTTTGTGTGGTTATTTTTGTGTATTTGTGTGTGTGTGTGTGTTTGTGTGTGCCTGTGTGTGTGGGCATGTGTGTATGGTGTCCCTCGTCAGTTGCGCTCGACTTTACCGTGGTATCAACGCCGCGATTAGACTATTCATAATGCTTCTATGCATCAGTTCCAGTGTAAGCTCACCATGTATTCATGTTGTGGGTTACTCATGGGTAACTTCCAATGTTGGTGTGTCGTGCACGTTTCATGGGAATCGATGTCTAAAAAGGGAAGGTTGCATACGGAAGTGTTAGCTCCTGGCCATCTCTTTCTAATACCACCGACCTATTGACGTTTAAACGGCATAATATGTTTTTAAGAAGTAATGCAGATCTTCCCATTCAAATACTTTTTAATATTCTATTTTTCTCTTTGGCGCAATATATTATCGATAACAGGATTTACTTAGTCCCAATGATATTACCCATCAAACGAATCCTGAATGCCTCATCAGGAGTATGACCCGTGATGGTTAGTGACAGTGCATTACTGTGCAATTCACTTTTCCATTGTCTTGCCGTTGTACAATATCATGCGCTGCTGTAGAAAATGCAATGGATCGGTTAATAATCTTATCACTGCGCAACATAAAACATTGCAATCACGAATGGGGTAACATATTTACGTACCCAAACGGGCAAAATGATCAATACCCGAGCATGGTAACGTTTGACAAAGGAGTCAGTTGTATCTTACACTCCTTTTAACTTTTTCTCCTTGTCGCGATATCCTTGTCTTAGACTTATGCCTAGCCACAATCATCCATGGGTCTATGAATGCACGACGCAAAATATATTTTGTTTTCAGGATGTATGACCGCAGCTGTCCAATGATATAGCTGACTGACGATAATATTTTTGACACAATCCATAGAGTATATAGATCACCTTGTGCGGTGATGAACGACACATATATATATGCCACAGTAAAGTACAGATACACATGTCAGTACCCGGACAGGACTGTATCCTGCATATAGCAACCTGAGTATAAAGTGACTAGCGATGTGTCACGCACTTAAACAGCAACAAATTTATGGGCTTGAATAGATGCAAATATTGGAAGTTTGTTCCATATAATACCAGTGAGAGCAATCGTGATGTATCGATGAACGTCTGCTAACGACACATACACCGTTTGTGTCATCTTGCCCTCTAGCAGGCCGATTGTGTTATCGGGAATACAGCGTACCAATACATTTGTATTCATTGCACATTCACAAGCCAGAAATTCTACCATATACTTTGTGAATATGTGCATCAACAACGGCTACTTTTTTCTATATGAAAACAAGACAGAACTTAAGAAGGAGAGATTTCTAGAACTTAACCTCACGCCACCAGCTTGGTGCAACATAAACAAAAATTGTATTCATAGAACAACGTTTTAGTATGCTGCCGTCATACTTAGTTCAAATATGGAAATGAAAACTCTTACTATCCGAATTGGCAATATTAGATGATAGACGAAACCTAGCTGATCATATAGTGTTGATATAAAAGGACGTATAAGCTTGTTAATATTAGCGAGCCAGAGACGCTGGGTATAATCGTAAGATCCTTGTCCGGCTGTGATGCATGAATAGCACGATTTCCATCGATGATAGTTTAATTGATGTCGACGTGATATATCGCTTATGCTCCAAGTTTCTTCTTATGGAAGACATAGATATGCTACGCACTATAACTTTTGTAGTAATGTAGTTATTTTCCTATGCAAGGGCTAGATTATACCAGGCTGCGCAAGTTGTTTCGGATATTTCCGGTTATGCAATCGTTTTTGTTATTGCAACAGACAATAAATGTACAAACGTAGTGTAAACACAAACGTCTGTCAGTACTTTATGGAATTCTGACCTAGTGTTAATCCCTGAAACACACTGTTATCATGTTTGCACTGACACTATGCAAGTCGAACCAAATGCGCATTACAATAAGCAATAATCATCGCTCGCCGTAATCTATATATATATATATATATATATATATATATATATATATATATATATATATATATATATATATATATATATATATATATATATATATATATATATATATA
The DNA here is from genome assembly GCA_034190875.2 of Urechis unicinctus. Classification (NCBI taxonomy): domain Eukaryota; kingdom Metazoa; phylum Annelida; class Polychaeta; order Xenopneusta; family Urechidae; genus Urechis; species Urechis unicinctus. Next base: position 57,277,120 of record CM067344.1, on the reverse strand, counting down.
TATATTTATATATATCTATATTATGTATATATGTATATATATGTATAGATATTAATACATATATGTAAATATACATAGACGTATTAATATTTAAAATATTAATATATAATGTAAATATATAGATATATAATATATATATATATGTATATATATATATATATATATATATATGCATGTATATCTATATATATATGAATATATACACATATATATATATATGCATATATACACATATATATATGTATAAATATGTATATATAAATCGTAATATTTATAAACATATATATATGCATCTACATATACATGTATATATATATATAAATATGTATATTTAAATATATATATATATGTATATATATTTATATATATATATATAAATATAAATATATATATGTATATATATATATATACATATGTATATATATTTATATTAATGCAAACATATATACATATATATATATATACATGTATATAGTTATATTTATATATATATTTAAATATACATATTTAGATATATATATATGTATATATTCATGCATATATATACATGCATTTATAAACATGTATATATAAATATATATATATTTATATGTACATATTTGTATATATCTATATGTATATACATGTAGATATATATGCATATATATATATATATATATATATATATATATATATATATATATATATATATATATATATATATATATATATATATATATACATACATATATATCATATATACGAGTCATTCTAGGGTAATGCATATATTTATTTATATATATCTATATGCATATATATATATATATATATATGTACATACATATATTTATATATATATTTATATATATAAATATATATATATAAATATATATATATATATATATCTATATATACATAAATATATACATATGTATATATATGTATATATGTGCATAAATCTATATATATATATATTTTATAGATATATATGTATTAATATTTATATTCATGCATATAAATACATATATTTATGTATATATATATATATATTTATGATTATACATTTATGCAAACACATATATATATACATACATATACATGCATATATATATATATATATATATATATATATATATATATATATATATATATATATATATATATATATATATATATATATATATATATATATATATATATATATATATATATATATACATATATGTGTGTGTGTGTGTGTGTGTGTGTGTGTCTGTGTGTGTTTGTGGGTGTGTACTAAGATATATATCGATCGATATTTATATACATTTATATGCGTGTATATTAATTCAAACGTATATTATAAATATTCAATAAATAAATGTATATGCATATATTTATTTATATATGTGCATATATATATATATTAATATATATATATATATGTATATGTATATAACGATATATGCATATATTTATTTATATATATATATATAGATATAATTATATATATATATATACGTATGTATATATGTATGTATATACAGATATAAATGCAAATGTTTATGTATATCTAAACTTATATAAGTGTATATATATATATATGTGTGTGTTTATACGTGTTTGTATGTATGTATTTGTGTATATACATAAACTACCAACCAGCCACATATACACTTGTGGGCATCAGTGGTATTGACCACAAACGTTCACTTATCATTCGCATCCATGTTTCTATCACAGAGTTGGGTAACATGACAATAATTACTCCAAGAGTATATTTTCCCTCACTGCGTCTTGTTTCAAAGGCCTGGCACGACGGACAGGCGCGTTACCATTCGTGAAGATGAACCGTTTGTGCGTAATCGCATTCGTACGATGTCAAACCCGTCCAATAATGATAATCATTAGACAACTGATCCTGTCCCCCACAGTAAGCATAATATGCCCTGCAACCTAGCTGTATTTTTAATTCCCCTCTTATACACCCAATCCTTAAGCTTATATACTGCGTCCAGAACTCATCCATACATTCACAGTTTTATAACTTCACGCAAGCGCACACAGGCCATTAAGAATCGAATCTCTTCTGAACGGCATCTAATATCGACAGCATCTAACTTTAAATGCTTTAAACAGTATTAAAAAACATACCCGATTGTTCAATTTGATTTCGACCATTATCAAGTAAACACGCTTCAGGATCAATTAATTACATGTCAAAAGGTCGCAAGTTCAATCGATAGCAAATTAATATGCAATACGGCCACCTTGACGTGGGGTTTGGCACGTCCCAAGTTTAATGTACTCTTCTCATACGCATCATTCGACTCAAATCAGGTCGCTGTAATCCGAATTACATGAGTCACGCTTATTTGGAAATGGTGTCAAGGCCAATGTCAATATCATAGTGGGTTATCAACGTACGTGACCATTACGATATTGGGAATGTTAAGCACACTGACGCACGACATGTCAAAGCAGTGATTACGCTTGGTCCGTTGTAAGGCAATACAATAAGCGCATTACCGTGGCGTAGTGTTCACTTATAGAACAATATGCCCACATGAATATGTATAAATCAGTATTAAATATCTAAATGGAATCACGGCAAGCCTCCAAGCAGGCTATCTAGCCATAACTGCCTTGTTGTGATTTAAATGTATGCTGAAATTTGTGATGGTTAACGATTGCGTTTGATGACTAATTTCTTGTCGCAGAATGCTGCATTTTAAAGGAATATGAATCACAGGAACAACGGTCGTAAGCATTGGCAACATTCAACCGACAATCAAAACCTAACGTGCCGTTTGTGCCTAGTGACAAACGAACAGCTTGATGATATAAATTGATTTACTCGGAGCAAGAGAAACTGAGTTAAAAATGACCGCATCTTTGTGGATCGTTGTGTCCACTATTTAATGTCAATGCATATTTCACTTAACTTGTCACTATCTGATTAACGTAGTACACTTGTATATTGACGAATATCATGCGTCTATAGCATAATTAGCCAGAGGGCTGTATTCCAATTGCTTTGACTTAATAATTTGGCTTAAGGTTGTGTAAATGTCTGGCGCAATATTGTCTATTATTGTTACTCAACCCAACCCCCTAGCCACACCCGTCCTAAATGTCATGCATATCGGATAGTTATTTCTTAGTTATGGCATACTGACGAGAATAGCACCACACCTAGCGGTAATTAATGCAATGGAACAGGTTAATTTTAATAAAACTCTTAATGCATCATCTCTATGGGGCACGACCACCCCCAAAGAGAAGATCATTTCGCTAACATGCGACCACGACATGTCAAGGCATTGCAGTCGCTGCAAAGAAAGAAAATGGCTGATTTTTACTTACAACACCAATTCTAACGAACAGCAGGTATGATTGAAGCACGACTCAATTACGCGGTAATAGGTTTGCTTCACCTTTTTCTGGATATGCTTTGTGCATTTGCAGGCTATAGAATAAATGTATGCCACGAGTCTGACTATAATAGCCATCGCTATTGCTGTAGTTGTGCCGTATATATTTTCTTGGTCACATCAAACAAAATGATTCTATGCAGATCAAATGCATAAAGTATATAAGTTAAACCTATATATAGTTTGCAGATAGTGCGGCTCAATAAGAAACTAACGATGTAGAAATTCGTCCTTTGCAGGGCTATTAGTCATTGACTTCATGGTACTTCATAACACATATTTTAAAATAGGATATTTATACATTTTGCATAAGACACCATTGGGTAATCATACCTTAAGTAAAGCGTGTATGTTTTACCCAATTATATGCAATTTCAAAATTTCAGTGAATTGAATCTTAGTGTGCGTCAAAAAAATAATTCAGATAGCAAAATGTAGGAATACATGAAAACTGCATTCCAATAGACCATTACTTCCATTGTAGAACTTGCAGTCTAGACATGGTACAAGTTTTGTATCGGTTCATCTACGATATCACGCTTAGTGAACTAGAGTCAGGATCGCTACTAACGTCTGCAGACATTTACCCAGTGTAGGGTTAAAGAAACGTTTTCGTATTAAAGAAGAGAGCTACCTATTGTGGAAGTAATTAAAATTACCTTATTAATATCTCTGTATGATATGCGGCAAGTGAGTTCACAATTATGGCCGAACGCATGAAAATGACAACATTGGCTTTCCGAACATCAGGCTTAGGAACAAACATTTGCGTAGGTGGATGTATTTCACAAATCTGTGTAATCATGTCCATATGTTTACTTACATGCCAGGTTCTGAATATACCGATGGCAGCATTGCCATTCATTTAACATAGGGTTCTGTCTAAGAGAGACTTTGACTGCGGCATCTTCGTCAGTGTACACATGCTTGGCCAGTGCCATATTCATTATTTATGTGTTGTTTCGAATTGCTGCCTGATTATTACTATCACAGATAATCGGCTCGAACCCACAATCTTTATTGTCAAACAAACATTATGTGGCTAACTTGAAAAGAATAGCCTGGGGATTCAGCCCCTGGTCAATCACCTTTGTTGATATCATCTGCTTACATCTGCATTCACTTTATGAATAAAGGATAGCAATCGATTATCTCTAAATTGTTGTTGCTTGGATGAGAAACCAAAGAATCCTTAACACACTAAACTCGTAGAACTTGGATGGTTCTGGGATGCGGCACTTGTAATATTATATATACCGCTGATTTATTACTGTATACGTTATTTAATACCAATGGTCAAGCGTAACGTACATAAACTGGGAATGGAAAGCATACTAACAAATACATGGATGACTTCAAATGCAGCTTCGTGCGTTTATTGGCCATAAAAACAGAGCAACGTCTTTGCCATGACTGCAATAAAGGCAATATGAACAATGAATTTTGCTGGGTAACGAAAGAAATATATATATAGCGTGCCATGTATCAACATCAACATTGTAATAGAAATGTTGTAGATATAGAGCTTTAGATTGAATGGGCAAATCGTTTGAGCATGCTTTGCAGCAATATGCAAAGGTGTTGATGACACTTTATTGTTTCATTTACGACAGTTTGCTTGATGTAGAGAGGAATCTAACGTTTATTGCAGTCGTTTGTTGTCGTCTAACGGACAATATCGGTAGGAATTGTCAACTGGAAGTACATCTATCATCGACTTGATGGTAAAGATATATTCATTTCATCATGTCATAACAATAATGACCACAATGTGTGCTGCAGGAGGACTGGAATAGTTTGATTTCGTTATAAATCATACACGACCGTTTGGTCATACATTAAGGCCCAACAATGCTTATATCTATAAAAACACAATTACATAATTATCTGAGAGAACACAAAATAGCGTTGTAATAGTGGTTGTCATCGAAAACTGATCCACCACATGTTACGCAATAGCGCTCGTCCAGTCAATACAGTATTTCCAATCAATGATATGGTAATTTCTATGGTTATACACACGCCCTATATCGTGCAACTGGTATCATCAAAGTCCGTGTAATGATGAGAAACATTGGTGGTCTGCTCTTTAGTCGAATGTTGTTAAATCAATGTTTATTTATCGAATTATCTACCCTCAAATATATCTCTGCAAGCGCTATGATAATGTACATTGTTCGAGGTTTTTTTTAGATTAGGCATGCCACTCTTATTTATTTGCATTACACCATAAATTTTTCTTATGTCAAGCATATTATATGCAAGTGGTGCACTATTCTTTACCGATTCCAATATAAGTTGAATGAGATGAAATAATTCAAATATTGATAGATTAACCCATGGTTGGTTTTACGATTGACAATGTTGGTAATATAACATTCTAGCTTCCGACAATGACCAATACATATTCGTTATTGTGATGAATATGTCCATAAATCCATTAGGGCCATTAAAAAAGATCAAATTGCTCTTATTTTTTGCAGATATTTTATATTAAATCATTGACCACTATATTTCATTAGTATTTCGCAGCACATACCTACCATGCGATGAAATGCCATCATTCATGTCCAAATGGCACTAAAATAATCAACCAAAATAACCAATGTAATGGAATAATGAACTGTATTTGATTGAATTGCAAGCAATATGAAAATAAAATACACCAAATGAAGTACAATCAAATAACACAGTTCTATATTAACAGACATCACAGTGTTTCTCTGTTCAGCTATATTTGTTGTGAACGAGGGTAGCAGTATCCATATTGCAACAACATAGTTATAACGTTAACTAATTGCCGTTGTTTATCACGAGTAAATCAAGAAAACACAGAGGTCATATATCTACACCATAAATAAAAAACTTAGATTCCACATGTACAAGTGCATGCAAAAGTGGGCTTTCCACTTTCAACAAGACCATTTTTCTTAATTTACGACATTATTCGGGGCTAAAGCATTGATACGATCAAGCCTGACATAACCACTGCAACCGCATCGCTCAGACAACATGATCAACTGGGGAGATATTTTGCCGTAACTCTGGTGGGTATTTCTCGGTAGAGATGTTCTTGTTGTGGTTCAAAAGTATATATATATATATATATATATAGAATATATATATATATATATATATATATATATATAGATATATATATATATATATATATATAGATATAGATAGATATATATATATATATATATATATAGATAGAGATATAAACATATATATCGATATATATATAGAGATTTATATATATATATATATATATATATATAGATATATACACATATATATATCTATACATATATGTATATATATATATTATATATATATTCATATATATATATTTAAATATTTACACACATATATATATTTTTATATATATATATATACATATATATAATATATATATATATATATGTGTGTGTATGTGTGTGCGTGTGTATATATATATATTTATATTTATATATATATATATATATATATATATATATATATATATATATATATATATATATATATATATATATATATATATATATATATATATATATATATTTCAACGGTTATTAATGTTATTGTAATGGAATGTCCTTCTCTACACGTAATGCCTGCTATAATGTGAATCAATATTTTATCTTCGTCTGCCATAAAAGGGTTATACATCCCCGTCAGTCAGAAACATTTATTGCTTCGTTTTGTTTGCTTGACATAGAAGACTGCTCCGTTAAGGCACCTACCTAAACGTTTTCTGGCACTGTCATTGCCTTCCATTTTGGTTTAAAAATGTATATATGCAATTTGTACATTTCGTGAGCTAGAACAGCATTTGCCGCTAATTTGCCAAGTATAGTGCGAAATGCACGTCTTGCCATTTGGGTTTTCACTTTTCAAACGTTGTTTTATCTGCAGAGTCAACAGCACTATTCAATGATATAATGCTCAACAATTTTGCTAGCTAATCGCTGGTCAGGGTCGCTTTTTCAATGGTAAAACATTCATGACATGTGGGGAACTTTTAATAGCCTTTTGAGTGGTGACATCTAGCCAACAGACTGCTTCATTTATGTTTCACTAGATTTTTGCCTTATATATCATCTATATCATAAGACAAAATAATGCCAGTTTGTGATACCTATTTTTTGCAAATGGTGATTGGGACAGCTACCGCACCTTTTGTCATCACATCATGATGACAACCATGCGTATTTAGATTGCAATGACAGCTTAAGGACTACTGTACAGAGGACGCAGTGAGTGAATGGACGGTGTTAAACATAGAGAGACAGCTATAAAATATTGTTATAAAATCGAATAAAAAAGATTTCGATAGATATCAAGTACGTGTACGTATTAATATTATTCAATATGTATGTGACAACATAGAGCAAACCTTTAATATCCTTATTTTCAAGAAAGTTGTGAACAAATGATTTTTTATATTTTGCCAGCCGATTTCTTCACCAGATCGGTACTCAACGCTAGCAACTGACGTGAAATGGAGATGTTCAACTCCCTTTTAGCATTTAATATGTTTAGTGCAGATTATCTTAATCGAAATATGGAATTTGCACATACAAGTATTTTCCCCAAATATCCTTTTAAACCTACAATGTGCTGTTTGTATTTCACTTTGCATTTTGCGCATTATAAATAACAATGACCGCATATTTGTTTCAAAGACAGAATGTATACGCAGGTATCATAATATATTCATAACGTTATTGCAGTTATGTTTGTTGTTAGACGGTAACATATGTAACATTATATAAAAGTTATTTTGTTTAACCAACATCGGTAAACATAACTTATCGGTGCATAAGTTGTAAGCTTTGTTTGCTATACCGCTGCAACACAAAGGGCGTTACAGAGGTCCGCTACGCGATTGCCAAACATTACTTGGGAAGTGAATGTTATAATCGCAAATACTGTTCGACCAGGCTTGTGACCAGATGAAGTTGGATTATTAGTCCAGGGTACATGTAATACCATACCAAGAGACTTAATCATATCTCTGACGCTGACAGAGTTTGAATACGTACAGTAATGGTTATTTTACAAGCTTTACAATAATATAGTGCTCAATTGTGCGATAATATATCCATGCAGAATTATGTTACAATGTATAAAAAAAACCAGACATGCTATTCCGCAATAAAAGAATATATTGATTTGTCTTGAGGATGACATTTTCAGCAGGCGATGCAACATATAATGTCGTTTGTTGCCGGGTGATTGATATCGGCGAAGTATCTGTACTGAAGGACCATCAACGAGCAACCTTGTAGCAAGTCACATAATCAGAATGGTTGTTCATTGCCCGTGAATATGCAGCGCATCGGCTTTTTGTGGTTTTGATGCAATTATGATTTCGACATAAAGATACCGTTAGAAGCAGTCGTGCACTCTTTGTGCACTATGTATTTAAGACGAGCTATACAATTCATTGACAGATTTAACAACCAGATCGACATCCATTGTCAATACTCATCCGTCATCTTGATCATATCAATCTACATGCAGTTAAACCATGGTGGTACGCACTGAACAGAAGCATAATGTTACGTAAGGTCATGTTTAGGCGTTTAGGCGAGATGTGCAAAATCTTAACAGTTCCTAACCTACGTAAAGATGCGGACATATACAAAGCACTACTTTGGTGTGTAAGAATGGGAACTTATGCACTATCCGTCTCATTTTGAAACGCATCCTCATAGCAAAGACGTGTTGCCGACATCAGCATTCATATCCACAGCCTGTGGTCTACTCATCCTCGGCACTTATTTCCCCTTGGCTATCTTTTATGACAGTATCTGACTGATTTATATGACTGTGGCCGTACAGGCACGCAAAATGTAATGGGTGGTAAATCGATGTTAGTCTATTGAAAAGCAAACGCCATCCGCTCTGACAATATGCCCAAACCATTCCGATATTTTCAGATTAGAAGATAGTTTTCGTTAAGACGTTTCCTTCACCTTTAATGGTTTGTGTACACACTTGACCACCTAGAATACGAAATTGTTTGTTTAACACGCAGGTTTTGCTGTTGATCGATGCCGGTTAAATAACAAATTGTGATGGCGCTGACAGTGCCTCAGTATGTGACTAAAGAATATCCAACGCCCAATATTTCCCACGACAAACTACTCGCGTAATAGTTTCTATCACGTGTAAAGGGCTCTTGATTAATCTTTGTAATTTTCACAAAACATCTGAACATCTTAGCAGTTGAGTATTATGTGACTTAAAAGATTTCGTACTGACCTCGTTTCGTCAAATAAGACATTAAAGGGAGATTTGTATCACCTCCAGGTGGATGACAAATACGTAGTCAAAAGTATGTGTCCAATGCAGTAGAAAAAGAGTGAAAACAGAATGCATTCAATATGATAAAAGGCCATTATAATGCAATAATTTATGTTTGGTGGCCGCAAAGATTCACCTCTAGCGTGCTTTCAAGAACGGAAATCAGCATAAGGTGCGCTCGATTGATCTGCGCAAGTGAACGCCGAGTTTGATCTAGTCGTATGGTTGGCGCGTGCTTATCGTCCGTAACTCAACGGAATAGTTTTTGACGTTAGAGTCACATATACAGTGGCATCTAGTGGTTATTGTCCGCAGAGGCTGATCTCTAGTTTTTCGCCTTGGTTTCTTAGATTATTGTATGTTCATCAATAATGAACCTCAGTGGCACTCTCGACCTGTTGTTGTTGACCAATCTCTCCGATTGAATATTATATATCATCATATGATGTCGTATTTTTCCAATGCCCAAGCCTTCCCCGAGCATCACGCAACGGCGTATTCAGAGTACGCCGTTACGCGAGAAATAATCGCTTGCTTGCAGGCCGCTCAGGAGGACGCAGCGGTCAATTCCTTAAATATCATATAGACACACATGAGTGAAATATTAAATGTAGTAGTTAATTGAAAGTATTGTAAAAATTCAATTCTATTTTCTGTCAATGTCGATAAAACATTTAACAATAAATATACGGCACATGTCAAAGATAATGAATACGGCCAGAAATACAGGGAGCATACATTTTTTGCCGTTCTGGCGGCAAACCATCTGCTATTATAATGGTTGCTCCTCTCTGGGATTGTTCCTTCGCGAGATGCTGCAGGAGTAGGTTTAAGCGTTAGACTGTCCGCGCATCTGCGCCAGGTAGCTTAATCAACCCCCGATGCGCGCTCAGGTTCAACGCATTCTCCAACGTGGCAAATATGAATTGTTTGGCAAAGAGAACGTCCGATATTTCTACATTAAAACCTAACTTGCATTTTATTAAATCAACGTTTTGAATAGACAAAACAATCCCCAAATCATGCCGCTCAGCTATAACGCTAAGATGTGCATTATATTTCATGACTGCATTTACGACTGTTAGCGACAAGCAAAGAGCGATCAACCGTTATATGCAGGCTATTATTTTCGTCAAACGGTCATTATGAATATGTGTTGTGGGCTGCTATTTTACGTGATGCTTAAGATATAGTCATTTTATCCGATTCGGCGTATTAATAGTGGTAACGATGCGTGACATATGAAACATTAATTGTATTTCGTTATGAACTATGCCCGGCCTTTTGGATATAGATATCGGTGCGCGCACGGTAGTGCACTTCCTGAGTGAATTGAGGCAAGGTGAATAATTTGCTGACAGGCTTAAAAGCAGACCTCATTATGATTTCAGTATCTTTTCTACGTTGTACGCCGAGATAGTTAATGTTAAAAAGGATCCTGTGTACTAATGAGTTGTTCAATAACTCATGGATAAGCTATCGTTTTTGTGTGTGAAAGTCTTAAGACCTTATCAACATCAGCTCCATTCGGAAGGATTACATAGCTTATTAATGAAATTGAAGTTGATATCTTCCATAAACTGATTAAGCCTGATTGAGTGCAATTGGATTTAATACGGTCCTCACACAAAACCGACCTGCAATAGATGTCAACTAGGATTATTATCAGAATTAATACCTTCATTGTGATGATCTTAAACAGCGATACAGGATGATCAATGTATCACAAACGATTACTGTGCGAACTAGTCTGTGGTATAACAAACATTCAACAAATATAGTTTCGACAAATCTAAAACCACTGATTGTATTTGAAATTCGTTTGCTTGTCTGCAGTAGCAACCTTTCTCAAGCAATTTATCTCTAATGTATGCGCCGAATCATGAAGAAAACGTGGGTGTGATTGATGCCCATTGATATTCTTGTCACAAGTATTCCAGTTTTTCGATCATATTTGATCATAAAAAGGGTCATTTGATCCTGGATACAAACACAAGCACACTGGATCAAGCATTCGTGATTTGCAGTTATGCAGATTATTCCACGACTATCTTGATATTTAATGATGATTGCGTGAGCGTGCTGTACTCTACTACACTGTTTTGGATTTGATCTTGAAAAAAAAGTTCGAAGATCTGCTCAAGTTTATGATTGATGTTATGATGATATTTATCCGGTTTAACGTTATCATAAATTGCTGCTCACTTCGTCCGTCCGTATCAAACAGTCAGGCTGATGATAGCTAATCACCAATCCCGCCATGAATCAATCTTAACCGCTTTTAATCGATCTCTGTGAATTTCCAAAATGGCCGTGACTTTTCGAATAAAATACTCATATGTACCAGGAAATCTGGCAGGGAAGCTTTCCACAGCTGAAATGAGTTCATGCTTGTTAAAATCACATTAAGCCTTTAAAGAAAACGATATTAGCATTGTTTCATAACAAATGCAGTGTTGTGGAAGTTTTCATCATTGAACGCACGTCATAAAATGGAACACCAATGATCGTTTCAACTGACGAACATACCTTGCACATATGAAGGCATGGGTACTTGATTCCACATAGCCAAAACGGTATTTACGCGATAATCATGTTCTGATATATCAGTGAAAATGATTGCATGGTGTATTGGACCTCTAGTTACTTTGGATAGATCGTTTTTTTGGATTATGTAGTTCAATAAGACAATAACATGCCTCTGCACCTGTTAAAACATATCCCTAGAGAAACACAGGTTTCCTGCCCATGGTTCAATGTTCTCATACGCTGGAGAACATCGAGTGACTGTGTGCTACTGGGTAACCTCAATGATGTCCAGCTGTTGACCCCAATTAGGCAACTCTCTTAGTGAGTATGGTTAACCTGGTTGGGATCGAGGGGAAAGCAAGTCTGAGTATTGGGTCGCTGCTCATTTTCCTCTTCAAGAAGGCAAACCAGCAACCAACAGCAGCAGCAGCACTAGCCACTCCGATCTGTCCAGCCCAATCATGCCATTTGTTCTCTTCACAACTTTTGGTTTGGTTTCACTCGCTTTCCTTACTGGCAGTGGACCACTTGAACTTATGCCTAGGTCACATGAGGCTTACGGGCTGTCTACGATCTGTCTATCGGCCTGCTTATGGGCCAAAACCTTGTGAGCCAATGCGAGTCTGTACTGCGCGTCGAGCTGCCGATTGCATGGTCCGTATGATTTTTCGGTTTAAAGCCCATCGAGGGCCGTAGGCAGTCATGCGAACCATTTTCTTTCGGATGTTCTATGAGCCCACAGTTCGTTTGGGTCCTCTTGACCCCTTAAGGGTTCTCACAGGCTTCCTGTGCGCCCCGCTTAGGCCCCGCACGAATCCATACGGTCATTTTATTGCATCCTTGTGGCGTATATATAATCGCCAACGTTTTTAACCCAGGGGTGCCGGTCTTGTACACAATATCTGTATTGCGTGATCATATGGAACTGCACGTGTCTGTTAAGTTAGAGGTCTGGACTTTTATTGATACATAGCACTTTCTTCAAGACTTTTTACCTCTTAATCTTGAGGACTTTATTTGCGTGTAATTTACCCAATGCTTCGTGTGTCTATTAACATAATAAAGTATGTTGTCGGTGTATGTAATAAACTGTGATTTAATTAGGGCATTAGATTTTAGTTTGCTCGCGATATTTGTATAATATGCACATCTGTCTTTAAATAACAAAAACATGCATGAAATACACAATAAATGTGTTGAAGATGCTTGATAATATTAAGATTATTTCAATAACTGAACTGTGACCGCTTTTTGAATAAGGCGCACTCTAAAGAGTATGTGAACAACCCGCAGAACGCTAACAGATCGCCCCTAAAGCATATGACCACAGCACCTTACGGCCCTCATGACCGTACGGGGCCCGTAAGCACCTGTAGGTTACATACATATCGATATTCCAACAGGTACAATGACATTAAAAGTGACTCTTGCATGGCCATGTCTCACTACATACATCCGAGCGGGATTTCATACCATGGGTAATAATGTTGGTCCTTTCCTTGCTGGTCTACGCTGTACGAGTCTTGTGCCCAGCGCTGTATGCTGTAACAACATGGTAGGCAGCAACACGTCAAAGTCACCCATTGCCTTATCTAACGTCATTATTACTGCGCATGTGCTTTGTTCATTATGTTAAAGGTTGAAACATAGACAGTCGACCTCACTTATAACTGATTGAGCAAAGGCGTCGTGCGCGCTGCATTCGGGAATTTTGCATCTGTGGTCGTTACTAGCCATACATGTTTGGTATATAAAAAGAACGAGAAGGTGACTCACAGCGATATCGTCGGTCACGTCACAGAGCAGCATCAGCGGGATTACAGTCGTGACAATTAAGGGCGATCGTGACAATTGACAATCTCCAATGTTGTAATCTACATATACTGATCATACAATTCTCTCCTACGATAGCTTTGCTTCGTGTTTCTCTTATTGGTCCCAAATGATGCACATGAATTGATTTGAATGTGGTAACAAATTGAATGCCATTGAGCAGGAAGACACGTTGATCTGTGAGATGCTCACGAAATATGCGGAGTGTTATATTGTAAGGGAAGAGTAAATACAGTAACTGATACTTCACTGCATACACAAGCGACATATTGTATATTTTAGTGCAATATCGAGCACATTGAGAGGCGGAAAGTAGGCATAATACAAAAATTATTTTCAATCAACCATTTAACTTCATGAAACTCATTCACTATCAATGTCTACTGGATCATTATCCTTGGTCATCCAATAAGCCTCGTTCCCTGCCGTTAACTAACGGTGGAAGGGAATAATCGATATATATATATATATATAGATAGAGATATATATATATATAGATATATAGAGATAGATATAGATAGAGAGAGAGATATAGAGAGATATATATATAGAGAGAGAGAGAGAGAGAGTAGAGATAGAGAGAGATAGAGAGAGAGAGATATAGATAGAGAGATAGAGATAGAGATATCTAGAGACTATATATATACACAGATATATATATGAGATATATATATATATATATCTATATATATGTTTATCTATATGTATATATATCTATATATATATAAAATATATATATACATATACACATACATATATATACATATATATGTATATATATGTTTATATATATATACATAAATATATATATATGCATATCTCTACATACGTAAATATATATATATATATATATATATATATATCCCTATATATTTTTATACATATACATATATATGTATATGTACGTATATATATATATATTTGTATATATACAGTTATATGGATACATGTATATATATATATATAGATATATATATGCATATATATATATCTCTCTAATATATTTATATATTCAGTTATGTGTATATATGTATATATAATATATATATATGCATATATATATATATATATATATATATATATATATATATATATGTGTGTGTGTGTGTGTGTGTGTATGTAATTATGTAAATAAAATATATGTACTGTATATATATATATATATATATAAATATAAATATATATATATATATATATTCATATATACATATATATATATATATATGTACATATATATATACATGGTTATATATGTTTATATGTACATGTATGTTTATATATGTATATACATATGTGTATATATATATATAAATTTATATATATGTATACATACATAAACATATATATATATGTATATATGAATATATATTTTATGTATGTATATATATGTATACACAAATATAAATATCTATATATATAAACATATATATATATTTATATATATATATCAAAAGGTCGAATAACACACATCTCAGTATATATGTAAATATTTATATATATACATATATATATATTCATATATATAAACATATATATATGTATATATGAATATATATTATTATATATATATATATATGTATGCATAAATATAAATGTTTATATATAAATATATATATATATATATATAAATAAAATGTCGGATAACACACATATTAGTATATGTATAATATATATGTGTATATATATATATATCGATATATATGATATGTATGCATAAATATATACATATATTAATTTATATATATATTTATTATATCTATATGTACATAAATATATATATTTATATATATACAGTTATATGTATACATGTATATAAAAATATATGTTCATATATACATATATATATATATACATATATATATATATATATATATATATAATATATATGTGTGTATATATAATAAAAAATAAATATATATAAATATGTTAGATATATATATATATATATATATATATATATCTATATATATATATATATATATATCTATATATATATACATATACATACACAAGTATATATATGTTTATATGTATATATATATTTGTATACGTATATGCATATGTGTATATATATATCTATATATATATATATATATATATATATATCTATATATATATATATATATATATATATATATATATATATATATATATATATATATATATATATATATATATTAAACAGCCACAGTATGACCTTACGTTACGACTAATTAGATTGGTGCGGAATAACTTGCTTTTGTTGCTGTATTTATCCTAATAAGAGTTCCTCGCATGTTTTCTTAAATGATTTAGATAAACGGCATCGCATTCCACCAAACGGTTAACTTCATAGCACAATTCTCTAGTTTAATCACAACGGAACTGGTTCCATCTTAACCACACCCTATGTGCATCCTCCCAGTTCGTTCACATGTTATTAGTGTATGTAGATCGAACAAATTAAACAAATATAACAACTTTGTGCACTGATTCCAACTGAATATATACGTAACATAAATCTCTTAACAATTATTTCCAGATATGCATGGTTCATTGTAGAACTTGGTGTTTATGATAAGCATTAATGCGAGAGCAAGCTTCAACGTCTTTACAGTATCCCCAAACTCTCTAATATCATAAACACGGGATCAATAGCGTTTATGTTCCTTCAGTACTTTGCCCAATGCTTGCTTAAGCATTTAGGTTGTAAATATAGGTGCACTGAATTGAAGGCACTACTAACAATGTTAATGTGAGAAGACTATATGAACAGTGCACAATTAACAAACACAGTAAGTGTTGCATCTTCATTAAGGCGTTCTTGCTGTGCACATTTAATGCAACGAATATTAAGTAGCATTTTTAACCGGCCATTGGAGAGAGAGAATGGCCATTGGGGAATCGAGTAGTATATATAATGTAATACCCGGTTCACGCAGAGTTGAGCTATCACAACACATTTATCCTTACTTAATAAAAAACAAAGTCAAAATGACCATGCTGCAAGGTGTTTCACGTAGGCAAAGCTTTGACAGTACAATTAATGTGAGTCAGTAAATGCCCCGCACTGTCTAACAGACAGGTTTTTCCGCTTTGCACTCAGCGACTGTCTTCTTGAAAGCTATCTTAGCATGAGATAATTCTGTGCTCTTATAAGCAAATCAAATACAGTATATCAATGTTGATTAGGGCTCGTATAACGTCCTGCGCGGTATATTACCTCATGTCATATTTTGCCAAGTAGGCACTGGGTCATTGTACGCGCCTTAGTACGAAACTTTCCATCATTACGCAGATTTTCGCCCCAGGATAAAAACATTATGCATATGCTGTATGCAAGATGGCTATGACCATTGGCCTTAATGCAAAATGGAAGCGGTGTCGCACATTATTGAAAGCCCTCGAGCTACAACGGGTAAAATTCATGGATACAAACATTTTGATAGCATATTTCTGACGAGAGATATTAGTTCTGGAGAAAGACTGCACTGCATATGTCGTCATTCATTTCGAAATAGCAAAGCATTGAAAACCCTTTAAATCTAGATTAGTCGACAACGAAAACATAGGTTATTACTGATATGTATATATCATAGGATAAATCCAACATCCACATGGCGATGATCCGCTTCAACAGTCATGATCTGCTCAAGAAGTTACATAGCTAGAGCTCTGACCAATTTATTATTGACCGAATATTATTATATATATATATATATCTATATATATATATATATATATATATATATATTATATATATAGATATATATATATAGATATATA
Source organism: Urechis unicinctus (assembly GCA_034190875.2). Classification (NCBI taxonomy): domain Eukaryota; kingdom Metazoa; phylum Annelida; class Polychaeta; order Xenopneusta; family Urechidae; genus Urechis; species Urechis unicinctus. The sequence continues at coordinate 57,259,286 of CM067344.1, read as the reverse complement.
TATATATATATATATATATATATATATATATATAAGTACATATCTATAAATATATAAATAATATAAATATATATAAATCTATATCTATATCTCCTATATATAATATATATATAAATATCTATATATATATATATAGATATATATAAATATATATATATATATATGCATGTAAATACATGTATGAAGATGAATATATAGACATATACAAATATATATTAATATATATATATATATGAATATTTGTATACATATATACATATATTTCTATATATATTTACATTTAAATATGTTTATATATATATATATATGTATAAATATGTCTGTATATATAAGCATATGTAAATATATATGAATATATATATATATATATATATATATATATATAAATGCACGTGTATATATACATACATATATATATATATTCTCAACATTAATATATATATATATATATAAACATATAAATGTATATATATAAATACATATATATATATAAATATATACATTTATGTATATGTGAATATATATGTTCACATATAGTTTATACATATATATATATATCTATATATGTATATATATATATATATATATATCGATGATTATGAATGCATAAATTGTGATATGTTTATATGTATTTATATGATTGCATATGATTATTATAAGCACATATATATGTATATATACATATATCTGTTTACATATGAATATGTATAAACATATGCGTTTATATATGCATATATATATATAAATATATCTCTTTATGTTTACATCTAGAAATATATAAACAAAAATATATTCATGTATAAAAATTTTTACTTATGTATGTCGATATGTATCATTACATTTAAATATCTATACAATATATATATATATATATATATACAGGATATATCAGATATATATACTGACATATATAGATATATAGATATATATATATATATATATAGAATATAAATTTATATATATATAGATGAGATATATATATAAATTTACACACATATATATATTAATGTTATATATATAGATTTAGATATATATATTTTATATCATAATATATATAGGGATTTACTATATATAGCATGAAAAATCATCTATATATATACATATATATATATATAAATTTATAACGATATATATCTATGTATATATATATATATTTATATGTATATATCTATATGTCTATATATATATATATATATATCAACTATATCTATCTATATATCTATATATAGTGTGTGTGTGTGTGTGTGTGTGTGTGTGTGTGTGTGTGTGTGTGTGTGTGTGTGTGTGTGTGTGTTTATGAATCGGCTGTGGGAGAAGTCTTTACTAACTGACCCTCTTCTACTTCTAAATCAGATTTTAATCTCAGCACAATCGGTGGCGCCCGGTTATCGTATGCCTTTCGCCGGAGTGAAAGGCGAGAGGATTGTGAGCGATAATTAAAGGTAATGATAGAATAACACACGGGTTAAGACGCGACCCGTCCTAAATTACCCCCAAAAGGGGGAAAGGCTAGCAATCAATAATTGCAGCATCTAGAGAAAATGGAATGTTTACAAAAATTATATGAACTCTTCCCATGGTCACTTCGGCACCAGTTCTTTGATCCTGCGTACGGTTAATCAATGGAGCAAGTTCCAAATGTCCACTTCAGTCGTACGATATATATACACGTTCAAGACAACAATAATACCCTAATAACGGGCAGATAATTTGAACCGCAGAAAAAACCAGAATATATGATATTTGTATACAGCCACCTTAATGGAACTAGAATGGACTACGCAAATAGTGTCGCTGATGTCATATTATTGTCGACTTTGTGTGCATAATACGCATACAAAATCTTTCACGCAAATATGTCTGTGTCATGGTAAGTGAGATACTATTGTGGTTTGTTTTCTAATGCTATTACATAAGCCTCGTGACTTCTGCCACCACTTAAATCGTCAATTCCAAACCGACGCCTCCAAGAGGAACGAATGTCATGTTAGATATCTGGGACAATCCAACGTCATCGGTTGTGTTGATTATTTGAGCACTAGAACAAAGTAATGTATACAGTGGAATTCAGCTTGGCGACGTTGGTCATAAGAACGACAAAAAAATGAGGAAGGGGTTCTATTGTTACAATTGCAATGGAAAAGGTTTTCGTTTGCACGTATCATTGGTCTCGGATATTTTCAAAACAGTCCGATATGTTTATGATCTTGGGATTTTTATGAATAGAATGAGAAGATAGGATTATACAGTGCTTCAATATTTATTCCGTGAGCCCCCCAGAAGCTTTGAACACTTTAGATGACGTTAAGACCACCACTGAAAGTTAATCAGAATTAACATTAAAACCAAAATTGAGTATTGTAACGTACACTAATTATAAAGTTGCCACGTATGTGGTGCAATAGTGGTGTGATACTACCGATAATATATGGTTTGTACCTTAATAGTTGCGAGGGAAAAACGAACATGAACACATCGGTTGGGCCGTTTGTCTCTATTCGATTGTACATTTGCACCACCACTGGCTGGTAAAAAACCTCTTGTGATATTTATAACATAATATCCGACACAGCAGGTCAGTGTAATTGTGTAATTCAATATTACAGTGACCACCGCCTATTCTACATTCTTAGTTGAATGTATGGTTACAATCATAAATCGACAAGTACGTCCGCACATTAAGAGCATCAAGCAACATGATTACAAATGTGAGGCGATATACAAACAATCATTAACACGAATAATAACCTTCTTATGTGGGCATCGCCTTCTAAATCATTTCAATTCTAACCGTACTTCTATAAGATATAACTCTTTACTGGGGGCGTGTCAAATGTGATAGTCAATGACTAAATCAACTTGATCAAGTGTCAGGTACAGTCTTTTTATTAATTGGGATTTTCCTTTTGTGAATAAGGGAATATCACGTTTGCGGCGAACTATGCGGTAAGTAGCCTAACACATCGCTAGCAAAAACTTATGTCAACACATCACTCAAAGCATGTGATTCCCGACTAAAGCATTCAAGTTCACAACCCTACACGCTATGGTTCCAGTGAACAAACATGCAGGCCGCTATTCTGAATCAACAGAACATAATATGATATAGGCAATAAAATTTCCATATTTCTGTAAATATTTTTGCTTACTCATTACAACCATTTTACTCAGCGTTACCTTGCTGAGACGAGCAAACGACTCACACCTTTTTCACCTAGATATCAGGTGTATCTATCGATTAGCATTTCAAAAGCAATTCGAAAATCGCGGTGCAAAATTGAATCTAGGCCAGAAAATACAGTGATTTAATATACTCCTGAGACCAGATTAGATTAGAAATGTGATATAGTATGCTGCACATAAACAGAATATTTGAATAACTAAATATTTACAACATAAACAACTATTGGGATTTGGCGTTTAGCTTGAGTAGGCTACATGCAACTTGACAAGCGTGTCCAGTTATCATATTGCATTACCGAGAAATAAACATTCTTTCTCAAGAAATGGTCTCAAAGATATACGCAGTGGAAATATGGTATGTAATCTTTATGCAATACGAGCTATTAAAAACCATATTGCCGTATCTACTGCCGGGTTTGGGTGGGGGGGGATGGGGACACAAAGGAATTCTTTGTCTCGATCCAGACGAAACTGTTTAAATATATTCTTTGTGAAACAGCACTTGTGCCGTTAACTTTGAAATTCAGCATATTTTGTAATCTTGCTCTAAATCTGTTCACAGAGCGGTTTGTGCCAGACCTTTACCTAATTTTATTACTTTTTGTTGCCATGGAGTATATAGATGATTTTCACTCGATAACAATATGCGATGACATCACAAAAATGTTTAAATTCATAGACCCTAGAATCATCTAAAAATAGTTAGTTGGCCATTTATTATCAAGTACTAAACTGACCAGCAATCGTCATGTAATCATTAATGTGCATTTATTAAATCTTGATACTTATTGAATATGCTGAACTACGGCAGGCGTATTTATTTACGCCTAACATTAAAGTCTGAATACATAAAAATATTAACGACAAAAGCAGCAGCATTTGTGAATAAATAGGTATACATTGTGCTGTGTACCTTGAAGCAGGAGCAGCAGAAGACATACGGTACAATGACCATCGACAACAATGAACACTAATATAATGACACGCCTATATAACAAGTGTGCGAATACCAAAGGTGCATGACCCCAGGTCTATTGAAGTGATTTAGATATTTTTGAAATAGCGCTCTTAAAATCTGCCAAATTAAGGCTGAGGTTTTATATATATCCACACGAGCGTATGACAGCGAATCTAAGATGTTGGTTGCATTGCGGTATGCAGGCTGTGTAAATTGCCAGGCAGGGTAGGACGGAAAAGAGGTAGATTGCTATGTGCAGGGGATCGTAAGAATCCATGCGATACATTTTAAAAACATTTGATCCAAATACCGAGGAGACATTTTGATATGATGACTTAAATATATTAAATCACAGTCATGTGAATACAACGCATAAAGTCACTCTTCTTTAGCAACGGTGAATTGGAATGATTTGAATTTATCGATAAGACGATGATCATCGTTATCATAATATTAGCTCTCTTCAAAGCACAAGGTGCAAAGTTAACGACGCGGAGGAACAGAAAATCGCTTTAGTGTATGTTGAGCACTCAATGAGGGATAAGCTGTTGAAAACCTATACGGTCATAAGTTGTGTAGATCAACAAACTTAAGACAAACACGATAAAGCATATTTTTACCAATTAATCACAAGACCTAGCCAGCTAATTTCGCTGAGAGCTTTACATCTATAACACAGCAAAAGATACTGGACATTGCAAGCAAATTTCGAAGCATAACATGGACTAGATAAGATGAAATCGATATCAAATTCGTGGTGATAACTATTTGCGATGTAATCTAGTCCGTTATTTAACTCAACGATGTCCAACGTTCATGGGGATTAAAACTGGACATACTTAATTGCGCAACAACGTCTTTTAATCCAGTTTCTAAAAGTCACTGAAACGCTATTTGGTATACGATTCGTATTATCCAACTGTAAGCAACAGAATACTCCCGAGTGGTCAGTATCGCTTACAAAGTTGTAGACAAACAGCGATTTATTTACTCTTTGTCAATGATAATACATTGAAGACCATGAATAGCAATGGAACGACTTGCCACCAAAGACCATAATGTTATATAAATGTAGACATTAAACATAGTCTATCATATATCTACGAAGTGACATGTAAGAGTCATCTGCTGGTCCTGAATACTTTTCACTGTGTATTTTTGCTGACGACTTTACAAAGTACTACAGCAGTCTATATCATAAAACGTAAGGGTATTATAAACATTTACGGAGGTGCTCAAAAACGTTTTCTAACAGTTAAACAATACATGATATGTTAGACCAATAGCAGCTCAATTACCTATGTATATATATATATATATATATATATATATATATATATATATATATATATATATATATATATATATATATATATATATATATTACATATATATGTACATACATATATATATATAATATAATATATATATATATATATATTATATATATATATATATATATATATATATATATATATATATATATATATATATATATATATATATATATATATATATATATATGTGTGTGTATATGTGTTGTGTGTGTGTGTATGTGTGTGTGTGTTTATGTATGCATATTATGAACTTAACTGACACATATAAAATTCACAGACGAGGAATATGATTTACCAGTGCATATTGGCAGTTGGGGTCCTTCGTTGGCATCAAGTATCTCACGGATTACAGGCCATCATTCTATATAGCAACATTATGGGAACCTTATACCAATGTTCAGGCAATATTGTTTGTCCAAGGTGGAATTATTATTATCAGCTGCAATAGTAGAGTTATTGAACTTAGCAAATATACGGCCATATTGTGGCACAGTAACTTTGATGGGATTTCTACACACACTGTCGATACTGAGACACCTAGCATCTTGAGCTATCGTTCATAGCTCAGGTGGTGTATAGCCAGATGTTAGCCGGACAAATATTGCTATGCTACTAACATGAACCCCTTGGCGATGTTCATCACTCCGTGGATTGCAAAGGGATACTTTTGGAAATCCTATTTGGTCCAACGCTGTTAACTCTCGAGTGAGCTATTCAGGGATAATTGCTACAGAATAAACACAAACCTCAAACAAGTAAAAGACTTTCTCCCTAAATCAGCATTACGCAGTCCATATTTTTCTCTTGTTCACTCACTTTTATCCTATGGTATACTTGCATGGGGAAATGCTGGCAAAAGTAATTTAAAGCGTACTGAAATACTACAAAAACGTGCTCTGAGATATATTAACAAATCTTCGCATGACGCTCATACAGAACCCCTTTTTCAAACGTAGCAATATATTAAAATTAAATGATTTCTATGAGTAATAATGTAGCCTTATTTTTGTACCATTACAAAAATAACATGTTACCATCATCATTCATCAATTCATTCCATCACCAATGTAATATCAACAATTTTTATAACACGCGCAATGCCCATCTTATGGTAACACCTATCCCGAATACCGAATTTATAAAAAAATTTTCTCTATATACATTCCCCAACACTTGGAACAAATGGCAAAAATCACTCTCTTCATTTTCAGTATTATCCCAAGTAAAAAATTATTTGATGTATACATTCAATAGTAATTACCACAGTACCATTAATTGTTCAAACCACCTTTGTATTGATTGTAATTTAATGCAGAAGGATCAAACTTAATTTATGTTTTAGTAAATATTTGTTGTTATGCCATATACTTTTTTTGAGAACAAATTGGTTGACTTATTATGTTTTTTAAATGTACCTCATGTAGTATTGTATTATTTAGAGATCGTCGGGGTGGTTGGAAGATAGCCAACTGTGGCTAAACCACGCCCGTCTCCTGACAGTGTGTGTGAGTTGTGAATTTACCTTTAGTATGAGTATGTATGTTAATTGTCGGGAGACAAATCAATTCTTCTTCTTCTTCTAAATTCTTCTTCAATATATAACGGATGGGGAGACCTGTATTTCCGCCGGTTCATGTTCTGGTTGATTAAATTACCATATGTCACATGAAGCAGCTGTTGTCATCTTCCATTGTAGGAAGTTACAAACATGTCGTATTGGAGTATGGACTACGAGCAAATATAACTAGATCACGAACAATGTAATGATCCTCGAAAAGGCGGCCAAACAATCACTTGACTGAACTGAATCCCCGAGCGACACGTCCGCGTTGATATGAAGATTCCATGCCGTTATTAATATAACAATCAAATTACAATCATCTAATGTACTTGTTTGCTTTTGCATTTGGATGATTAGTTTGGTTTTAGGCTTCTCCGTGTGGATGCTTTTCAAACTGTCACGTTTCATGAGTTTACTATCAATAAACTATTCAGCGGATCATGCTAGCCATGAAAAGCATGTAAATGTTTTGTCTGCTTATCAACAAAGACGGGAAAACAGTCTAACGGCCCCTAAAGTTTGGGTAAGTGCGTAGAGGGCTGCCAATATGCATCCCGTAATTCTAGTCTAACCCATTTGTTTTCGCTTGTAAATCGTAAGTTAAGTGCGACCCAAATCAAAATTTCTTAGATGAAAACTTACAACAGAAAATGTACTTAAATTTACCCTTTTGTTGAAGCATTCTAAGATGCTCACAGATCGGCATCATTTTAGGACGATCCTCGTTTAGTGATGCCCTTAAATTAACCTTATTCGTCAAGAACCTCGCTCTTTGTCGTATTTCGAGATTAGACGGACTTTAATTTCCGGTCACAAACAAGCTGAATAGCACGTACCATCCAGCGGATGCTGATCCGAAGTGCTTTAATTGGACTTCCTGACCAATACATTACTATGTTAAATAGCATAGGCTTATATTGAGTGGCACACTCGCAGCTCTATTACTATCTATAGCGTGCTATGCGCAGTGTAGTCCTCTGGCTATCTGATAGCAGTACTCAATCTGGTTGTATCCCGATGTATAAACTGTAATTTGCAGTTACCAACATGTAAACAATGTTATTGATGCAGACATCTTCATATCTATGTTGCATTAAAGGTCTAACAACTAGGGCCTCTATAGTAACGCATCCTCTAAATATAACCATACTGAAAGTCATTTTTCACTGGTGTTAGATTACCTTGTATCATGAATACTTTTGTGCCTAATATGTAAATGGCACTACAGCATTTAAATGTATTCGACTGCATTATATTATGTCTTATGTTTGGCGAATCAAGAATGACAATGATGGTGCCCTTATATTTCATAAAGTCACATACCAACGGAGGTATATATATATATATCGAAATAATTGAAACTGTATTCCCTGGAGTCAACATTTATCTTGACAACATCATAAAAAGCGTTAATAAACGGTTACTGATTGACTTTTACGCATGACTTTATGCGCAAGATATCAATATCCTGTCAGCGATGCGTTGTTCACTCCCGTGGAACCAAGTCAAGATAGCACATACTATTGACCCTTCGTCTGTTCTCACCTAATAGTTGTGCATGCACTCTGTCAGTAAGACTTTATATTCAAGGTATAAATATCGCCTGCTGTCAGCGATGTGTTGTTCATGTAATCGTTCCAAGTCAAACAATATAGCTTCATACTATTGACCCTTCGTCAGCAGTTGTCAGCATAGCGCAAACAGCACTCATGTTAGCATGAGTCCAATATTCATGAATACGGTTATTTTAACTAGCGCTTGCGTCCCCTGAATCACATTACATGTAATCGTGGCTGTGAATATGGTCACTATTCACACAGGGCAGCAATCTCGGATAGCATGGCGCAAATAACTCATATTAGCATGATTCCAATATTGATGAATACGGTTATTTTAATTTCATCCCGTGAATCATATCCTGTGGCTTGAATGTGGTCACTAGTTAATAGGGCAGCTAATCTCGGATAGCAACCATCAAGTTGCCATTTAACATCAACTGATTTTGCAGAATATTTCTCGCGGGGCTTGGTGGTAGATGACATTGACCGTGGCGAGTGATTCAACACCATATCATTAGCATATGGCAGGGAAAGCAAACTGCAAAGCTAGGGTATCTAATCGTGATGTCGGGTGCAGCATATGTACATCATAATGCCCTACGGTATCGTGTTAGTTATCATTATTTGCTGCATTACATGACTCAGTGGTAGGAATCAAATATTTCAACTTGAGGTAATTATGCTTGGCCTGTATAATTGCAATGCAGTTAGCAATTTGTTGCTGCTGCACATATGAGGTGAACATCAATTAAGTATTACTTAACGGTCTGCTATCTCTTATGTGGCCGAAATAAGCTTCTGTGTCAACCGGTGCAATTAGGTCGATTGTAATTCATACAAGTCTGGGTATAGCAGGATCGTTACATATCCAGCAGTAATACATTTTATCTATCCTATCGACACACAGAATCCGGTTATGGACAATGTTATCTGAATAGTTGATATGGACTAATGGATAACTACTATGTCAGATGCGTTAAACTTATGATAAACCTTTTACGTGCGATTTGCTTGGTAGATATATATAGGAGAGAGAGAGATATATATATATATAGATAACTAGATAATATCAGATATATATATAGATATATAGAGAGAGATTGCTATAGAGATATATATATATATAGATATATATATATATAGATAGAGATAGATATATAGAGATCTCTATAGATATATATATATATAGATAGATATATATATAGATATATAGATATATCTATATATAGATATATATATCTCTATATATATATATATATATCTCTCTCTCTATATATCTCTCTCTCTCTATATATATATATATATATATATATATATATATATTAGTGCCATTACATCACGGAAGGACAAATTAATTGGTTTTCCTATTTTTACCGATCGGAAATCAGATTATGTGTCATGTTGATTCATATATCTATATATATATATATATATATATATATATATATATATATATATATATATATATATATATATATATATATATATATATATATATATATATATATATAAACATATATATATATAGTAAAATCAGTAAAAATAAAAAAAACAATTAATTGTCCTTCCGTGATGTAGAGGCACTAATGTTGTGTTTTATTTAGACATCTGAAATAGAAAATGATACAAGAATACAAAACAGCGGGCCGGTCACTCAAGATGTTCGGCTCATTGGTTCAACAGAGCGTTTCGGCTTCACTTATTACAATTTGTTGTTTTCTCAACGTAATTATCGATGTGTTAGCAGCGACACAAGCTCATGGCTTAATATCAAGACTAGTAATGTGGTCTCATCAAGCAAGATTAAGTCTAGCAAATCAATTATATGTTGTAGGTCCGATTAAGTGACCACACCCTACTGAGTTTACGTTTTGTATGGTCAAATAGAACGTAGTTTGGCAACCCAATATCCCAGTCCCATCTAGGCTAGCAGCAATATCCGATTAATTCAAATAGTTTATTAACCTATACTTTTTAAAGAACACAAATATGTGTGTAACATTGTATCACATGCTAAAATATTTCCATTTCAAACAAGCGCGAGAAATGAGGTTCTGACGGCATTATCTAAAACAATTTGTTTATTGTTAATTACGCATCTGTCTAAATGTGGCATTTTTGGGGCATTGAGAACCCTTTGAGAACTTCGATTCATATATTTCGTGTAAATTGTCTATCACAACTGGCGATCTTTGGTCATCAATGATATCTTCATCCATTCCGCCCAGACTTCCGTCATTAATCACGCTACATCTTATAACGGATCTGTCACGTCATGCAGGAGCAAATTGTTCCCACTAATTGACAATCTAGGCTGTTATCAGAAATCGTGGTCGACGGAACCTTTGAAGATGCAATGCGGATATAAAGATAACCAGTGACAAATTGTCATGAACTAGCACAAGCAAATTGACCGATCACGCAATGGATACCGTGAGCAAGGATGAAGCATTAAGACAGAAGACAATATTATGGGCGTAACGGAAAACTCCCTGATCATGTCGCCATACAAGATGCGCAGATGATTGACGGCAAACTGCCAACGCTCAAATTTTAACATTTGCTACTCGAAGAAAAAAGTACTAATATTATGCCCGAAGGTCACAGGAGTTCGACCACAATACGATTTGTCTTTAATCCCGCTTTCTTATCCATCTATATACATGCAGGCTATGCTACATTGTCAGACATTGTAGTTATTACAATCTCTGACATAATAAGCATACAGAGAGAGATATATATATATATATATATATATATATAGAGATAGATATAGAGATATAGAGATAGAGAGAGAGAGATAGATAGATATAGAGAGAGAGAGAGAGAGAGAGAGAGAGAGAGAGAGAGAGAGAGAGATCTATATAGAGATAGAGATATATCTCTCTCTATCTCTGGAGAGATATCTACCTATATATATCTCTCCTATAGATATCTCTATATAGAGATCTCTAGAAGAGATATCTCTCTATCTCTCTCTCTCTCTCTCTAGAGGGAGAAGAAAGATCTCTCTCTCTATCTCTAGAGAGAGATCTATTCCTCTCTATCTCCCTCTCTCTCTCTCTCTCTATAGAGAGATCTAGATATCTCTCTCTATCTCTCGATCTCTCTCTCCTCTCTATAAGAGAGAGGAGAGAGAGAGATATAGATATATCTCTCTCTCTCTCTAGATATATCTATATCCTATATAGAGAGATATAGAGAGAGACATATATAGAGAGAGAGAGAGAGATATATATATATCTCTCTCTCTCTAGATCTATCTATCTATATATATCCAGAGAGAGATATATAGATATATCTCTATATATATCTATATATATATATATCTCTATATATATATATATCTCTATATATATATATATATCTATATATATATCTCTATATATATATATATATATATATATGCATGCATACACACGTATATGCATGCATACACACGTATAGGTGGGGGTGTTGTGAGGCATGGCGTGGTGTGGAGTGGCGTGGCGTGACGTTTAGCTAGCAGGTGGCACCTACAAGCATTGGTTGGTTGAACAACAGCAAAATTAAATTAACTGCACAAACTTCTGCGCAATTTAGGCATAGAGTGTAAATCAATAATAGTTTGTGTGAATTTACCCGAGGCTCTCGGTAAAGAATTCATGTCTCCCAGAAAGTCTCTAAGCAAAGTAGTCATGCCAACGACATCTAAAGTCGTTAAGTGCACTGGAGCTTGGGACGTTCGTGCTCTTGCTCTTGCGTATTTATCAAGGAATTTCTCACTCTTGGTTAATATATTTTTACCGATAAACTGTTAGACCGACAATAGTATCACCGCGGTAAGTGGCACCCCGTATATAGATAGAGACATCAGCATTACTCTTTGAATGATATTTGGCATTCCTCGTACCAGTGAGAAGACGCATCGGGTAGCGCTGGTATCAGAGTGTATGCATCTGAAAATGTTAGTTTTAAGGGTAACGGTTCAGCCTAGATGCATTTGATCCCATACGTTTGTTCATACCATGTCGATATATTTGCTGTCTTAAGCACACCAGTATAATCCACTTTCTAAGTATATGTATTCAACACCCTTTATATTTTATATTTACAGCTGGTTACAAAGCACACCGAGGGACATAGCCCAGGTAGAGTATTTACAACGACCGCAACACCATTCCGATAAATGATGCTGGGACACGGCCGTCTTGCCGCCATGAGCCTAACCGTGATGCTTGATGTTCTAGAATAAATGGAACTGTTGAGGGGATCCGGCAAGTCAAATGCCATGCCCAATTAGTGTTACATGAACAACAGTTGTTTATGCTTTTGTTGCATATTTGCTCCGTCCTGGGAAGATTGGCGCGCTTTTATTGATTTCATAACTCATTATCTATTCGTACCCGGGCAGTACTACATTATCATTATAAAAACAATATACAAGGATTGTTCCAATACTGCTAGTTTAGATCATGCATTCCATGTATCGTTGCTATGTGGAATTAAAACCGAAAAGAAGTGATAGCAGTATCAATAACGGTATTAAGGGAAGATTCATTGAACAATAAACATCTTGATATCAGGAAGCACATGCGACAATCTATAATAACAGTCCGATCTTATAAACTGTACAGAAATACATAGCTATACCAATCATAATTCACTTTTATTTCCTCAATTACCGTTTTGTTGTCTGAGCCTACAGCTTATTTAATACTTAAATACGATTTAGCGTCCGGTATCTAAAAAAAAAATCATACCTCAATAACGTTATTGTTCTCTGTGAGCGGCGTCTGGTGCCATGTACAGCGTGCACGGCTCTATGCTATCGATTGTTAATGATTCAAGCCTATATCAGGTACGGTAAGCCGCCAATCGCCTTGACACGGTTGTCAAACACGTCATGTTTATAGTCGCGAGTAATGACAGAAATATGTCGTTTATCAGACTGAATGGATACACTCACACACATCATCATCCAATGTTTCCAAGACCCACTGTGTCTTTTCTTGTTCTAGAGTTTGTTCCCTTCTCGTACAGATTTATATTTAAGTAAAGCGAATCTTAAGCAGGTGAGCTATTTCACTCGGAGTAAAAAGACATCAGATTACGTAATAATTAATAAAAATGTGCACAGCTACATATATTGGCATCTAATGCATGACCAAACATATGTTTAGAATATCATCACTAGTCACACTCTACTATTCAACCCTTATCGCGTCCAATTAATCGTGCAATTTTTCAGCAGTAAGTGATATTGCATGGAGAGTGTCAGAACCGTGGTACTATTAGAAAGGCGGGTTGTGAGGAATTGTATAGTAATGGCGTTATGCTAGGATGTATTACTTTTTGTTCCTCTCATAATTCATTGAGACACTCAGCTATGTATGATAATCATGACAATGGTGTCGTTGTCCGCTCACGTTATATATTCATTACTCATGAAAAGAATGTGCATTCAAGCAATCAATAGCCGACAGCACTTGTTGGAAATATCAGCTATTGACATTAACGCAATAAAGCTATGCACAGCGCATGTGGGCATCATCTACGATTACTGGTAAGCTATCATTTAAAGCTCCTTATATGCTAGGAAAAAAAGGTAAAAAACTAATGGTAAACTTTATTGGTATCGTAAAGTTGCATACTTACATTAGATTCAAGCAATTCGCTCCAAGAAGTGGTTTCATATACACATGACTTCCACTCTGTTTTGTATCCATAGAACAGCTAATAGTAGGTATTATTGCCATTAGCATTCATTGATATGGCTACATGTGTTTAGACTATGGAGGCATGAATCTGTAATAACCGCCATATCCACCTGGCTTCGCTCCTCGTGAAATTTGAGTAGGTATTGTGTATTCTTCTTTGTGTGCCAAAACAACTGGCACGCATCTTTAGCTAATCTCGTCGTGCATAACGACAAAACAAGACTGATAGCCGTAGATTTATGACTGTATGTGCGCCCATTATCGTTAATCACATACGTATGACATGGTAATTGCCCATATGAACGAGCTCATTTCTTGCTGAAAGCATTTATTTTCATATGGTAACATACCAGACATACATACACAACATGGATTTATAAGAATAGAAGACTGCATGGATTGACTGACACACATGACATTTGTACATACATACATACATACATACAGACAGACATACATACAGACATACATACATACATACAGACATACATACATACATACAGACATACATACAGACATACATACATACATACATACAGACATACATACATACATACAGACATACATACATACATACAGACATACATACATACAGACATACATACATACATACAGACATACAGACATACATACATACATACATACATACAGACATACATACATACATACATACATACATACATACATACATACATACATACATACATACACATACATACATACATACATACATACATACATACATACATACATACATACATACATACATACATACATACATACATACATACATACATACATACATACATACATACATACATACATACATACATACATACATACATACATACATACATACATACATGCAAACATTTATGCATACATAAACCACCATAAGCCCTCATGATCAGTTTTACAGGTTGAGGATAGGCTTCGTTCATACATACAAGTACTACATCATAAAATCCATATTATTATACAAACTCTTGCATCATGTTTCAGTCGATTGCTGACACCCACGCACTTGTGACTGCCTCTGTGCCTCCCATATAATATATTCCACATTATCCAAGCCCTAATGATCAGTTTTACAGGTTTAAGATCTCTCTGAGAGCTGTATTTAAAATTATTCGATACAATCTACGGGACATAACCCATCTACATACACCATACATACATACAACATCAAACAAACATCTACAGTTGCAAACATTACATGCGATTTATGGGAAAATTAAAAAATATAATTGCCAAGTAAAGAGCCTCAATTATTTTGCTAGCCCTGCATATTGTACAGCTACGACGTGTTATTCGAAGAAGGCGAACGGTGAAACCGCGGTGTTTTGCCTGCTCATATGGTTCCTGTTTTCAATTAGTCAGTGGTGTATTAGATATAAACTCTCTTATATTGCGGTTATAATGACTCCTTTTATCATTCCATTGCTGGTAACATAGGGGGAAAAGCAATTCTAGTCTTGTACTCCTTTCATGTAGATTCTAATAAACTCTATTGACATCAAATAGGATGAAACATGATGCTATAATTATCTAATTATTCAATTGCTTGTTTCAGTTTGTCATTTGTCTGTTGTTGCAAACCATAACACAACAGACGCCACCCATTCCTCTTTAATGCATTGTGGTATTGAATTTTAGTGATGTGAGCCCTGAGTTGACGACGACCGAATTGGTCAAACAGTACACCACAAGTTACTTAACTGCACTTCTCAATCAGCCTTTAGAGCATGATATTCCAGAGCAACTTTCCTTTTAAATATCAATTCCATATTACAATACATGCTAATGTGCTCAGATTTTCACTCGAATTGAAATTTTTTTCTCAGAAATAGCTAAAGATGCGAGATTCGCGAAACATTTGGGCGCGGAATAATATTTATACTATGCATCAAATGCACAAACACTATCCAATACTTCGATGCGCTTCAAAACCAGCCGTCATTGAAGTCCCTCATTACGATTTAGGCAAAAGAAATAGGTACATTGGTTAATGGAAAGCATGAGTTGTCTTTGGTGATGGTGCCAATGGTGTAATCCTATGCCAGCACCGGCCCTAGTTTTGAGTATGGGGTTATCAACTAGCGCGGGTGCGATGGCCTGCCCTACTAGGGGTTACTATTGTTGTTAATCCTGTCCAACAAAGCAGTTGTTATGTACCCAAACCAAGAAAGGATTATGTTGGCGTCCAAATATTTACCACACTTCTGGCGTTGGCAAGAGGAGACTAAATCAGTGTCAGAACACCAGTGATCTAAGTCAGTAGTTATACTGCTAATTGAACATTTACTTGAAGCACCAAATATTTACCCCGCGCGGCGCGATGAGAATCAAGGGCACTCCTATTGGTTGAATGAGATCAGCCCGAAGAAGCAATACCTCGAGAAAGATATTGAAAAGTATTTTGTTATGTACAAGAAATATAGTCGAGCAGTGAACTCAGTGGATGCAGTAGACTACTTTTGAATTACTGTTGGTATATGTCTTGGCGCAGGTGGCGTAGATTTAATGTGTACAGTAGTTGCCATTCCTATTGCCTCTGTGCTGGGTGCTACTGTGGCCGCTTGTGAGGTACTTGGAATTGCTGGGAAATTTATCAGTCGGCGATTGACCATTAAGTTTAAAAAACATGATCAGATCCGCGTTCTGGTACAGGGTAAATTGAGTACCATTGCTGACATTTTATCAACAGCACTAACAGATGGTAATATCTCGGATCACGAGCTTAGACTCGTCTTAGCTGAGGTCACAAAATATACCCAAATTAAGGGTAAAATTAAGGCTAGATCTGTAAAAGCATACCAGACTGTTTCAATCTATGAAAAAAACGCGCAGATCTAACGTGGGAACGACGAAGCATTAGACGACATCAGAAAAAAAATTGGCTGTTCCTGCATCTACACCAGCGAAAATGTAATCGACCCACCTTGATTTCGTTGCGCGGACAATATGTGCTGTATATACCGTATAATGATTGAGCTCATCTCAACAAGTATTATTGGGAAAAAGTCATAAAGCTCTATTTTAAATGTTGTTCTAGATAATTGTCCAGGTGCGAATATTACCACAATGGTTAATGGGTTATTGATACAGCTAAAGGCATATTCATACCCAGAGTGGTGTTTGACGAAACACCACAGTCACTCATATAAAAAAAAGTTGAGTGAGGTACTTGCTTTGTCATTTCCCACATATTGTTAGGTTAACAGGTCAATGTATTTTGAAACTTGCTTTACATATTACCACAACCGATAACTAACAAAAATACTTGCTGGTCGTCTAAACTATTGTGTACAATAGAGGTCGTGACGGCAGGACAGCGCTATTCTTCATCCTTGCACTAGGCTGATATTAAATAGTGTCAAGGTCCTTAATAGCATGCTTTGCTGAAGCATCTAGATATATTCCTCAATATGCTCAGAAAACAGTCATCAGTGACAAACCTAGGGTTATGATTTGATATCCCGTGAACGTTGTAAGTTATGATATGCTCAAGCCAAAACTAAATCGACATGATATTGCCTAACATGTGGGATCATTTGCGTCCAAGGTCATCAGTTAACCTTACACAATGAACTCAATGTTCTACACATATCGGATTTAAGAGGAATATTGTCCTTCTTTCGTGGAGTAATGCTGATGCCCCTGTCTGTATGCATTGCGCCGATCCCAACGGGTGACACAGGATTTACATAAGTTCGAATGGAGTCATTCATTGGTATAAACAAAAGAGCAAGGTTAAGAATGCTGTCATGTTAAGTTGCCGAGGACCTTATGTTCCTGTTAACGGCTGATAAACAGCTTTTACACCGACCATTAATAACCGATTCGTTCTCATTTATGTCAATTTGTGCAGTTAACATCCATTTAGCTCTTGAAATCATTTACTCGTCTAGTGGTTTCATTTGTTACCCAGACGTCACGCGCGTTAAGTGTGTTCATGGTATGGCCCGAAACAGGTTCTAGATGTCTAAAAAATCCTCGTTTATGTTATTAGTTTTACTTTAGATATATCGAGCCAAAAACTAGGGCTTTTTTTCGCCCTGGTGCTTCAGTTATTATAGAGGTCAGTTACACAACAGACCAACCTGTTGCATACGTCCACAACTAATGTGTATTTGTGGCCGATAATGTAGTCTGCAAACTCGTATGTGGATCTTACCGTGCCCGAAAATCTGTTTTTACCAATAAGAGTACATGGTGTAGGACTTAAGTTAATCCAGTTGTGATGGTATTTGATGAGAGTATATTCGTAGTAAACCTAAGCCATTTGTCTTGTATTGCCTCTCTATGAATCATTGTCATTGTCAATACTTAACCCCCTATGTTGATCCTGTAACAAACGGTCATATGGTACGAAATATTTATGAACATTTAAATAATAAGATAGGGCTGCAGTAGTGATTTGGATATGTTTGTGGAGCTTCAGTTGAGTAAGAAGCTAATGCATCTATTGAAGCGATACATATTAAAGTAAAACTTACCAATGTAATGCAATACAAGAATCATGCTGATTACGTCGGACGACAAACCCTAAGCCTCGTGACCGAAGCCACTTTGAACTAAGTTATATGTTGATAATTTGGGCGACTATGCAATAGGTTTCTCCCAGAGCTGGGTATCGGTATCAAATAGAAAACAACGCATTCAAACATAAGGAGTAACAACATATAGAAACGCGATACTGATTCGGTGTGCATCAAGACAAACTGAGCATTCCGTTTGTATTTGAAAGATATAGGCGCATAATGGGTAAAGCAAATAACTGAATATGTCCAATCCTTATTATTTTCTTTAAGATTATTTATTGAGCTCAACGATACATTATGATTTGTATCTTTGCTGCATAAATTCAGCATACGTATTTCACGTAGAACACCAGACAGACCTTATCTGCGTACGACATTACGTTCATTACATCTATGCCGGGTTGGCGCATGAAAGTCGTTGGATCTCTATTGTGTACTATATCATTAAGACTGCGACTGTTTTCTCTTTTAACGTAAAATTGAATGAAAAACATTATAATAATAAGTTCAATGTTACCTAGGTGCGACGTTTTCCTTTATATCTTACAACTTGTTTTAGTATGATCTAAAAGAGATTCTGTGTGTGCGACCAAGCAACATTTCGCAAAATGAAGAAGCATGTCATTTATATTTATTCAGTGCAGTTATATGATCATGACGCCATGAAAGTATATATAGAGAAGATGGTTTACCTCGTCTTTGGTTGTCCCATTTGGAGCAACTTGTACATCCAGCATAATGCAGTCACATTAGTGTAACTTACTTCCATAATTCACCTATGCCACCAGCTTTTGTGTACATATCAAATGTTGTGCTCATGTTCTCATACATTATTTTCGTATTTATAGTCCCATTGTGACAAATTGCGTCGATATAACACATGCATTGTACTTTCTGTACGTTGTATGTCCAGCAGCTAAAATCCCTCTTACTCTATCTAACCCCACAGTTGTCTATGATATTAAACCAAAATGGCAAATTCATTAGTAATTGCGTGTCTTATCGTGATCATGTTCACATTTTGAGTGGCCAGTTTGGTCAGGATCCTTTTTTTGCGATCGTAACAACATTATATATAGAACATGATAAACTTGCAACACTCCATTATGTAGGAACGCGTAAATTGCTGCGGAAGTATACCGCTCACAGCAAATGTCAGATGGCTCAAAATATGTGAACGCGCTACCTGGGTGTAGCACCCTGCTCATCATAACGTCTATCTTAGAAATAACATGGAATATTCGGATCCACTCAGGGGCGCGACTGTAACGAAGAATCAGAAGACTATATCCGGAAGAGGCTGTTGAACAGCACACCCACAACTATGTGGCGCTATCATAAACTACGAAAAAGGATTGTAATTGATCCAATGTCTTGGCGAACTGCTCCTTGAGGACATACTCTTCGCAGAGTCAGTCGGAAAATGCTCCCTTGGCTAAGCTCAAAGCGTCTGGTACAGGTGCCAGCTTCCCCACTAACACCGGTATACCTTAAAATCCTTAGCACATTATGGAAGGCTCTAGGGTTTAAATTTCCGCAAATTATGTATACTCCAAACAGTAATTATTAGTTCACCGTGACAAATATCACCCTTATCGACACCCTCCCTTCAGTTAATAGGACACAAATATTTGGCAATTGACTGCTACAAGCAATAATGTTGGACCTATAAATACAAAGCATGTCTGTCTTATTGTCATATAGGGACGACTCAATGGTAGTATTCAAATATTCTATTGTGCTTTTTCCAAGTACCGTATTCGACAACTTGATATGTATTAGTATATATATATAAATACATAAATATAAATATATATATATATATATATATATATATATATATATATATATATATATATATATATATATATATATATATATATATATATATATATATATATATATATATATATATATATATATATATATATATATATATATATATATATATATATTACCCGTACAACGTTACGTTATAAATATACTGTACTGATAATTACCCCATTGTCATATTCCCTATTATCGATTAGTTTTAAAAGCTCTAAGGGTCATACGACAACCTACATAGTATAAAGTGCTCGCTTCTGTATAATACATTGTCGTCTGTCATATATGGTTTTAAACGTTTGGGGTCAACGACTAGAATTTAATATATACAGACATTAAGTCAATCGATGTGAATAGTGGCTGAGACCTAGTACGTGGATGCAACTATAGTCATTGTATACTAAACATTGTAAACTGCGTCAATGATGATCTGCCCATCCATCACACAAATTCATAATATGGGTTTAGATACCTTATACAACTCACAGTCGCTTCCATCATACTTGGTAGCAGCACTCGTGATCATTTATCTGTATTCACAGACACGCCTTTATTCTTAGCCCTTGGCTGATCGATGTATTTAATCTCGGTACCTAAAAAGAGTGCAACTCAGCACCCACAGTGTGGTGTGTTTTTTGCAACAGTACCATCGGTCCTGTTTGCTCTTTGAATGTCTATGCCCTCCGATTGAACTTAATGTTTCAAATAGGTTAAACTATTTTGCCTCATTCCATGTCTGTTTGGCTGTTTTAAGTTTTCCATCAACATTAGATAATATCCTCGATTGTAGTTTTTCCAACTTGTCAATCTGGTTTTCCAGTTGGCCAATTTTTTCCGTTGAACTATCTATTACAGATCCACATTCTGGTCTAATTCGACACTTTTTATAGTGAAGTACAGTAGGTTATGAACAAGTCAATCTTTATACCTGTCTTGGCCATGAACGACTAAATAAAAAGCCATAAACTTCGCTTCTTGCGTTCATCGCAACACCCTATTTTGATCCATTACCTGTTTCTAGTCGGCTGGATAGCGATCTTCCCTGTGTCGTTGGGTTGACGTTCATTTGCAGTAAGATGGGGGTCAATCTGGGTCAATGAGTTCAAGAGATTTATGCAAAAATACCCCCTAGCTGTTATTACTTTCTCCAACTACTCTGTTCTTACCTCCTATCACGCGTACTAGCACCATCAGAATAGACGGAAAGTTAACGACTTTTACCCCTCTTTGGCCGTCTTTCAGCTCCCCCCATCAATTGTGTATGTTTGTTATCGTGTATGTACACAAATGAGGATTCCGCACAGCGTCAGTAGTCCTGGTTCAGAATGCCCATATGATTCGTTCGCCGGAAGGGAACGATGAACGTTGAGGTTTGTTAATATTCAGCCAGCAGATTATGATTCTCATGCCTAACAGTCAAATACAAAGTACTCTTCATGGGTACATTAGATCACCCTCCCGAGATGGATGCTGATATATTGTTCATGGTTCCATACTTTTGCCGACCTAATCTATTACGAACACAACCGTTACATAGTCTTTACGTATACCTTGAACAATCTTCTAAGAGCAGCTTACACGTTCCGGTCTAGGGAATAATCAGTAAGAATCGGCATTTAAAATAAAATGAATGAAGGTCAAACTTGTACAATCAATTCAGCGTAACATTGATAGTAGCATACAGCTATAAATGTCAAATGGCATTTACTTACTTGTTTACGATTGTGTTCATCCTTCATCATTTTCTTACTTGTTACATTTATTTTAATTTCAACAATGATTCGGCTTAAAATGCTTAACTCATAGCCCTCATCTTTTGCATTGTATTCAGTAATGTTTTCTATATATAGCTTTCTGAACATTAAGCTAATTACACAGATGGAGTTAAATAAACGGTGTGTAGTCCATATAAGTACAAAGTGTCTATTTCTTTTTTCCACTTAATTAATCATCATTTTCAAAGAAGCAGCAGATTGAACAATAATCAAACTGCATTTATTTCACAGTTTGTTAGAGCAGCATTATGGATGTTTGACATCAATAATCCCGTTTTTGATATACTAGTATTGAACTGCTGCTACCACACAAGGTAATACTTACCAAAACATCAGTTCATGCACGAACCTCCTACTTATCAAGACTCTCCAAATAAACCTGAGTTTGTTGACAGCGATCGTGTTTACTCGCCATGTTATAGAGAGGCGGCGGCAACCCTCTTCATTGTCAAGGAGAAGTTCAGAGGGCGCTGTTGAACGCTGGCTCAAAGACTTAGCTTTGGGGATTCGCCAAGTTTTTTTAATCGTAGATGAAAGCATTTGTGTTAGCACTTCTTAGTTTTTGAATCTAATGACCGATAATGCATGATTTTATATTGAATATCAACATTGACTGATTGGGAAAGAATTGCCAAGCAACTTGTACGAAAGGCGACCGCTGGAAAAAAAGCCTTCTGTTGCCAGACTCGCGGACTCCAATTGGAATAAGACCGTTCGGTTACAGTTGCATGAATGGGCCCCGTTAAGTAAGGGCGCGCAAAACATCATAACAACATGAACATTGTTTGATATTAGATTTCATATTGCCCGTAATGTACCAGATACTCACCGCTACTTGATATACTGTGAGGTATTACAAAAGGGTTTCCATGGAATGTACAACTATCCCACACCCATTTCCACACGCGCATCGCAAGCGAAGTAGCTTATATATAACAAGTACGTTTGGAAATATTCGAATGACTGAGGGTGTAACTAGTCTGCGTCCCAGACTCCAGGGGTTCCGCTACGCTTCTCGCCCTAGAGTCTACGATAAGATACGGTCTTCAACTGGCGCGTCCGAATATTCATTAGACTTGTTCGTTAATCTTCGTGACCAATCAACGCAAAGGTTGTGACCCGGATTGACCTTAATTGCGCGTGTCTGGCTCATGAAACTGGCTTGTGATATGAACCCTCGGTTTTATGTGACGCCATGTACATTGTTGTGGTCTGCGTCCAATGAGAACACATTGAATGACTTCTGGAATCATGGGGCGTCTCAAAAATTCAAATTGGCACCACAACAAGCGCTTTAATGGTAAGCTGTACCATAGTATGTTTACGTAATAGTCAGTTAAGGAACCAGTTGCGTGCCTGCTTCTCTCGCCGACTGTGTGATTAACGGTGCCACTTTCAGCGTGAGACAACAATTCGGGGTGTTGTAAAATGTGTGCCCGGCTCATAAAAATCACTCGTCCGGTTGGACAAGTTCTTCGGAACTTGTAGAACTGACCAATGCGAGACAATGACTCAAAAGTACCCGAGAGTGACCGAGAGACACGGCTTGTGATTGGAGCATCCAAAATCTGGGATGCCTGTCTAGTTTAATCCGCTATCCTCCCCTAGACCTGAAGGCGAGACTATTAAATATTAGTAACATGTAAGCAGCGCCCGCAGCCATCAGACTAGGGGACCTTGACTAGGGTGTACTTTATGATCTGCCTCTACGCATGCTGTTTTCGAAAATAACCGTCATGTATGACGATATATATAGATATATATATATATATATATATATATATATATAGATATATATATATATATATATATATATATATATATATATATATATATATATATATATATAAGAGATATATATATATATATATATATATATATATCTATATAAGTATATATATATATATATATATATATATATATATAAATATATATATATATCTATATATATATATATATATATATATATATATATATATATATATATATATATATATGATCCGCCGCATATATATGATCTTCTCATAAAGTTTCCATCATCTTTAATGAGCATTAATATTTTGCCGCTATTCAGAAAAACTAAATGTTTATGCGTCACAGCTCATGAATTCTCTTTGAACAATTCTTATTAAAGTTTATTTGTGGGAAATAGGCAATAGATAAAATATGCAAATCGAATCTGATGCATTAAACCAATGCAATAGGTAACATGTTATCGCTGCAAAGAGTAACTCTTGAGAGAGTCACTATAATACGGTGCCGTTGAAACTGTTGGAGGATAATCAAATGCTTTTCTTTGTTGTTTGTACTGACATAGTTCAGTCATTAGACGTTGGTCATACCCATGGTCTCGTTGCAATCAGGTGTGGAGAAACCATAAGCAAGCGAGCGACACGCTGCAGGTAAAATGTGACTACCCATGTATAGGTATATTGACAGTGGCGAAAATGAAGGGTAAAACATATTTGCTTTTACTCATAGAAGACAAAGGTAGTGCTGATTTACTTAATGGTTACTTTGAATAACTATTCCATGACGAGATAGTAGAATCCAGTTGGGTTATTCAACGGTGGGGAACAGAGGAAAAAACCCAAGAAAGGGCACCTGAAAGATAGGACAAATGTCTGAGATGGTTAACGTTTTCGAACCCAAACAAGGCATCTGGCCGAGATAAACTTAGCCCATTGCTCTTAAATGAGCATGCCAGAGAAATTATCGCTACCGCTTTCTATCGTATTTGACCAGTCTTTTTATGAATAGGAATGCTTTTGATTTCTGGAAATGTGCTAATAATAAGCAAATATTCCAAACGGGAATTTTCTGCAGCTAGACAATTACCAGCCAACTAGTATAACATCCGTGGTTAGCAAAATAAAAGAAGAACCTGTTGGAGGCAAACTCACATAATATAACTGCATAAATCTTTCTGTGCAAGCCCTTTGACCTCACTAATCTCTTGGAATTCCTGAAGTATGAATCTTAAATGCTGGGCACTGACAATACTGCTAATGTTATGGGTAGTGAAACCTGTTTTGGTCGAGTAGCGGTCGGCTTTGCCGATTGTAGAACCAGTTTTGGTGGTGACAGTGCTCAATGCACAACGGTGTATGTAGGAGCATGTTATTATGTATGTATGTTTGTTTGTAGGTACTATTATGTTGCTTTTATTTGAATGTTGTGTTTCCGTACGTTTGTTCATTGTAATCGTACAACTGTTTGATTCGTTATTTAACATCCTTCGAAGCCTATAGTTCATCAACAAGCATTGGTGGTGTTTAGCGGGTTATCCGCATTCACTGACTGATTTGTATGGGCTGTTATGTTATCCACGTGCTGAAAAGGGCGTGGCCCCTATATAAGGGTTTGATCTCTGAGACGTCGGGAGTTCTGTCGTCGACGCTGGAGAGATTGAAAAAATGTGTGAGTTATGTTACTAACAACGATTGAACTTGCTCTTAAAACCACGTATCACCTAAATGGATCTTATAGTAGTATACAAAATTATTTCGATAATATTTGTGTTTTCCGATAAAGTCTCAAAATGATCGCTTTGCTGCTTTACTTTAGTCAGATATCATGCATTACTGGCGAAACTTTCTAAAATAGGCGTGTAAAACCTTCATCGGATGCTACTTACAATTAATCTTCTCATATTGTGCTATTTTGTAAGCAGCAATTGCTATGGTGAGGTGTTTGCAGCGAACGAAATGATGTATCAACTCCGCGACTGACTAATTACAATCAATAGCCATGGTACCATGATCAGGATATTAGTAATATGCGATGCATTTTATGCAGTCGGTTTCGTGATCTGTTCACACAACTGAATGATTTAATGTCATTGCTTCTGGGTTACACAATATCGGTTATGTAGTTGTGACATAAAATCTCTATTTGCCCGTTGAAACAAAGGCGCACTGACCTTAATGCACCTTATCTGCACAGATATGTATATACTCAGTGATTTTCGTTCAATATTTTCCATGCAACGATGCCATGGCCAAACCTCTAATTCAAACTATTTACTCATCAATGTGACATTGCCTTTGATGTCGTCTGGTCGACAGAGCCATGTGAATATATTTCCTTCAATTTCATTGCCAGTAATGTGCAAGGGTTTTGATATCGCACTAACATTAGACAATTGTTTGACCAACGCAATGCGGCACTGTCAATAACAATGGAACATCCTATACATGTTTTTGTTTAGCCGTATTGAAGTAGCAATCTCTATATTGTGTGACAACACTTCGTAACCGTCCCGCTCGTCCATCCTAACTAGAAAGATGGCTGGGAGGTTGATAAATCGTCGGCGCGGGAATCGCATGTTGTGAGATAAGCATGGCAATATCTTAATGCTGAGGCGTTTCACAGTTTTTATACTCCATAACTAGACATTCCAATGTATGCTAGCCAGGAGTATGATACAGCTGGCCGCTACTATTATTCATACAATTTCACAATGAAATGGTCATTACGCACACATATACTCAATGTATGGCAACTATAAAGAATTTCGGTTTGCGATATTAACACATTGAAACAAGAAGCAGCGCAACTGGGCATTTACGACAATTGACAGCCCGTTTCAAGTTGGCTAGCATTATGCATAGTGATAGTGGTTTGTGATTGTTTGTGTTATCTCAAATAAGCACACGATATGCATACATGTGTATGTATGTACATATTGATACATAGATGCATATGTATATATATATATTCAACATATATATATATATATATATATATATATATATATATATATATATATATATATATATATATATATATATATATATATATATATATATATATATATATATATATATATATATATATATATATATATATATATATATATATATATATATATATATATATATATATATATATATATATATATAAACATTTGAGGGTTGACTGGTACTACATGGCAGACAAATGAAATGAATATCGGGCATTCAAACGCGAATGATATCGCCGAAACAATTAATGGAACCACCAATGCGTCAGTTGAAATGGAACGCACCCACATATACCACTACAGATACCTGCATCCTACCTCGGTACTAAAGCTATCACGGCTCGTTTTCGACAAATGTCGGGTGTTGTTTGGAACGTTATACTATTTATTAACACCAACGAATGCAAGGACTAAGCCAGGTAGTCAGTCAAATACATATAAGTTAATAACTCTGCCATAACTAATCTTGAGTGGTACATACATCGACAGACACGGTTAAAAAACAGTGTTTGTTTGCTTTGCAACGTTAAATAATTAACAAAACAGAGTCTTGCATAGGAAGGGGAAATGATATCCTTGTAACGCAAATCGATTCAGCAGTTTACGGAAAAGGCATATTTCCTGTATATTTTAGAAGCCACGTAATACATGCGTCAAATGTGAGCCAAGCAATAAGGTCACATCAATCATTTTCGCTTTGACCCAACCACAGTGTCCGCCGCAACCCCAATTTGATCCCCGTTGTGACCCCACTTATAAAAGATTGTACCCTTATCGCTACTGTAATCCCTCTCTTATATGTGTCGATAACACATTCTCACAATCGTTCTGTTTGATATGGAAATGCTGAATAATTTGAGTAGAGATCTCAAAATAATGTCCTTACTCTGAGGTTTATGGTTTAACTGCCGTCATGTTGAAACTGAAACTATAATGCTCAATGTGCGGCAAAAGATGTCTGCAAAAATATGCCGCTTCTAATGGCTTTGGCATACAAAGTTTGCATACGTAAACCCTGAACATACCTGACAACGAAGGCACTTAAGACTGTAATCTAAGTCCGCCCATGAAAATTATTCAACAGCTGATTAACAGCTCACACTTTCCACTAATTTGTTAAGGCGACGATAACAATTTGTGATTGCGAACGAAGTAATAGATCAATTATTGCATTGATAATATAACAGTTTAGACTGAATTTAGATATCCGGCTTTGCTGCGTATTTGGTAACGTTGATAGTTTGTCATCAACGCAAAAAAACTCAACGTGTTGAAAAGCAGTGCAGAAGACATGACATGAGTGCATCCGGTTTAAGTGGCGCGCTCTTTCGAGGTATTGAAATATTGAAAATGGATTGCTACCGGATTGAGCAATTCCATTTCAAATTATCCTACATAGCCTAAGAGCTTACCCAAACAAGCTAGTGTGAACATTATTGGCCTTTTGCCAAAGCGGAATGTGTAACTTCACGGTTCTCTTACTTCCTCTTTATAGGATTGAATATGCTTTGACATTTGACATCCACAACGCACACAGAAGCAGAGCACAGTGCTAACAGACCCTCTGTTGTTCTCACCTGTTTTCAACTTTCAGTAGACGCTGGCCATGACTACATTAGGATAAGAAAGGAAATGATTTTCAGTGCAACACAGTCAATAGGTTATCAACATTCTATGGAGCATCTGCAAGGAACGTTTAATGCCTGACAATATATTAGATTCACTGTAGTCAACGTTGTGGTTATATGCCGCAGGGCGGTTTGAATCCCAAACCTACAAGGGACAGAATAAGACAATGAGCAGATATGTATACATAATTCGAATGGTTTGCATGCGACATTTTGTTTTATGCATTCACAGCTCTGTCGGCTTCGATAAAATCGCGAATATTTTATTCACCGGCATCATGCTTTGTAATAGTTGGCTTTCTTCAAGAAATGCAATTGGAAGCGGTTGAAATTATAACTTTGGTAACACTTCTCATTTGTATATGGTCATCGTATATCAAACATGGGGCATGTTTCATTACCTATAACAGTATCCTGCCCGCTTGGGAGTAAATGATGCCCAGCAGTTCATTTTTCACTCGCAATCCATGTGAGGTTTATTCAAGGGGCGTGGTCATACTGCGGTTGTGGTCTACGTCTGTTGTGCCTGCCTTTTAATTCCAATCATGTTTAGTTTAAATACGCAACAAGATAGCTCCCCCTAGCATTGTGTTCTATAACTCTGCATCAGTGGGTAAAATATTGCTTTCTTTTTTATACTCAAGTTGCTACATGTTAGACACAATCCTGTGTTGGTATAGATATGTGTATCTACACATTAGGGGAGCATGGTATTTTGTATGATTGGTTATTGCACATGAGGCCATAAACCCATCGGGTTTGTGCCAGGGGTATTGACGACTGTTCTGTCAGTCAATAACTGCCGTCGCTTTTCCTAGTAACACAATATACACTGAGGACTGTTTGAAGTCAATAGACTAAGACCAAAACTACCATTATGCTATCGTGTTGGTTAGAAAAAAAGTCCAAGTTGTAAGAAGTCATTGATTTAATGCACCTCGCCACCGCAGCAAGACCGACTTCATTTACCAATATAAAGACATCTGTTCTCTGTTGTAAGATATAGCTACCATTGAATTAAAAGATAACTGCTTTTTTACATTTGGGTGTTATAAGTACATCAGAGGATGGATTATTTAGCAAAAACAGGACATTTTCTACATCATCGCTTGAATGTTGTTTTACATCTGTAAGAACACAGGTATGTGAATTGCTATCACTATATGACAGGGGTAACAGTCCGGCTGGGGCTGTAGACATTATTGGATAGAAGCGCATGTAAACTACGAATGTATTCATACTAAACGATTTGCAGATGATTTTCTTCGCGGGTGATATCGTTGCTACTGTTTCTGTAGGACGGATTTGATAACCCATGCATGCTTGAATATTGTAATAATAGCAAAGCGTGAGGTGGATTGAGACAAATTGCTAATAACATCTTGCGTAATACAGAAAAAACCATTGTTGGCCTATGGTTAGGATGTGATCTGCATTGTTTCATAGAACGCATTATTCCGTTTAATTCTGATTTTAAAGCAGATAACTCTTTACTTTCTGTAGATAACCTGGAGCTAGCACTAACATATTTTACCTTATTTTTGATACTGATCCTAAAGGAATCTCACCCACTTATTTTCGATTTACCAAAGTACAAAGGAAATATTATCTACTGTGACACGCCATTTATGGCTTTGTTGAAATATCCGATATTCTACTGTAAAAAGTTCATTCGACATAAATTAACTAAAAATGAAATTAGCTCATCTAATGCAGTGGCATGGCTAATTGTGTCAGAGCGCCAATATTTGTGCCTCGCCGTGTGTCTCATTTTATCAGAAAACTTTACACATGAAATATTTTAATACGAAGCGAACATTACCTGCATATGATTGAACAATCGTTATTGATTATATTTCTCTTGCTTTGGTGTTGTCATAGTACGCCAATGAGTCGTTATCGTAGAACTAACATATTGCCTAGTAAAACTCAGTATTGCCTAGATGACGCCTCAATATTAAACCACTTAGCGCAATTGATATTAATTATTCCATTTAAAGATATTACATGTTCTCCGAGACTAGGTTGTGTAACTTAATAATCATCTATTGTGTATTACTCCAGACTGAGATACTGTTGCTAGAAAAAGACTATCAATGAGATAACGCTGGCAGGACATGGCATGTGCCATTATCACTGATTTAATGGAACACATAATCAATGTACTTACCTAGGGAGGTATTATCGGGTTTAATGACACAACAATATGGCTGGGGAAAATATCGCTTGCTTTTGGTCTTTCTTCAATGAGTGAGTGATATATTTTGTTGCGTTGTCCATAGCTTCATCATGCGAGTAATAAGCGGATTGAGAATTATCTTCAAAGAATGATAGTAGGCATGTGTCGGCATGTTGATGATTGCAATTGCATCAGTGTTTTGCTAGGCTGATGGCAATGAATAATCCACAGAATGTAACGATTATTGGAATATTTAATTGTTGTAGAATTATCCGGAATTATTTTATTTTTGTTTCCATATCGTTGATATGATTGGTTTGGTGACTTACATGAACTCTTTCTTGGCACGGATATGATATATTACGACGATGGGCATACCGATATTAAACATTTGATGCCTCTGATACAACCAAATATATAGTCAGTGATCATGATCGGTTATGTTTGTTCTATGCCAAAGGATATCTATATTCATAACAGTCGATTAATTCAGCCCTCGGGCGTCGCAAATTGCTTCACGAGCTGAGCAGAAATTTTCGCTGCCTCCTTCAACTCAACCATGAATCATCGCCGATCGCTCAGCCTAACATGTTGTGAATATGTTTCAAGCTCTGCATGAAACACTCTCTACTTTGCTTTCAATTATATCAAGCATGAAACAGGAAAATTGGACATTACCGAATCATATGTACATCAAATATAAATACAAAAGTATACCGAACATACCCAAGCAATTCTCGCTGGTGTACAGTGGTTGATGTGTGCCATTATATTGTTTGAATTGTGTTTCTTTGCGACAGTAGCCGATATCGACTGTAGAAAAAATGCAGTTATGCTATAATAGCACTAATATATATGTGTTGGTGAATCACAATATATGAGAACAGTCATATTATTCTTTATCTGGCATTTTCATACTTTATAATATTCTATTGAATTCCCGAATAGGACACAAGGAAAGAGAAGTCAATAATTTCCTTGACTGTTCTCAATTATGCTTTAGCATATTATGAGAGCACATCAGTCAATAGACTATATGATACTCTATATATGGACAGTAATAGGTTAAGCCGTTTCAACGATATCGCCAACTGACAATGACAATTTTCTATGACTTTCAATTTTGTGAATGTGATTGTGCATAAGCGGGAGGTCATGGAGAGATGTTCAGACAAAAGTGCACACCTTACCAATAGATTAAGTACAAACAGAAAGAGCAGCCTTACCTTGCTTGATCCAACATTAAAGCACCAAGTCTATGAATGCAAATCAACCGTTAAGACTGCATTTATGATGAGCATATCATCGTCTAATGCATCGTCGTAGTTGATATTGTTTGATATCTACGAATAAAGATGGTGATATTTTTCTAGTATAGCATAAGTGTCATCACCAATTAGGCCCAATGCCCATATCAGCGTTGGGTAATGACATCAACAACACGCAGATATGAATGGCAACTTCTAAGGCGAGAGTTTATAACGAGAATTTGGCGCAAGCGTGCTGTTGGTATGATATTCTTCTGTTAGAAATTAGAAATATCACATAGATACGTATTACGCTTCCAAGTTCAATATGTGTGACTCCATGTAGACAAGTAATGTGTATTAAATTGCCGCACGTAATCAAAATTACTGAACACAATTTACAAATGACTTGGTAGGTAATAAGCCCCTGTTCTGTACCCAAATGATGAAATATGCTGCAGGCTATCTTGGTGGATAAGCAAACAGATTGGTTTGCATGTAATTAGCAGCAATATTGCACATACAAAACTGGCTTTGGACGATACCGGCCATGTAAGTCATTGAATAATTCTACAGGGAAACGATATTGCTTCACGCTCCGATGGCATCATCGTAGTAACGGTTGGGGAATATTGGTACCAGTATCAGTTAATCTAATTTAAGTATTTATGTATCACTGATGTAAATAATCTCAGTCGGTAAACCAATGCATGTACGGATAGGAAACGGCTTATCAGCCAATGCTGGTGCTGTATATACTTTTAACTGTTGTCGGAGGTCTTGCTGTTCTAACACAATACACGTAATGAATGAATGGCAACGTACCGAAACCCACATTAATCAATATGGAAAAGAATTATATATGGACGACCAGGCGCTTAATAGTACAGATTATAACCATCAGATAAAGCATATGATACCATATTATTTCTTCGAACTTCAGATGTGTCATAGCTTTGATAGTTCTCTGATGATCAACTGTGCTTTGTTCAATCAGGGAGGTTACCGCCACACCCACAACACAATATTGCCATTTCCCTTTTCATTTTATCCCGGTACATTGCCACCGCAGTGTTATTAGTGAATTATCCTTCGGCTAGTTCATGACAATTTGTCACTCTGTGGGGTGGTAGTCTTCATGTCCGCATTACACATTCAAAGAATCCGTAGACGACAATTTCCGATTATCTAGTAGATTATCGATTAGCGGGTACAAATTGCTCCGGCACGAGGTGACAGATCCGAAATGTAAGAAATCCCGATTAATGGCAGAAGTCGGATCAGAATATATCAGGAGAACATCGATAACCAACGACCGAAACAAATCCAAATTTAATAGATTAGTTATTCGCGATAAATAAAATATTTACCATTTTTCGTAGAGGTGATGGCGATTATCAAACCTTATATAATTATATTTTCCCATTATGTTATTACATAGCCAAACCCGAATCATTGATTCAAAACAGAATAGTATAAATTCTTTGTATCAATCCGTCACGTTTATACGTAAACAGTGAAGTGTATATCCACATATAACACGTCTATGGGTAGCTTGAAGTTAGAACTTCGCCGCGCTTCTTCTAAAAATATACCTGGCTGCAGCCATTGGTAATTAAAATCATTTGCGAGTGGAAGAAACCCCAATGCTAGTCCTGATATTTAGTACAAAGCATCCCTCGTTTATAAAACACAAAACATTACCTAGATATATTGAAGCATTATTATACTTAATAATCATTGTACAAAAACACTAGATCGCGAACAGTTGCATCCAATGAATGGTCGGCACCACAGAACGAACTTTGACACCTTACAGCCACCACTTATAGAATGTTTTTCGCAATAAAAGGAGAGCATATTTCCGCTGCGTTTAATTTACTGGATACTATTTGAGCAATTATCTGCAGTCCCAGTTGCAACGTCGATGACGTAGGGAGGTTGATTCCAATATACAGCCGCATTTGATCGATTGACCATTAGATATCTATAATACACCGATGCTCAGTAACCATTAGTCCATATCACCTATTCAGATAACCCGACTTAGAGCCGGTGGTACTGTGTGCAGACATCATGTTGCAAATCAATACGATATCACTCAACGACATTGCTGTGTTTCCATTGATATTGAAAATCACACATGATCAAGTTTGATTGCTCTCATATTTGCGATGCAGATTGTATCTTGTCGTGATAGTACCTAGCTCAGACATAAATCACCCCTCGATTCATCAGGATGTTGCTTGTCAAGGTAACATCCTTTGTTTAAGTACAATGACGACGGTCAGGAATAAGCGTTGTTATGCGTTTTATTTTTGCTACCAACTATTAGCACAGAATTTGCCATAATGTATGATACTCATCCAAAACTATATGATGTATGCAAAGCAATGGTTTTAGATGGCAAACGTTTTCTGAATAAGACATTTTTTTTAAATTGCGGAATGGTTGTTGGGATGAGTAAAATGAACTATAACAGGTTATAAGTTATAAGAAATATGATTAATGCAAATAGATATAAGATTAACGGCAGAAGGAGTAGCAATAACATACATGCAAGAGTTGATGGACATTTCACATATTCGTGTAGGGGCACATAAAACAGACATACCATTGCCGGCAGGCAAACATTAGAGAAAGAAGGGTGTTAAGATATAACACATTTGTGAGTGTGAGCAAAATTATAGAACTAGAAAAGCTGCTAGAAAATCGGACTGCGGTTAGAACTAACGTATATACGAGAGTCTTTAGCAATAACTCAACAGCGGGTATATGTTATAGAAAATCGTCTTGAAAAACATACAAGAAGTATGGCAAGTAAACGAAGACGATACATATAATTATTTCACAGAAATGAAGCAGGAGAAATAAGATCTGCCTATCCAATACCGCCATTGTATTAATTGCACAAACAGCGACCTTTCGGGGCGTTGTACAATTATATATTGAGATGCTTAATGATGTTTATATCTTACTATGACATATACAAAAGGTGCTGCGGAATGCATATATAAGCGCCCACGAATTCGAGAGGGATGCCGTGTACAATTATTTTTCGACTAACGAATTTCACATCGTTAATGAAACGCAAAGTTT
>CM067344.1:57148946-57221446 GCA_034190875.2 Urechis unicinctus | reverse complement strand
TGGTGTTAGTTTCCGGCCACAAACATCTTAGATGCCCTATTTTATCCGGCAATGCATGACAGGGTGATCCGTCCTAGCAGCAATTATGTAGAAACCATTTCCCAGGATGATTGGTACCTTAGGTTTTGAAGTCAACCCCTTTGATAATTTTATATTTATTAAATAACTGGGGGATGATAATTTACTTAGTCGTCAGGTTTGTGGCAACTATCGTTATTGCAACCCCCCTGGTTTAGCTCAGACCGACCGCGACGTGACCCTGATTAAAAGCAGCGTCTTTGCTTCAGTATCGTCAGTGAACTTAGCGTCTCAGCGCCTCATATGGACCATCCCGTATTGCGGCTTCCTCTACAGCCATCTTTCGTTACATTGACTACCTGTGCAGAATACTCACCTCATACCAATCGATCAAGAACTATCGTCATAGTATTAGTGTGCTTCATTAACGTTTCTCTGTCTATCCTATATTCGACATAGGCTAATGCCGCAATCGGTAAAGAAGCCTTTTGGAATTCCACCCTTGGTGAAAATTCCACTCGAACCTTGTAAGCTTTCTGCCCTCGTGCAGAACACCAGCCCAGCGTCGCTTGAAGACGCAACTATATATATATATATATATATATATATATATATATATATATATATATATATATATATATATATATATATATATATATATATAATATATATATATATATATATATATATATATATATATATATATATATATATATATATATATTCTATTTTATATATATATCTATTGATATACACATATATATGTATATTTATATATATATATACTATATATATATATATTTGTATATTTATTTATATATATGCATATCATATATATATATATATATTTATACATATATATATTTTATATATATATATATATATATATATATATATATAATCATATGGATATTAATTTGTATGATTATATATTTAGATAAAAAAAACATATATATGAATATGATAATATAGAAGTTATATATGTATATATCAAAATATGTATATACATCTATATCTATGTTTATATATACGCCCGTAAATACATAAATATAATTATATATAAATATCAATTTATATGTTTATATATAATAAATAACTATATAATAAATTAATATATATGTAAATATATTTATCTATATGTACATAGATAAGTATATTTATACATATTCAAATATACGTTTTATATACATAAACATTTATTGATGTGTAAAAACATGCATATATGTATGTGCTCAGAGACGCTTACAAACTTTGTCACTATCATGTATATGACACTTTAAGTTATTACGTGCCAATATGCTTACATGGTGACATTAAGCTCAGTCATGACGCACAGATGGTCATAGATGCAGCAAAAGCGGTTAGTTACAATGAATCGATAAGCGCTTTGTGTAACTAACTCCAAACCTTAATAATACCCGAGTCGGTAGATCAGTGGTATTCCATGGACTATCGTTCCAGAGGTAGGAGCTTTAAATACGTTGCAGGCCAATGGTTTTTTGGCAAGGGGTTGCTGACAAACAAACTAAGATTGAGATCTATAGGAACTTCTCTTGTATTGAATCACAATTTACCTCAAATGAAAGGCAATTGTGGGTGATACAATGCGGTATTTTAGAGCGGCATATTATTTCCGACGTTAATCGCTCTTAGTACCATAACATGCTTATCGCGTGGCAATCACTAAAGGGCTGTTGTCCGCTTGATTACAATTTACATTTGGTTCCTCGACATTGCATTATATCTCTTCGTAAAGTCAACTCATATAGAACCAATGTTGTTCTAATGTATAATCCATAAATACTAAGATAATAAGATTATCAACGGTAAAGGCAATTACGCAATAACAACAATATATATCCCGTCGATAATTTTTTTACTTATTGACGGCTTTTATAAGGATGGAAATACAAAACACAGCTAAGCATCAACCTTATTGGAACATGATCGATTTGGACATTTGCATTTATGTAGTATTCGTGCATTGTCAGAAGAATCCACTGCCATTCGTGCCAAACAACTTAAACCTAGTTGTGACGTTACCAAACAACTGTATAAGGTTGCTTTCACTTGTAACGTTGACATACATGTCCATTTATTTAGAAAGCGTTTCCTATTGATGTCGTTAGCCATATATCTATCATTTATATTGCCTCATTGGGCTGCTAATGTATAAAATTGCCACAAATGGCCCATTACTACTATCGCCATAATCGGAACTAAACATGCATATTGGCTCGTACTACACAAGCCAGATACTACACACTAGGTATTACACTTGAAATATCTAACTGTCTTTGAATCTCGACGGTAAATCGTGTAAAAGTTCCTGTTCGATGCATTTGTAACGTTACATATTTCGTATAGCCATCGTTAATGGGTGTTATGGGTAATGATAATTTTAGTCCATTGCCACTGCTCTGCACGTAATGGCCGAACGTGAGGAGGTTTCAAATTGTCATTTGATCGCAATGTAAAACAGCTTCCTATATTATGTGTTACGAAAACAGGACATAAAATATAATTTGCCGAGCAATTCGCGAAATAACCATAAGCATCATACCAGAAGTAATAAACCAATACTTCGTGGTAACTGTATAGGTGGTTATCGAAACGTTGGCTATTAATCGTCAGTCCGGTCGTGTGCGGCGCGGTATGTATAAGATTTTGGTATAAACAACATAGTGATATATCTCCTAACATGGCGGGATCCGCTTAAAATCTCTAGAGTTGAACATGAATTGATTGTTTTGCCAACACGGGGCTTTTACACAGGCAGACACGTAGCTCAACTTCCATGATACTCCTCGCACAATACGTACATTTATATCATTTGTCCAATTAGACTAACTATTTACGGTATCACGAGGCTTTGTTGCATACTCGCATGATATGCAATGTATTGTAATGCATCAGCCAAACGTTATCTGACGCCCCTTGCAATTTACCACGAGTCTGATTGGCCGACTGCATGCATAAACCTCACTCTGGAACTTCGGTCCATAAGCAAAACGAATGTACTCCTGCCTCGGCCCCATCGCATACTGAGTACTATCAGGAGTCCTCCTCAAGATGTCCGTTCGATATCATGACCGTTTTACAGCAGCAACAACAGCAGCTGTTCTACAGCAGTAGCGTGATAGCGTTATGACTATCTCGATAACAATAGAGACAGATTGGGGATTTGAGTGCAGGGCTCATAGCAGATTTGCAGCGATAATTTGGATGTAGTGGCGCAATTTTATCGCTCTTGACGCGCCAACTTAGCAGCTGCTGTGCTATAGAAATTGATGAACTAACCACCACTGAGTGAATGGGAAGGTCCCGCTGTTGCATTTAGAATATCCAACAACAACAACAACAACAACAAAAGTACATGTTTTGGTGAATCAAGGTTCGTCTCATATCATCTGATTATACTTCCATGTCCAACTGTTAAAAATTCTAAGAATATGTGTCGGCAGGTATTGTCCATCGTTGTCCGCAAGCACGTCTTAAGAAGAAGGGCGAACACATTGTACGTTTCTATGGGTAGACGGAAGAACTAATAGTATTCAAAGGGGATGTGCAATCATTTGTAACACCATTATCATATATCGAGAAAGTGTATAACGGACAGACCAGAGTAAGTTAAACAAAATCTGTGCTTTGTTCAGCGAGACATTAGCCTCAGTTAGGGGTCTCTTACGTTTGAATAGTCAATTCCAGCAGTGCATAGAAGCATTGTTTGTAAAGGAATTCTTCAAGCAGATACCATCAGGGAAGATAATCATGCGAGTTGTGTTCTATTCTTGACTTTAATCTACAATACGCATAGAACGCATTTGAAGACATTCATGAACGTTAATTGTCGTAACAGACATGGTAAGCAGCAGTCCTAAACGATGGGCGTCACAATGGCTCTAGGGGAAATAGGTGTGACAATGGTGTATAACATTGCTAGCAATGACCTTGGATCAAATCATGCTCAAGGGACCAGCGCTGTTTCATACATAAAGAAGATCATCCATTATCACCCAGCATCGTTTGTTGCAATATGTGTTGCTATTTGCAAGCTTCTTATACATCATAACCGCAACGACTAGGTTTAGGTAATTTTACCACCCAGCAAAATGGCCGGCCCGACAGTCCGACATATTAAGCAATATATTAGAAACGCTGACAATGATGGAACTCACTAAACCGTATGACACTGTGAATCCAATCAATGTATTCATTACAGGAACCATCCAAAGAACGAATATTCTTCACAATCAATTTTTTCCCTAGTTTAACCCAAGTATGACGTTTTTACGTTTGTTCAAGTGAACTTTAGATATATTAACTCTTTCATTTTTGGATATAAGGATAGGGGATATGCACAGTTTGTTGTTCTGTCAAGAATTTGGTACCTTCTTTATTTGTCACCAAATGTATTCATACGTCAAAATTATTAAAATGTCTAAATATACGGTTTAACGATGAGCACGTCATGATAATTCCCTAGTTATGTTGTCTTTGGTGCTAACAAATGCTTAGCAATCTCAAGCAGCATTGATAATGCTAATTGTTTCTATTGCATTACATTCCTCCAGCTAATACGTTCAGCAGACTATAGTTCTTATCAATTCAAATTTAAAAATTAGTGACTTTCAAAGAGATACGTGTATATTAATGTAGATATATTTTCAGTACATGGACACCGTAAATGACGCGATGCATGCAATAATTATCACATGTCAACTCAAAATCAATCCATACAATTCTAAGTATTGAATTGCTTTTAAGATGTGTTTTTGCTAATTCGTTTTAACGAGAAGCGCTTCTATGATTTGTGGCACAGTGCATACCGTGATCGACATCTGCCGATGCGGTTATGTATGGCCATAGCCTTAATTTAACAGCATTAAGATTGTCTCTTTCTGAATCAAATCCCAGCAATTCCAACAGTAATTTACGTGGGATCATTAAGCAGATGATATTCAGATAATTTTCACATTCAGGTGTCAATAAATGTTCTTGATCATTGCGCCACATGTAATCTGTTGTTTGAGATTCTGCTAGGTAAGTAAATAAACCATATCCACTAAGAAAACAGTCCATGTTTTTGAGTGACAGCGAGAATGACCGTCTCTGTAAGCCTACTGTGCTGCTTCAACGAGATTACGACACGTCATTGGAATTTGTATACTTCACATGTAAAATGCACCTTATTTATGTGATCACCCCGCTGCCATGATCGCTTTGGCTCGCTTGAGTGAGCTTTCACTCAACTTCACATTTCACCACAGGTCATCAGAGGCACATATCGGTGATGTAGATGTCTCTGGACTTTTGGAAGGCAGACTTAGTAGTTCACCTAAACGCAATTTATAACGGTTGAGCTCGATTCATTATTTTCTTTATTACTCATAATCTTGTTCCATGATAGCCAAAAACGTAATAAAAATAACAACAGACAACAATGCATTATTCATAATATACTTCGATTTACTGTTACTCGAAGTTAGTCAAGAAGAGCGAAGGTCAACAAGATCCTAATATGACAAGATCAACCCACGGAAATCATACGTTGCTATCTATACAGTGTCTCAATAAGGTGGAACAGACAGATCATTCCCCTGCTGCGGATATGCCGTATTTCAGTATTGGAATGTATAATTGCCGGCCACAAAAAACCCGTAATATCCGGCGGAAGATGTTGCAATGAATGAATGCCTGACATCCCTTGGGTTTCATATATCCTAATATACTTAAGATTTATTCACGAACGACAACAACTTATTGATATCCAATAAGCTTTAATACATTCACCACTTCTCCAATTTGTAGCAATTTTTGAATATGCGCTTCCGCTGGCTTGCGTTTACACCATTCCACTGGATCTGCCGGATACACGTTTGCCAACTCTAAGAGGAGAATGTTTCGTGGCGTTTCATTCATTGTATATACTGGCATGTCAGCCAGTTACAATATAGTATTTCCGTGATGAAAAGGCCTCTCACGTTGTTTAACAAAAGCAACTCACAGCCAAAATCTAATTCTAAACCATAACGGAAAACCGCACTGTTCGAAATGATGGTACTCTTTTACACTTTAAAAAAACTTTGACGATATATATTGTGCCCATACATTTTGATAAAGTGTCTATCGAACATAAGACGAGCAAACAGATAATTGTGCTGTACTAGAATTTTAACATGGTGAAATCTTGCTGACTGAAGGATAATGAGAAGACACTGGTCCTTGTTTAGACGGGGCGGTAACGATGAGTTTATTTTTCTTTAGGCAGGGATACGGATTCACTATTCTTCGAGTCAAATTATATAAATAGAAAATCTGACATATAAAAAATTACACTGGTCAGGTGAAGGCTGAGAAGAACTTCTAATCTTTTCTTTGCCGTACGAAGTTGGCCTTCCAACATGGTCCAAACGACGGTGACTGTGTTTGTGGCAGAAAATTTGAGATTCTGGGAATGCGGAAGCATTTATACATAAGATTGATATTCAGGCATGAAGGATATTCATTAACCTTATGTTGTGCCCCTATAGCTAACTGTCTTGGTGCCTTATTACAAGGGTACTTGTGTTTAAGCAGTGAGGAATCCGGCGGAAGCGGACGTAATCTTGGTTTTATATTATGACCCACCATGTGCAACCCTCTGGATTATATTTATTTCTGCTGCGATATACATATATAATTAAACTAATGCCTTTCCATGAATACAGAATAGTATGCAAATCTAAGCTTAATGGCTGTGTTTTGTTGCGCGTGCAATATTTGTTCCAAATTGTCTTTACAAAAACATCGCATCAATTTATGGGTTAATATTGTGTTTAGCAGTTATAGTATATGAGAACATAATTAAAAGCATTGTCACAAACCAAAGATAACTTATTGTTGAGTTGTAATGGTTAGTGTAATAATATACAATATATATATATATATATATATATATATATATATATATATATATATATATATATATATATATATATATATATAGATGCATATATATATATATATATATATTTATATATAAATATATATTATATATACATATATATATTTATATACACATATATATGCACAGACAAAAATATTTTATATATATACATATACATATATATATGTATATATATATGTATATATATATATATATATATATATATATATATATATATATATATATATATATATATATATATATATATATATATATGGGTAACTGTATAGTTTAACTGACTTCGGTCAATTAGCGCCATTAGGGATTACCAATTAACATTATTACTCTCACTCAGCTACGTAATGAAAAGATACGCGTATAAAATACATATATATAAATATACATGTATATGTGCATTGATGCATCTATATATAATATATATATTCAATTATTTGAACATAAATATACGCATGGATTTAAGTATACCTTTACATAGACGTTAGTACATATTTGCACATAAGCAAGGACAAATACATATTTTCAATGTATATATAAATAAATATATATGCATATATATAAATATATATACATATATATATAAGTTTATATATACACATATATCTATCTATTTATATAAACATAAATATATATAAATATATGTATATATAAATCAGCATATACATATACATATATAAATATATATATATATATATTGATAAATTTACATACATATATACGCATTATAATTGATATATATTCAAAAATATATATATATATATACATATATACATGTGTGTATATATATATATATATATATATATATATATATATAGAATCGAATGTATAAATAAATCTATATTTAGGTATCTTTTATATATATATATATATATATATATATATATATATATATATATATATATATGCATATATATATATATATCTATAATTGTTTCGATATTTAAATGTAATGATACAAATCTACATACATAAATACCAATGATTTAACATTAATATATTCATTATTATATATTTGCAGATGTAAACATAAAGTGATAAATTCATATATATATATATATATATATATATATATATATATATATGCATACATAAATGCATATGTTTATATATATTTATATGTAAACATATATATGTATATATACATATATATGTGCTTATATATAATCATATGTAAACCTATAAATATATATTAACATAAAATATATATGCATTTATATTCAACGATATATATATATATATATGTGCATATATATATATGTAGATATTTAAATATGTATATATATATATATATATATATATATATATATATATATATATATATATATATAACTATATGTGACCATATATGTTCACATATACATAAATATATATTGACATTTATATATATATGTATGTCTTTATATACATACATTTATATGTATATATATATATATATATTAATGTTGATATGTATATATATGCATGTATGTCTATATATATACATGCTTATATATATTTATATATATTCATATATAAATATTTATATATGTATGTATATACATACATATTTATGCATATATATATATTAACATATTTAAATATAAATATATGTAAATACATGTATATAAATATTCATATATATATATATATATATATATATATTATTATATATTTACGTATGTATATATATTCATGTAT
Organism: Urechis unicinctus; assembly: GCA_034190875.2. Lineage (NCBI taxonomy): Eukaryota > Metazoa > Annelida > Polychaeta > Xenopneusta > Urechidae > Urechis > Urechis unicinctus. The sequence goes on along the minus strand of CM067344.1, from coordinate 57,212,805 downwards.
ACTCATGTATTTACATATATTCATGTATTTATACATATATTTACATATATTTATATTTATATATTATCATATATATTTATATATATATATATATATATATATATATATATATATATATATATATATATATATATATATATATATATATATATATATATATATATATATATATATATATATATATATATATCTCTATCTCTCTATATATATATATATATATATATCTATATATATATATATATATATATCTATATATATAGGTATATATTGTGTATATATCACTGGGTAATATAGATTTGTGTAGATGTTGTATTATTCTATAGATTTGGTTTGTATTAGTGTAATTCAGCATTCTAACAGTATAGAACAATAGCACGAATAGGCTGCTAAGTCGTTTTACTGCAATTCTTTCATGACAACCAGCAATTTAGAGCACATTCTATTTCAGTTCTCAATTGAACGACTCCTGTGCTGCTCTCTTCGCTGTCGTTTATGTTAAAGTTAAGCCTGAGAAATCTGATAGGAAGCGATATGTATGTCTACTGTATTCTTATTAAGTGTCATTGCGATGTCATATGATCATGTTTATCTAAACGAGTAGGCAAAATCTCAAGGGGAAAATTTGTTAAGAGCTATCCAACAGAATGATTTGCCAGAGAAAATGAGATAAAGTGAATAAACCGCCGATTAAATAGCAGGATTAGAAGATGAGAAACGACTCAACGCACTTACTCAAAACATTCATTAAATTGTTATATGAAGGAAACAACATATTCTGATCAGCAAAAGACATGAAAATTCAACGCACTTATATTTACAAAAACATTCATTAAATTGTTAATTGCTTTCAATCTGATGAAGGTATAAGGCTGAACATATTCGGCCTATAGCTTCTGATAGAATTTTCTCTGGATATTTCAGTGGACTAACTGATAATAAGGTTTGTATTTATCGGGTTTAGTGTGTCAAACCATCATTACACAATATATACAGTTTCAAAGTATATATGTTTAGCTCGAATGCGACTAATCTTGTTCACAGAATTGTAACTATTACAAGGGTTCAGTTCCTGATGCCAAGCTTACGTGCGTCGTACAAGTTCTAAATAGATTGAGCAAATTGGTGCTTGGAAGCCAGTTATGGGAAACACTTGCTTGTCCCATCCCTCCCAACACCAATATCTCATCGAATCCCCTTCCTCATCTCTACACCATATTCCAGTAAGTGCCTGATGCTGACTGACACGATTCGTCTGCAAGAATCACGTCAAACATGGAATGATTTGCTCTTTATGAACCAAGCGCATACTATCGTTGGAAGGAAATCTTTCCAAAGGACCAGTGTATCAACAGATAAGCTTGCTTCTCTTCAAACTATTTGCGATGGCTAGAGCACGTGAAGAATGACACATCTTTACTAGCATTTCAAACTATTTGCGATGGCTAGAGCACGTGAAGAATTGCCAGTCTCTGATAGCTTCTCATTTGATGACGTATATCAATGAATTTGCAATTACGCTATTTGGCTTTATATGCTAATATCATTAATGAATTGTAAATTATTTATAAAGAAAGCTATTTCGGATTTTGTAATGGCGATTTGAATGAAGCACACGTGATAGTCTTAAAATATGGCATTCGCTATCCCATTTGGTAGTATCAAAAATTATCGTGGCAGTATCAACGGATTCCCAACAGAATCAGACAAGTGTACATCTTTGAAATATACGAATTCCATCGGCGATCTGTTCAATAATTAGTTGAAAAGTGTATCGTGGCAGTAATTTGTACTGATCCCAACATGATGTTAATACTGTACATCTTTGAAAAGACTAACTTTATCGGTCTAATGCTATCCCTTACTGGTCACTGATTAAGTCTCGACTACGAATCAAACTGTACACGTGAGGACACCCCACAGCGACTGTACCTGGTTACACATCGGTAGATATATTACTTAACTGCTTTATTCATCCCGCACAATTGACGAGACTAAAATACGGTGTAAAGACGATTTGACGATGGGCATGTATATATATATATATATCCAAGACATGCAATTCCATCTCGTCCATCCTAAGGCATGACGGAAAGTGTAATAGGAAAGAATTGTAGTTTGAAGTCAGCTCACGCCCTCTAGCTGGAGTATATTATGTTTAATCTAGAACGTTGTTATGTGTATTCTGTATACTGTGGCAACTTCACGATACATTCAGTAATAGCGATAAGTACAGACGGTGTTAAAGGCCTACGCCACTTTGTAGGGCAGGGTTGTCCAGGTGCATGCTACCCCTAGATTAGCAATTCATCGAAATACAATAATGACACTTGTGGGTCGATTTAGCAACGAATTTGATAGTTTTTGGAGAAATCCTTTATTATATTGGAGAATTGAACGACGATTGAAAACGCTGGTGCGACTTCAATCAAGCCATGTATAAATAGCGAACAGTTTGTGTACGATTTCAACATTGTCGTTATCACCGAGCCCCTTGGCTTAGCTTGATCAATCCGATATAATGCGAAAAGAATATGACTGACATGGTCTTAGTTTGCCAATCAAAAAGCTGCACCATTTAAACGTGACATACGTTGCTAAGTGTATAGCTTGAACACTTTGATGTGATATGCAGTCAAGCACTTACTGAAGGAACAGGCAGCGAAGGAAGCGTCTTTAGATATTGTATATTAATGTAGTAATTATGAATTGTTGAACGAGCCTGCTGGTTATGGGGCCAAGCTACTAGAATGGACTAGGCGACGTTACGGGTGCTGCTTAGAATTGTGAAGTGTGTTTATTAATAACGAATGACCCTTAACTAAAACAACATTCTCAGTAGGTCATAAAAATGAACTCACTTTAAATTCGTTGCCCTAATGTGTAAACGAATTGATTGGGATTGCGATCACAATAACGGGCTATTCTGGTGGCAGACTCGTAGCTCAGTTGCAATGATACTCTTTGTAGAATATAAAATGTAAGAATATTTGTAAACTATATATAACTAGGTGACAGGCCTTACCTTACTAGTTTTTGTGAAATCAACTCCACTATACGTGCGTATTTTACCGTAATAATTATCTGCAGTGGTTGCACCATGTGAGCTGTATGGCTCTATTTTATCTTCAATTAAAAATACTAAACTGGATATGCTCAGGAGGTTTTCAGATGTTTATTTTCCTGAGAGCCACAACATTTTATCTGCAGAATGCATGTTTTGGGCTTTAAAACAAACCCGTTTCAATCATATACCCGTAGTATGCTAATAATTGGAAAATTCTTACCGTATCATATGATTCAGTGAACACAGTAAATAACCCTTATTAAACTGGACATACTGTCCAATTACATTTTGCATTATTAAAAACCCAATTTGCGTAACGCTTTTCGCGACACATTACTGGATACTGAAGATGGACATTTGTTTAATTAGCTGTGCAAATTCCGTACAATAACAACTGCGATTCACGCGTGTGTATGTATATGTAATTAACAAAGTGAATTGTTAACAAAAGGGAATAAATAATGACTTAAAGACAGGTGCATTGAAATAAATTGGTATCTCCGCATCATCAACGGTGGGTAGATGTCGTACGAGGTACATAAGTGCATTTATAACAATATACAACCAAAACAAACTTATGATCTGAAATGAGTATGGAATACAATGGTTTTATGATCTCATGCTATAGTGCAGGTACTCTCAACACCCAATTTGAAACTTTGATCACCTTGCTGTTGTTGATAAGATATCCGACAAACAGTACCTCAAATAGGAGTTTCGGTTTCATTATTCGTCCAAATTTAATAATATTATATTTAAGTATGTCAGAATAGGTAAGCCACTGCAGCATGCTAACAAATAAAGTTAGACAATTTAAACCAATTGCCACATGCATTACTGGAATGTGCTTTACTGCCACTAAATACTGTGCTTGCATCTGCTCACTACCTTCGTAGAAATGTATTGACACACTTAGCTGTAATTCATCTTACAATTAGTCATAGAATGGCAAACTCTAATCCACATTGCAATCTTAAAGCCTGACGTATTGGATCCGCACACAACCCTTGCGACCCATCAGTTGGTCGTTCAAGCAAACAAGCAGTCTCTGAGTTACTTTTGCTACATGTTGCACATTTCATTTGCGGGCTTGTATATATCAATTAAACACCTGTCACGTAGTCTGTTGAGTACGTGTTAGAAATAAGTATGTTCTTCAATTAAACTTGGTCATATTTATCCATGGACAATTGGAAGGCAGAATAACTATGCTGATGACAATTAAATTACACAGAGGATGTATTGGCATATAGATAACTTAGAGTAGGCTTTCGGGACCAATCTCAAAAACGACAACTAAAATCCATGGACGCAATTGGTCCCACGTGACCCGTCCGATACAATCTCGTGAAAAGCGTTGAGATCTCCACTGCCCTCTAAAGTCGTTAAGGACCAGAGTCATTAGAGGGGCCTTGGATGAAACATATTTCTAGGATGACCTCGCGCCGTTTCATCTTTCCGAAATAAGTTATCAGTAATTTGCTGATTTGCTTCTTTTAATTAAATGAGTAATTTATGATGGATATGACCAATAAGAATATTTTAAACTTGCTGATACAATCAACTAAGATCAATTGCTGAAGGGAAAGACTGCTAGATTTAGTTTGTCTAACCATCATTAACAAATGTTTAACAACATTATCAACAAGCTCATATCTGTTCGGACATCGTTAAGATCAACTAGTTAATAGATACACCATCGTTGTAAAATTTATACTCATCATTACTAAACTCAGCTGCATCAATTTGAAAACCTCACTGTGACTATAATGTGGTCGAGATGACCAAATCACTACCTCATTTGACCGGTCACATCACTCGTAGAATACGTTACCTACATAAACTTGTTTTGACGAATTACTTATTCTAATTTGCATAGCCAAACTTAGGTTTCTTGTAACATAAGCAGTATGAGTATGAACGAATTAAGGTGGAACCCAATTCCAACGTACCAGCTTTTATCAACATCGATCATAAGACAATGCAAATGCCTTTTCATTAAATAATAACATAGGCTGGAATGTGCGGAAAACCACAGGGCAAGTGGAACATAAATCACTTTTGGTGAACGTACGTTATGAAAAAACAATATTTGAGTTGTAAATATCTTAATTAAATGATACTTCATTGTTCCATGAATGCTGAAGAGGAACGCTAGCGGTAATCGCCAGAATGTAAGACTGTGCTCCACTTACTGGGGTGCAGGGGGAGACTTACCAGTGAATAGAATTTGTGTCATTTTCGATGTTTATGTGATACGTGGGAAAAGATAATGGAAATAGTAATGCTGATATATGTCGAATTTCAAATCTTAATAAATCTTGATCCGGGAAGATAAAAGAAAGTAAACCCATGCATGGAATCCCCATTATTCACTTCCTATATTTACTGTAGTTTGTTCAATGTTGTAAACATATGCAGCTTGTTGTTTGCTATGTAAAAGAACAACTATACACCAGAACGAGGTTCATAGACTGCCTAATATGGGATGCAATTTTGTACAAACCTAGCGCTTGCACTATCGGAGATTTGATTTCCGGCTCCATTATTGAGCAATGTATCCGGATAGATAGATGCGGTGTTGTAGTGATTAGATCAACGTTCCCTGAATATTCACTTACCAATTGATATACATAAAATGCATCCGCCAGGTCCATTGTTGGTTTTATGCCGGTGTTGAAACCATGTTTGTTCATTACAGTCATCTCTCATGGGAGACTGTGTAAATGTGACTGGACTAGCATGCAGTATTAAATAATGCGCTGCAAAACTAAGATGACGGGTTTTGTTGACACAGGAAGCATCCTCAGCTGTCCGTGCCACGAGCCGGTAGTGGACAAAGATAGAAGTAGACAAAGATAGAGGAAATATATACAGCATCGTTGCGCCATAAGAAAATAATAATTTTGGTTCCACGCTGCAATTATTGTCATGTTTCTGGCACTGCTACGGGAGAACAACATATTTCACCGAACCTAAGTGTTCCTGATAAGTGAAACGATTTGTATGGCAACATGACAGAGACTTAAGCTGTAAACGTTAAATTACCGTAGCAAAATTAAGATTGGTTAATTTTCGCATATTTAAAAGCTGCAATAAAGGAACAACAGTAACAACATCTGTATATGTCACACTGAAAATAATGGGAATCGATACGTTATTACGAGTATGTTTTCTAAGGGCACAATTGACATATCTATGGGGCATGTGACCATGTTTATTCTGTGTCGAGTAACTTCTTTCTAGATGTGCGTAGCCGTTTATACAACCCGACGTTTATTTGATAAATGCCACAAATGGCTATGCAGTTAACTGGCGGAAACATACGCTTCCAAAGCAGATAGTGAACTTGCGACTTGCATTAGTTTGGAAACCGACAGCAGCCTAAAAATACAGCGGCCAAATGAACTAGAAGTTATCTCAACTCAGGCAATGATAATCCCTTGGTAGCATGAATTAGTGGCGATCCCGGCCTTAACGCTGTTTTTAGTATAAATACGCTCCTGATTACGCACTTCCGCGTGTTTTTGTGTGTGATATTGGGCAATAATGCATGGAAATGGCTGCATTGAATGATGTTTATGCTGAGTTCTGTCATTGTGAAGATTAGACGCTATGCATTTTTACTGACCTGGGTCTGTCTTGGTTTGCATATATTGACAAGAAACTATATCACAGCTAAGAAAGAATAGCAATGCTAGATCTCGCTAGATGGATATGTGTCAAGTTGTCATGTGTTTGTACTTATGGTCGTCTGATCGTGGCTAATTGAAATCGCTTATAGCATCATAGTGAGTCTAGTGCGATGAGATCCATTCCGTTCATTTGGTTTGTATGCTATTCATGTATAGAATACGTTACATTTGCCAAACGTAATATAGAAAGAACCCATAAATGGAAAAACATATAGACTCTTTAGTGTCAGCACGCGCCACCTAACCAACGCTGTACCAGTTCGCGCGTGTTAGCTTATTGAGAAATGTATTAGATATGCTTTCATAATATTAAGTTATGTTCCATCGTTATAATGTGAAGCAGTGTGGCAATTTGGACACAATTGTAAACAGCATTCATGGGTTTTTCGAGGAACAGGCTGTCAGGCGCCAATGGATACAGTGTTTAACATTGACTACAGCGATACGTGTATACATAACGAGGAATACATAACGAATTCATAACGTATAAATTACTTATAGAGAACACTTTGATAACTTTTAGATAACTTATACCAACGAATGCTTATCGTGTTGCCGATGTTCACAACTAAAGCCCAACGATAGTTTAACTTAGGCGTACCGCGCGACAGCTATCACCAACGATCACGTGTCGTGGCCTATGCAAATGCACTTATTAGTATAATCATGACAGTATCAAGATCTCCGTATCAACATCACCGTCATGCCGCGGAAAACTTCGAAGAACGCTGCCAAGAAGTCTCCTAGCCGTGAGAGTGGGCGTGAATGCAAGGAAAATCCACCATCACCCCCACCCTCACCCTCACGCTCACCCTCTGATGGAGATGATGCAGGTTCCAAAGCCTCTCTGGCATCGTCAGCGGCAACGATAGCTGCGTCCTGGCCTTCACCTCCTCTCAGCCAACTATTGCCAAGAAGACAAAGGCAAATAAGACACAGTTTTGTCTTGATGTCCCGGAGAAGCCGCCTTGCCGGATCTTTCATCTCTCGGATGACATAGACATCCCTTCACCATGGAGTCTTGAGCAGTACTGACGGGTTCCTCCGGTGAACCCCATTTTAATATACCGTTTCCAAAAAAGCTCCCAATACGCCATTATGCGGTAGCTGTAAAGTTAGAAACACGTTCAGTTGGTTGTGTGGTCGTCCGGAACACGTCAAATACGTCTACATGCGTCAGTATGCGTTGGAGATAAGTTTGATATACGTTACACATAGGTGCAAAGCACGTTACTCATATGCTAGCATGAAGTTTTGGGTACGCTAGACGTATTTCGACTTATGAGAAACTTGCAGGTTATGTGTGTGACCGTGTGTCAACGATCGCATAACTTATCTACATCTTATGCGAGACGTATGAGCCATAACCTGGCATACGTCGAACATTTTGTGCACGACGAGCTCGCCGCACTACGACGTATACAAGCGTGCTTCAGCATGGTCTTAACTTATACAAAACTTAACCATAACTTATTAGACGTATACAGGCGTTTAAGAGAAATTTTTATACATCGGCATACCCTGGCTAAATCGTCAATGTGTGACAGGGCCATTAAGTCCAACAATTGGTGCAACTTAATCCAGTGAGGTGCGTCGATAAGAACCTACTTAAGGCGTCATTAGCGTAATCGAAAGCAATTTTTCAAAAAATTGCTGAAACGCATTGATTTCAATAGTGGACATCCTACCAGGCCGCAGTGCCATTACGGTGCGCTGAGTCTGTGACCAAGGTCGAGAATCAAAAGGTGGTCTGCAATATTATTTTGCTCCCCTGTCGGTATTATTGAATTACTACCAATAGCAATGGAACTAAACATGATATATAAGGTAACAGGGGGAATATATCACTGCGTCATACCAACTTATTTGTCGCGGGTACCAACTAGCGCTTGTAAGAAACCCACAGAATGCCGTAATATTGATTGAAGACACTGACCTCATTGTAGCTAGTTAACAAAAGGGGATAAGATAAAACGGTTAATCAAGCAATCACCTTTGCAGCAGTAATTTACTTTGATTATTATTTGCGTTGATAAGTGCACCTATAAGACTCGCTCAAACACGTGCACATAAACAGATTGAAACATTTGATCGAGTTAAGAACATTTGCAAGAATTGTCCGGAGTATGAATCTATTATATGAACACATATGGGACAGTCTATTATCACCCCTACCAAGTCGTTGAAGCTTTGATAACTTGTTCATTACGTATTTCACATGTATGGTGCATAATTAGATTGCATGATAACCAGCAGAGCAAACACAGCGCCAGCGACCTAGGTGTTACTGTTTTCTGTCTCATCACATCACGTATGTCATGGGCGCGTCAAACTGCTCAGGGAATCATTGATAGCATGATCCTTGTCTATAGCAAGTTCACTACAACTTCCTTGAAGGCCACCACCAACCCCTGTGCAGGATCTCAAAGTGAATAAGTTATAATCCTTTATATTATATTATTCGGCTCCTGGTGTTATCAAATGATTGATACCTAATTACATAAGATGTTACTTTATAAAGATCCTCTATATCTTGCTGTCCTTGTTCTATATCGGGTGAATGACGATGCAGCTGTGAGTCAAAGCATTTAAATGACTTTGCTTGCCCAAATTAAAGGGCTCTGAAGGGCCGCGTAACGGTAATAGACCAAATAATTTATTGTTTTTTTAATATAGGTGAACCTAGGCCCGCAATGGAAGATGGTAATAAAGGTCGTTGTCTAAGCATATATACCATCCTAATCCATCAAGAGTACAGTTAAATATTTTACATTAGAATCGACGTCGAACGCCTAAGTTTAATTTATTACTTATGATTAAAACGCTAGCGGCGCCTTGCAAATCAAGCTAAAGCTACTAAGCATTGTCGGAAATGTGTATGTGCCAGTGAACTAGAGTAGATGTTATGTCCATCCTTTTTTAGAAATTATAAGACATTTTGAATGACATATCTGCATCAATATGTACCAGTTCCAGATTAGCTAATGTATGTTCAATAAAATGAAAAAGTTGGATGGGAAATATTCCGTTATCACGTATACATTTCCACAAAATAATGACCGTCCATCTTGTGCGTCGTGCCTTTTGTGAAAAACAATTCAGTCACAACAGGCACTTTGTGGTTACTTTTAAAATGTTGTTTCTAGTATTGCAACTAAGGGGTTACATATATAGTCGGTCGCATAGATTATTAGAAAATAAAGGTAAGACCTAAATTCCTTGATCCACCTCACTCGCCGTATGTACGGATCAATATGGATTCATGATGAAAGGTATATGATTCTTGCAGTCACTGGCGTCCGTAGATAGCACAATCCACGAGTTGTCACTGTTGATTTACGGAAACCAGTCGAGCAACCCAAATCTTCTTATCCATGGCGCCACCACCTTTAATCCCCCTTATTTCCCCAAATGAATAGCCCTACAGTGGAATAACGACCAACGACTATGCCACTTACTCAAAGACAAGGACGATATGAAAATTATCATTACTTCGTGTTGTTCCAATAAGCATATATGAAAAAGCACATCACTGTATTGATCATTGCCTCTCGATATGTCCTAACAATACTTGCCTTTTACTCGATGAAACACGTGATTTACTATATATGCGATGATACCACGCCGACAATTTTCCTAAAATACCTAAAATAGCATAACAATCCTGAACGGCATATACCTTTTTGTTATCATTGTGTCCAAGTACATTGGCTATGATAGGCCAGCCATTACTTTCATTCAGACGCCTATCAGATTTACATTGAAACAAATACTAAATAACAACCTTATTTACCAAGTCGCGTTGCTTCTATTTATACCGTGTTAAAATATGACCATCCCCAATTCGATCGTCCAAGACAGCTGTATCATGAGTCTTATTATAGTAGAATCATGTCAGAATATGCTTATCATAGTCTCACTCAGTTACCTTGCTGCTTCGTCTTATGAATGTGTACCACAGTGCATAATGGTAATCTCGGCGCCATAGATCAAGATAACTACGGCATTTATGGTGGCTCTGGAGAGCCAAGGGAACGTGTTTATGGTATATTAGTCGGTTCCATGCTTCTGATGTGAATACTTATATCGGGAACGGGATGCGTGCATATGTGAGACAAGAAGCACATGGGTTCCAATTCTTACATACACCACTGACGAACGCCTAAACCTGAGTGTCATGCTATCGCTCTTTTCACTTCTGGAAATCTCGTAACTGCTGTGCGTATTAGACTCACATTCGACGATCGCACGTCAAAACTACAGGCAATACCGTTGCCATTAAGTCTGCTGACAAGTTGGCTAGTTTAGCGTAACGAGTGAACACAACAGGTACGCCGCACGATTTGTTGTAGTTTCATTTAAGAGCAAATAACTTGCTTGTTGGTTTTCATTGGCACTTATCGCTAACATTGCGTGTTCTTGGTATTATACCACAGCTGATCTTGAACCCCTATACACCGTTTGACCAATCTGTACAGATAATTAATGAAGACATGGGCAACAGAAAGCGTTATGTCATCATTGCAATCATATTTTCTCAATTAACAGTGAATCACTTTGATGCTGCTTTACGTCCTGTTCGGGTTTTATACTAATGCTCGCCATGTTAAGCAACAAAATGCATAACCACAGCTTAATATAACTCTGCTCTTGCAGTGTACGGACTTTGTAACCATTCGACGACTTGTTGCTGCGCTCCTACTCACTCTTACTGCATTTGTACGCTGTACCTATGTCGCAAACGTTTTTTTTATGCCGATATTGTTTGCTAGGTTGTGATGCTTTTTGATGTAGTATAAATAACTGATGAATTTGCTTGCAATAAGCTGTTTGCGAAGTAATGCATGTCGCTCACATCAACGATCGTAAATCGTGTTCAATTTTAGTTCAAAATATCCTCAATTATTGACACAAAGTCATTGACACAGCTATGGTACCGGGCAAAGCAAGGACGAAAATAGAGAAATATCTGCTCGCTGTGACGCATATATTCCTTTCCGTGGTAGTTCTTTATATATGTACATATATATATATATACATATATATATATATATATATATATATATATATATATATATATATATATATATATATAAAATACGAATATATATATATGTATATACATATATATGTAAATATATATATTTATGTATATGTAAACATATATATATATTTATTTATAAATATATGTATATATATATATATATATATATATATATATATATATATATATATATATATATACAAACATACACACATGCATACATACACACACATACACACATGTAGCTACATCCATCTAGGTGCGTGTATATATAAATGTATTTATATATTCGTATATATATACACACACTCATACACACATATGTATAGTTATAAAATATATATATATATATATATATAACTTTATATATATATATATAAAATTTGTTTATATATATATATATATATATATATATATATATATATATATATATATATATATATATATATATATGTATATATATATATATATATATATAGAGCCACTTTAACTTTTTGGCAAACACAAATAGTAAGTTACATAGATACATATTGGTAGGGCATGAACAGGTCTTTCAGGAATGATAAACGGCCAAGAAAAGCAACAATCGTTGTTATCACTTTTTTTGCTGAACAGTTGGTATGTTATTGAATGACCTAGTTATTTCTAATCGACGTTTATACAACAGGTAATTCGCCAGGAAGGTCTGCGCCGTTAAAGATTTATTAAAACAAGGAGTGTATGTCCAAATAATGCACCCTGCATGTGCAATAAATCAATATTTGCAAAACGCAATGCAGAATTAAGCGAGGGAAATTCAGCATTAAAATAGTTAAAACATTTTTTACAACAATTCAACGTGCAAACAAGTAAGAAGAATTTAAATAGATGCTCTATATGTACGTGGTGAGTTTGTGCAAGTGTTGTCTTGTGAGGGATTCATAATGAGCTGATACTTAAGACAACGCATTATCGATCATGTTTGACATCACAGGACACTTTCTTGTACTAAGAGTGACATGGATTGGCTTGATTGCTGTTTGTTAGTCATAAATGGTATAAGCCTTGGGTATAGCGACGAAAGAGAAATATGCGCAAATGATACTGATTGTGCAATTTGAGGAATGAAGAATGGCATTGCTTAATCAACAACAATGCGACAGCATTGTTATAGATGCCAATGCAAACTGCACTATGGGGCATTCTTAGCATGATATATTATTATAGCCATTCCTGAAATCCTGAGCACAAACCTGAGGAAATAAAATTGACATAATTTTAATAACACATTTAATACACTCTCTCGGCAAAATGTTTGACACATAACTGCCACACGACCCTATCACTACTATCAGATAAACACCGCCGCTTCCATATCAATTTGAAGACATTATTTGTAATAACAATGAGCATTTATTGTTCTTTGGTTCACATATTGTACAATTTGTGTCTATCGTTTTTCTTTTAATCTAACTAGCTATCACTATTAAATACTGATATATTTACTAGATATAGGATCCTTTTCTTAGTAATCTGACAAGACTAGCCCAACGTCGAAAAAGGTAATAGTATACAGGTTGCAATATGAACAATAGAATCCGCTGTGTAGAGTCAGCTAAAGACCTGCATCGGTCAGCACAACACACCTTACATGCATATTTTCTGGGATTTAATTATATGCATGACAAAAATACCTGGTGTATCCAGTAAGCGCCATCTGTTTGAATCGCAGGTGTAGATGTTGAATTATTTCGGCTTGTGAATGACAATGCTTATATAATTACAATATCATAAAGTGGATGTGGAAGCATGAATAGTCAAGACAAAACACACCATTTTTAGCAATTTCTGATCCCTATCCTTTACTGAGCAGGCCCTTCACCACGCAATTGTGCGCAATTTGATGTTCTTTGTGATAATGTCTTCCATAGTCATTAAGCTGCATATGTAAAAAGGTGTAAACCGTATGTGTACAGAAATGTAATGAAATGTAAGCTAGCTTGTGTTGATTGGACGAGAATGATATTCCCCGTAAATAACAAAACTCACCCGATTGCCAAATGTATTGCTCGGTTTTTAGCGTTGGGTGCCTGTCCAAGAACGTTATGAAACATTCACACAGTCCTTTCACAGTACACTCCATTTCAAATCGTCCATGGCATTTGACAATACTAGTAAAAGCATAAACGATTTCCAGACGAGCATCATAAGTCAAATGGTTATCAATATAAAAATTCCTTATGTCAGTCCATGGCGTAAAGTCGAATGTCGACATCATCACCTGGTTGTCTTGATTAGTGTCTGTTGCAAGGGACACTAAGGTGCGAATCCCAGCTGGTTGAGTTACTAAAGTTTGGTGGCATGCGACTTGATACTGTGTGGAAATACCAATCTACGCTGCTCGGACGTGTTAATAATAAGAATACGCAGTGAATTAAGCCGGGGTGACACCTACCCTCTGACGCTCTTTACCTATCCCTACTCTCTCAACCGACCCATAAATATACAGCGCTTAAGAAACGTTGTCCGACTCTAGGGCCTGGTTTTGTTGATTTGGGAGAGGGAAGGGGTCGGACTAGATTGGGGCGTAGCATGAAGTCTAGTTAGAAGGTGGCATCTATCAGCATTGGTTTTTACTTGAACAAAAACAAGATTGAAATTAACTGCACAAACTTCTACGCTATTTAGGCATAGAATGTAGATCAGTAATTGCTCGTTGGAAGGGACTTGAGGCACCCGGTAAGGAATATATGGTTCCCAGAAAGTCATTACTGTAAGCAAATTAGCCATGCCAACGACAACTAAAGTCGTTAAGCGCACTGGAGCTTGGGACATTCTTGGTCTTGCTCTTTCGTATTTATCAATGAATTTTTCACTCACAGGTAATATATTTACCGGTAAAGAGTTACACAGACAAAAAGTATCACCGTGGGGAGCGCTGCCCCGTACCAAGATGAGGACATTAGCTATACTATGTGAACGATATTTGGCATTCATCATGCTAGTGAGAAGACGCATCTGGTAACACTGGTAAACAGAGTGTATACATCTGAAGAGGTTAGTTTTAAGGGTAGCTGTTCAGTCTAAATGCATGTGATACCATAAGTATGTTCATACCATGTCGATATAATTGCTGTCTTAAGTACACCAGTATAAATCACCTAAGCAAGTATATGTAATCGACACTCTTTATTTTTGTATTTACAACTGTTCACAAAGAACACTTAGTGACATAGCCCCGGTATCGTATTTACAATGACCACAACACCATTCAGGTAGATGATGCTGGAACACGGCCGTCTTGGCGCCATGAGCCTAATCGTCATGCTTGAGAGGACCGACCATCATAGATGGTGGTTTGTTATTTTCTGCGTCTACCTGCAATGTGTTCTAAAATAAATGGAACTGATGAATAAACGGTATGAGGCGATACGTTAAATGTCCAATTACATGAACAACAGTAGTTAATATTTTTGTCGCATATTTGCTCTGTCCTGGGAAGATTGGCCTGGTTTTATTGCATTCATAGCTCATTATCTATTCGTACCCGGGCAGTACAACATAATCAAGGATTGGTCCAATACTACTAGTTAAGATCATGCATTCCATGTATCGTTGCTATGTGGGATTAAAACCGAAAATAAGTCGTAGCAGTAACAATAACGTAACATTAAAAAAGTATGTATGGACAATAAACATCTTGATATCAGGAAGCACACGCGACAACATAAAATAATATTCCGATTTTATGAATTATACAGAAATATATAGCTATACCATCCACAAGTAAATTTTGTTTCCTCAATTACCGTTTTTTTGTCTGAGCCTACAGCTAATTTAAATACGATGTACCGTCCCGTATCTAGATAGTAGATGCTATCAGCATAAACAAATCATACCTCAATAACGTTATTGATCACAGTGAGCTGCGTCTGGGGACATGTACAGTGTGCGCGGCTCTATGCTATCGTTTGTTAATGATTCAAGCCTATATCAGGTACAGTAAGCTGCCAATCGCCTTGACACGGTTGTCGAACACGTCATTATTATAGTCGCGAGTTTCCAAGACCGACTGTGTCTTTTCCTGTTCTAGAGCTTGTTCCTTCTTTATATTTAGATAAAACATATCTTAAGCAGGTAAGCTACTTTACTTGGAGTAAAATATGACTAACGTATTAATTAATAAAGATGTACACAGCTACATATATTGGCACCTAATGCGTGATCAAAAATGTGCTTCGAATATCATCAATCTTCACAGTCTACTATTGTACCCTTATCGCGTCTAAGTGATCGCGCAAGTGTTCAGCATTAAGTGATATTGCATGGAGAGTGATAGAACCGTGGTGCTACAAGACAGGCGGTTTGTGAGGAATAGTATAGTAATGGCTTGATGCAAAGATATATTACTTTTTGTTCCTCCCATAATTCATTGAGACACTCAGCTGTTTATGATAACCATGACAATGTTACGGTATATATTCATTTCCCACAAAGAATGTGCATTTAATATTCGACAGCACTTGTTTAAAATTACTACGATTGGCATTAACGATATGAAGCGTTACAGAGCGCATGTAGTCATGTACGATTATTGGTAAGCTATTATTCAAAGCTTATTATACACTAGAACAAAATAGATAAAAATAATTAACGGTAAGCTTTATTGGTATCGTAAAGTTGCACAATTAAATTGCTCCAAAATGTGGTTTTATAAACAAATTACTCCCACTCTGTTTTGTATCAAAAGAACAGCTAAAAGAAGGATTTATTGCCATTAGCACGCATTGAATGCTATGGCTATATGTGGTTATTCCTTGGATGCATGAATCTGTAATAACCGCCATATCCTACTGGCTTCGCTTCTCGTGAAATTTAAGCAGGTGATAAGACTGATAGCCGTAGATTTATAACGGTATATGCACCCATTATCGTTAAAAACATGTGTATGGCCTGGTTATGGCCCCTATGAACGAGCTGAATTACACACATAACAGGCGATTTACGAGCAAATTAAACCACAAGCCCTCATGATCAATTTTACAGATTGAGGATAGGCTTCGTTCATTAAATACCAAAATAATCCAATATTGACAATCTTGGGAACTCCTGCATCATGTTTCAATCGCTTGCTGACACCCATGCACTTGTGGCTGCCCCCATGCTTCCCATATAATATATTCAACATTCACCATGAATATCCATAATGAGGAACAAGTGCTCCAAATTTATTTATTCTTGATAAAGCATTGATTCTGAGCGACCTTTCTGAGAACTGTATTCATAATTCTTATTAAAAATGTAAAGAAAAGCCTATGTAGTTGCCAGATTCAACATGCCAGCACTTAAATAAAATCGCCCATTTGACGTGTATTTATGTTTAATCTGTTACCTATAGAACAAGGGCTATAGAAAATATAACTGAAAAGTAAAGAGCTTCAATTATTTTGTTAGCCCTGTATATTGTTAAGCCGCGACGTGTTATTCGCAGAAGACGAACGTTGAAACTGTGGCATTGTGCCTGCTCATATTGTTCCTGTTTTTAATTAGTCAGTGGTGTATTGGATATGCGCTCTCTCATATTGCAGGTATAATGACATTATTCCATTGCTGGTAACTAAGGGGGGGGGAGCAATTCTAGCCCGTGTTCTCCTTTCATATCGATTCTAATAAACTCTGCTGATATCAAATAGGATGAAACATGATGCTGTAATAACCTTATTATTCAATTCCATGTTTCAGTTTGTCATGTTTCTGTTGTTGCAAACTATAACACAACTGATGCTACCCATTACTCTTTCATACATTGTGGTATTGAATTTAAATGATGTGAGTCCTGAGTTAACGACGACAGACATGATCAAACAGTAAACCACAAGTTACTTAACTGCACTTCTCAATCCGCCTTTAGAGCAGATCTAAAACTGAGTAATTATCATAATATTCAGAAATAGCATCAATATTGGTGACTTTGACTATAAAGGCAAAGATGCGAGATTTGCGAACCATTTGGGCACGGAATAATATTTATATTATGCATCAAATGCACAAACACTTTCAAATACTTCGAGTCTTCACTCTCCGTTATTTCTGGTGTCAATTGGTACACACACTCAAAATTCTACGAAAAGCAGGAAGGCATTACACTCAAGCAAATCGTATGCCTTATTCTAGTTCCAAAGTGATGTACAGCACTAAAAAGAGTACTTGTAATTCCAACACTACTGCAATTATGATACGCAAATAGTACGAGAAACGTGCTAGACAAAACAAAATGTCAAACAATCAATGAGGTCGCCACCATTAGTATTGCCTAAACCCCACCCTATATCTTCAATGTGACCTCACCTTTACCCCCTTCGTGACCCAACACTAATCTCGGTGGAGACTCTTGGCTGGCTCCTGTTTATATGAATCAATTGGCAACTGCGAGGAACGAACAGACCGACTAATGTGCGCACAGACATTTTCAAACATGCAATAGATTGCAGCAAAAACACTTCCCTAGGTGATATCATTTTGTTAGGCACTCGAGTGAGATGGCAGTCATTGAAACGTGCAAATATCTTCTTTACTTCCTAAAGCACATCTGTACAATTGCAAAGATTGAAAGATTTACTTGAGTTGAGGATTAGAACAAACCATTATTGGCGCTGATCTCGATTCGCCTGGAAGTTGCATGCACTCAGCTACTGTATCAATCGCTGGCCTCATGTTACAATCAGAGGCTATATTCACAGTATGGTTCTGTCTTATTGAGACGTAATGGATATTATATATGTGCCTTGTTGGTATACCGAGGTCTATGCGATACTTGAGTCTGCAATATCAGTCAAGACCGCATATGTATACCATTTCGGCAAAACAATGCGTGACATTGCAACGGCCGACTTATACTCCCCCGCAATTTGTGCAGAAATGACAACAATCACCATCGGTGTTAATACATGAGGAAATAGGTCGTTTAATGCATTTATTAACAAGTCTGTTAAACTGACAATGAACAAGACAATCCAGGGCTGTTGTGATGTGGAAAAAGTAGATGAGGATATAAAACGGAAAGGAAAACGCGACATGGGCGCTTCTTTTTTTAATTGCTCGTCCAATCAAGGTAAATCTTATATTTGCGTTCGACGCTAACAAATGCGCCTACACTATGCCATCGTATCGAGGTGACAAAACACAGGATGTGAGAGGTAAACAGGGGGACATGGTAATGGAAATGTTCACAGAGATTTTATTTTAAGAAATCAAACGCCTCGCTAAGTGTAACAATCGACTGTTCATGTGGTTCTGCGTTTTTAATAGCTGTTCGTAACAGCCGATTCATCTTCTGCAAAGCTCGGATTGGTCAATCACACAAACTACATGTACATATATTAACTCGCACAAACGAACTTACACCCTTGCATATATACACGAGCTGCAAACACAACTCTCTGACGTATACGGATTTACATGCAATAAACATGAGCTATTGGTGACCTTGAATAGGTATTGCTCGAAAATAATTGAATGCACTAGCCTTGAAGCATGAATTATCTGTCATGTGCAAACAAACTTCAGAAGAAATTATGCCACATCAGTTGTTGATTAATTGTATGCGTGAGTGGTCATTTGGTGATGGTGACAATGGTGTTGTCCATGGATATCCTATGCCAGGGCCGGGCCGAGTTTAGCGTATAGTGCTATCAACTAGCGCGGGTGGATGACCTGCCATTCTAGGTGTATCCATTGTTGTTAACAAAGCAGTTATTATCTAACCAAACCAAGAAAAGATTATGTTGGCGTCTCAATATTTACCATACTTCTGGAGTTGGCAATAGGGACCAAATCAGTTTCCAGGCATCTTAATCATTAGTTACACTACTAATTGAACCTATACTTTAAGCATATTGTTATGAAGTCACCAACCGCACCAAATATTTACCCAGGGCTGCCCGGCGAGAATCAAGAGCTCTTCTATTGGTTGAATGAGATCAGGCTAAAATGGCAATACCTTGAGAAAGATGTTGAAAAGTATTGTGCTATGTCAAAGAAATATAGGCGTGCTGCGGCGTAGATGTAATCAGTAGTTGCCATTCCTATTGCCACTGTGTTGGGTGCTTGTGGGGTACTTGGATTTGCTGGGAAATTTATCAGTCGGCGATAGACCATTAAAGCTTAAAAAACATGATCAGATCCGCGTTAAGTGGTTTCATGGTATGGCCCGAAACAGGTTATAAATGTCTACAAAATCGTGTATGTTATTAGTTTCACTTTAGATGGTGATCGAGCAAAAAACTAGGGCTTCCATTTCGTCCTGTTGCTTTAGTGAATATATTCGCCTCCAGAGGGCAGTTACACAACAGTCATTGCAAGCGTCCGCAACTTATCGGTTAAAAAAGGAATATGAACTACCATGAATGATTCAACGATGTGTATTTGTGGCCGATAACGTAGATTGCAACCTCGTATGTGGATCTTGCCCTGCACGAAAATCTGTTTTTACTAACAAGAGTACAAATTACAGGACTTAAGCTAATCCAGTTATGATAGTAATTGATGCGAGTATATTCGTAGTTATACCAAGCCATTTGTCTTGTATTGCCTCTCTATGAATCATTGTCATTGTCAATACTTAGCCCCCTATGTTGATCTTGTAACAAACGGTCATATGGTACGAAATATTTATGAACGTTTAATTTATAAGATAGGGCTGCAGTAGTGATTTGGATATGTTTGTGGAGCTTCAGTTGAGTAAGAAGCTAATGCATCTATTGAAGCGATACATATTAAAGTAAAACCTACCAATGTAATGCAATACAAGAATCATGCTGCTTACGTCGGACGACAAACCCTAAGCCTCGTGACCGAAGCCACTTTGAACTAAGTTATATGTTGACAACTTGTGTGACTATGCAATGGGTTTCTCCCAGAGCTGGGTATCGGTATCAAATAGAAAACAGCGTATCAAACATAAAGAGTTTTAACATATGTGAACGCGATACTGATCCTGTGTGCATCGAGACATACTTCGCATTCCGTTTGTATTTGAAAGATATAGGCGCATAATGGGTAAAGCAAATAACTGAATATGTCCAATCCCTATTATTTTCTTCGGCGTTATTTCATTGATGTCAACGATACATTATGATATGTTTCTTTGCTGGATAAATTCAGCATACGTATTTCAAGCAAAAAACCAGACAAACCTTATCTGCGTACGACATTAGGTGCATTACATTGTCCCGGGTTGGCGCATGAAAGTCGTTAGCTGGATCTCTACAGAATACTATATCGTTAAGACTGCGACTGCGACAATAAACGCTTGTATCTAAAAGAATCTGGTTAATCAGCAACAACTGTGGGCTAACATTTAGTGAAAAACACTATAAAAAATATGTACCAAATTAAAGACAATGCTCATCACATAATCTTTATATAGCATTAAGTCTGTTTTTCAATGTTACCTAGGTGTGACATTTTCTATTATATCTTACACCTATTTTGAGTATGATCTTAATGAGATTCTGTGTGTGCGACCAAGCAACATTTCACAAAATTAAGAAGCATGTCATTTATATTTATTTAGTACCATTTTATGATCATGACGCCATGAGAGTATATATATGGATGATGGTTTATCTCGTCTTTGGTTGTCACATATTGGAGCAACTTGCGCATCCAGCATAATTGTTGTTACTTTCATTGTTGTTACTTACTTCCATAACTCTCATAAGCCACCGGCTTTTTTGTACATATCAAATGTTATGCTCATGTTCTTATACATTATTTGCGTTATTGTAATCCCCTTGTGCCGTTACTCATTGCGTCGATGTAACACATGCATTGTACTTGTTGTATGTCCAGCAGCTAAAATCTCTCTAACTCCATCAAACCCCACAGTTGTCTATAATATTAATCTAAAGGGCAAATCCATTAGTATTTGCATGTCTTGTCGTGATCATAATCAGCTTTTGAGCGGGCATTATGGTCAGGGTCTAATTTTTGCGACCTTTACAACATTAACAACAGAACATGATAAACTTGCCACACCCAATTATTTGGGAGCGCGTAAATTGCTGCAGAAGCATACCGCTCAGAGCAAATGTCAGATGGCTCAAAATATGCGAACGCGCTACCAGGGCCGCGATTATCGCGATGAATCAGAAGGGGCTGTTGGACAGAACACCCACAGCCAGGTGGCGCTATCAATAACTCCAAAAATTGATCCAATATCTTGTTTAACTGCCCCTTGGGAACATAGTCTTCTGATTCATCGCAGAGCCAGTCGGAAAGTGCCCCCTTTGCTAAGCTCAAAGCGTTTGGTATAGGTGCCAGCTTCCCCACTAACACCGGTATGCTTTAAAATCATTAGCATATTATGGAAGGTCCTGGGGTTTAAATTTCCGTGAATTTTGTATACGCTAAACAGGAATAATTTCGATTTTACCGTGACAAATATCAGCCTTATAGACACCCTCTCGTCTGTTAATAGGACAAAAAGATGTTGCTACCAGCTAAAAAGTTGGACCTACAAATACTAAGCATGCCTGTCTAGTTGTCATATGAATAATTCAATGGCAGTATTTAAATATATCACCGTATATATTTATATATATATATATATATATATATATATATATATATATATATATATATATATATATATATATATATATATATATATATATATATATATATATATATATATATATATATATATATGTGTGTGTGTGTATATATTTATATATATACTCTGCCCACAAACATCACTTTATGTTCCAAAGCGACCATTCCTCAGGCAATGTCTTCAGACCGTCTTAGGTAATTAAACTAAGAAATACTCACATGGTTTTCTGACGAGCATTAAAGCAATATATTATAAGCTATATATATATATATATATATATATATATATATATATATATATATATATATATATATAATATATATATATATATATATATATATATATATATATATATATATATATATATATATATATTCAATCGGACCAACATCATATACATCTATCTATTATATATCTATATACTATATATATCTCTATCTTCAATCGGTTACATCCGGTCGACATAATCGAATTTCGAACAATTAAATACTTATTCTAAAAAACCTCCTTGTACAGGTTTTGTTACTCTGGGTATTATAATAGAGCTTATAATTCGCTAAGATTGCTCATTCATGGGTTGCCCGAAAAAAATATGTGAAGACGCTACATGAGAGCCACTGCGTGTTGCTTTTTCAAACTTCTCTTAAAAGCACGTTGAATCTGGTGAGGTGGTTTCCTCAACGAATCAGATGGCTCCATACCTTTATCAAACACCGCATCCCCAAGACGTTCAATCATCAGTCCCGTGCTTTCGTTGATTTCATTGTATCGTCGACTGATGACGGAGATGTACTTCCTTTAATTTCACAATCGCCAAATTGCTTAAACTTTGCTCGAGACCTTCACAGGACGCCGACAACCCAACAAATGTAACTGTCTACCCAAGACTAGTTCCCTTGCTCTAAACGGCAATTGACTATCTAATATTGCAATCTATAGCGCGGACTTGAAAGATCGAGAATAGAGTTGAATGAAAGATGTGAAAGGCGATCTGTATACGATAGGTATGCGAAACGACATTTTTCCCGCACTCACCAATCCCTGTGAAATCAGCCCAGTATTTCCATGTACTTTTGTTGATCTAACTGTAGCGCCTCCAAACGATGGTTGTGTATTATAATTAGGGTGGCGATCAATGCAGAGCCACACGGAGTGACCCTCTAGGCAAAGTTCTTAACTCTTTGGTTATATTTCTATAAAGTCGGGTTTTTTCTTCTGCTTGTAACATATGGCCAACAACTCAGAAATGCATGAATCGCAATATCTTTTATGCACTGTGCATGCTGAATATGTGCTTTGCTTGTTTCTCAACTTGCTATTTCATTTCCCAATCTTCTCCTGCGATGCCTGTTCTAAATTAAACGAGACTGTTAATGACCCTGCTTGATTGCATTGCTAATATATTTAAATTTCATCATTTGCACCAATTGCAGGTGTGTATTACATTATGGCGGCACTAGCTCTTCAGAGTGTCTGTCTCATCATTATAATATGAATTACGTCCATGTGTCAAATAGCACTAAAGAAAAGAGAGAAAATCTGTTTAGTTGTCATATGAACAATTCAATGGCAGTATATTGAAATGTATCACCGTATATTAGATATGTATATATATATATATATATATATATATATATATATATATATATATATATATATATATATATATATATATATATATATATATTCAATCGGACCAACATATACGGTCATTTTATATATATATATAGACATAATCGAATTTCGAATATAAATACTTATTCTAAAAAACCTCCTTGTACAAGGTTTTGTTACTCTGGGTATTATAATAGAGCTTATAATTCGCTAAGATTGCTCATTCATGGGTTGCCCGAAAAAAAATATGTGAAGACGCTACATGAGAGCCACTGCGTGTTGCTTTTTTTCAAACTTCTCTTAAAAGCACGTTGAATCTGGTGAGGTGGTTTCCTCAACGAATCAGATGGCTCCATATCTTTATCAAACACCGCATCCCCAAGACGTTCAATCATCAGTCCCGTGCTTTCGTTGATTTCATTGTATCGACTGATGACGGAGATGTACTTCCTTTAATTTCACAATCGCCAAATTGCTTAAACTTTGCTCGAGACCTTCACAGGACGCCGACAACCCAACAAATGTTACTGTCTACCCAAGACTAGTTCCCTTGCTCTAAACGGCAATTGACTATCTAATATTGCAATCTATAGCGCGGACTTGAAAGATCGAGAATAGAGTTGAATGAAAGATGTGAGAGGCGATCTGTATACGATAGGTATGCGAAACGACATTTTTCCCGCACTCACCAATCCCTGTGAAATCAGCCCAGTATTTCCATGTACTTCTGTTGATCTAACTGTAGCGCCTCCAAACGATGGTTGTGTATTATAATTAGGGTGGCGATCAATGCAGAGCCACACGGAGTGACCCTCTAGGCAAAGTTCTTAACTCTTTGGTTATATTTCTATAAAGTCGGGTTTTTTCTTCTGCTTGTAACATATGGCCAACAACTCAGAAATGCATGAATCGTAATATCTTTTACGCACTGTGCATGCTGAATATGTGCTTGCTTGTTTCTCAACTTGCTATTTCATTTCCCAATCTTCTCCTGCGATGCCTGTTCTAAATTAAACGAGACTGTTAATGACCCTGCTTGATTGCATTGCTAATATATTGAAATTGCATCATTTGCACCAATTGCATGTGTGTTACATTATGGCGGCACTAGCTCTTCAGAGTGTCTGTCTCATCATTATAATATGAATTACGTCCATGTGTCAAATAGCGTAACTAAAGAAAAGAGAGAAAATGTGTTTTTTGTTTCCTCAACATTTCACAGTGTTTCAATTATTTATTTAAAATAAATGAATTATGTATATATATATATATATATATATATATATATATATATATATATATATATATATATATATACATTATATATGCGTGTGTATTTTATAATATATGTATATATATATATATATATATATATATAACATTATATATGCGTGTGTATTTATACACTATCATATATATATATATATATGTTTATATATATATATATATATATATATATATATAGATATATATATATGTACTTACATTTATATATACATATTTATATATATATATATATATATATATATATATATATATCTTTATCATATATATGTGTATCTATATATATATATATATATATATATATATATATATATATATATATATATATATCTCTATATATATATATATATATATATATATATATATATAATATGTATACATTGAAATCATCCCATTGAATTCATAGCCCTTCGATACTGGCATTATGTTAATTGATTTGAATAGCGTTGAGACCTAGTACGTGGATGCGAATATAGTCGTTGCATCCTGAACATAATAAACTGCGTGAGTAAATAATGATCTTCCCATCCATCACACAAATTCATAATATGGGTTCCGATACCTTATGCAACTCGCAGTCGCTTCCATCATACTTGGTAGCAGCACCTTCCTCGTGATCATTTATCTCTTTTCGCAAACACGCCTTTATTCTTAGCCCTTGGGTAAAATATCGGACTCTATTGGAGTACAACTCAGCACCCACAGTCTGATGTCAGTTTTCACAACAGTACCATCGAACCTGTTTGCTCTATCAATGTTTATGCCAACTCAATGTTTCTAGTTATGTTTGTTATTTTTTATCTTAACAGCTATTGTCGCGAAGGTATAAGCGTCCTTATGTAGTTCACAGATGAGGATTCTGCACAGTAGTCCTGGTTCAGAATGCCCATGTGATTAGTTCGCTGGAAGCAAAGGATGAACGTTGAGCCCTGTTCGCATTCAGGCGCATCACTTAGTGCTTGCTGTACGGAAAGTTGTTGATGCTGTGTGTCTTATATAAGAACACAGTACCTGTCTATTTTTAAGGCGTCGGTTGAGCATGACGTCGTTTACATCGACATAGTTTCCCTTACTCATTTATAACCCAACATTCATTAGCATATTGTGTAAAATATCCATAGGCATCGGACCTGCGATGTGCAACACTGTGAAAGCCAAATAGAACGTCAAGCTTATTTATTACTGTCTGACATGCCATTAGGTTATCAACTTGATTTTGTTGGCAAATCCCGTTTACTTGATTTAATGTTCGCAGCAAGCTGATTATGATGCTCATGTGTTACAGTCAAATACACAATAGTCTTCCCGAGATGGATGTTGATAAATTGTTCATGGTTCCATACTTTTACCGACCTAATCAAGTACAAACATAACCGTTGCATAGCCTGTGTGTGGACCTTGAACAATCTTCTAAGCGCAGCTAATGCGGTCAGGTCTGATGCGGTCAGGTCTGATGCACAACTGTGTGGTTATATTATTAGAACATGCATAATTAAAAATAATATTACCCTAAATTACAACCTATTTCGATAATTCTGGTATTCATGACACTGATATAACTTCACATAATTTACTTGTTGCATCGAAATACAATGGTAACAATAATGAGATGACAGATACTAATTATCCTCATACCAATCGAGTGCATCCAATAGCAGTGGATTATGACACCAATATATAGATTTGATTATGATACCAATAAATATATTTATATATATATATATATATATATATATATATATATATATATATATATATATATATATATATATATATATATATACATATATGTATATATACATGTATATATATAAATAGATTTAAGTTGCAATATATACATTGGTATCATATATTTATATATGTTTATATATTAAACATATATTTATATATATATGTTTATATATATAAATATATATGTATGTAAACATATATATTTATAAATATATTACATATTTACATATATGTATATATATATGCATATATATATATATATTTATACATATGTTTACGTATATATATAAATATATATATACATGTATATATATATGTATATTTATATATATTTATATATATATAAATATATACATATATAGATACAGATATAAACATATATATAAATATATATATACATTTAAATATATATATATATATCTACATTTAAATATTTTTATATATATATATATAGATACATCTACATGTATATATTTATGCATATATATATAAATGTTTATATTTTTATATATCTTATATATATATATATATATGAATCTCTATGCCCTATATAAATATATATTATATATATCTCTCTTATCCCTGTCTCTCTCTGCCTATATATATCTAATTGTCTCTATATATATCTCTAATTTCCTCTCTATATATATATATCCTTATATCTAGATATCTCTCTATCTCTATATCTCTATCTATCTCTCTATATCTATATATATCTCTATATATCTATATTGCCATCAGCTTGTTATTACACTTTATCAGCAATAATTGTCTTTTTTGTAAGCCGCTTGATCAACTTAAGTCGTGTGACTAGCCAGACATAGATATTCGCTAATGGTCTACCCCATTGGCGCTAATGGTCCACCCCAATAGGGATACTTATCGCTAATGGCATTTTGGCTGAACTAACGCGATTATAACCCTGTTATGCATCGACAGTTTTTATAGCAATGGGAAAAGCTCTCTACTAACAACGCATTGGAATTTTATATTACTTCATGTTTTTAAAACGACTGGCTTGCTTGCATCAACATTATCAATTTCCAGCCTAAACGACATGACTTAATTACGACAAAGTCTCTGGTGTGCTTTGTCGTTTGATCTATATTGCTATATCTCCTTCCAAGCATTTCCCATTTCTTGTTGACAACACAAGACGCGTCAAAATTGGCAACTACGCATTTAAGTCGTACTAATATAAACTTGTACTCGAAACTTGCGCCAGACGCCTTCTTAACAAATCATTGTCAGAAATATTATGGTATAGTAGACGACTACTACAATCATTTTACAGTCCGTATTTAGCACTAAAGTCATATCTCAATATTATCCCACAATGCCGGGGGATAGTATGTTCTTTTAGAAACGCATCACAAAGGTGAATGCGATTTGAAGCACATGAGTAAGCAAAAAGTAATGGATGGCAAATGAAGATGGTTTGTGACGCGGCAAGGTGTTGTTTCGATTCAGTGTCCTAGATAATACATTACTCTTTGCGATCCAGAGATCGGCGTGAAAATGTTTATAGAAACATTTGACTATTTCTGTCCCGACCAAAAATATGTTAAACTGACCGGGTATTGTCGAACACTTCATTTTAAGGGGATTTAAATGGGTGGATAATAAAATTGTAAGTGAAAGTAAGAGTCAACTGCAGTGGACAAACCGTTTATTTGAAAGGCATTCGATTTATCAAAAAGTGTATTACACTGCATCAATACATGTATGGTTACAGCAACGCATGGTTTCACGTTACGGCTGCGAACACAAGGTGCACTGAGATTACCCGTTGACATGGGCGGCGAACCCTGTAACGGCACGTCGCATTAGCAGCGCCATCCAATTGTTATCCAGCATGATCACTGCCCATCGTGACTAATCTCTTGTTATCCGCGCGTGTATCATTTTCACTGCTTAGCTTATCCTAAGAAAGTTGTAGACTCACCAATAATGCACTACAAAGGGATTTTCGACTTTTATTAATCTGTCTTAATCAATATATGGGTACGGTAGACTGATTTACCCTTAGATCTAAGCCATATCCAGATCAACTCTAAAGGCCATCTTGAACATTCACTTTAACCAACAATCACGCCTGGTGCCTTATTAGTCCACTCAACAGAGACTCAAGATCGGCGTATTTTGCGCATGCAAATAAGAATTTTGCTCCCAAAAAGCACGTTCCTTTTATATAGCATGGAAATTCTATTCACATTTTATCACATAAACGTTTTGATTATTGAAACAAAAACCAAGCTTGTCGTTCAGCAGTTTTCACTACACGAATCGAGTTCGCAATTCAATCGTAGGACAAAGCGCAACCAAAAAGTAGGCGATTGACAACGGGATGCATGGTTTTGATCTACTACACGTGGTCACTCAATTTACATGAGTTTTATGGAGAAGCTGATGAACGCAGATACCTATCCGAGTGAATCAATTACCAATTGGCGATTACCTCAATTAAATGATGCATCTTATCGCTTATACTAATTAGTTCCAGTAGAGGTAATGACTTCTGTCAATGTTAAGGGACATTATGTTGATTAACTACAAACGCTGGTTTGTACTGACGACAAAGTATATGGTTTTACTAGCGATTTGAGATATTTTTCTCCTTAACTATGCCATGCCAAGTAGCATTGCTAATGATAATCAATCCAGTGAGATCATCATATATTAACTATTCAATTGTGTATTTGATATAACAAATATGTAAATAGTGTCAAATGGAAAGACACATTCAGAGCGCTGATAAGCACTCCGAACAAAGTATAAAGTTGGGCGGCGCTTATGAAATTGATTGGAAATAATCATGATAATATCTTCCCTTGTTAGTCCATGATACCTGAGAGGTCAAACTGACCATATTTAACGCTTCATAATCGTCTTTCTAGAAAATCATTCATATCATTGGCCATCTGCTTTGCAATAATAAGCTGACAATTTAAAGCACGGCTAAGCTTATTTCTATCCGTGCCGTTGAAGCACGACTTCTTCTCAAATGCGTATCCATTGACATGTTAGCTACACCAACCTGCCAGCCTATAAATCTGTTCGAGGAGACCCAACAATATATTTTTTTTTGACTAAACGCGTGCTTAACGTACCACCATCTATTGCCTGTATCATTGGTGTAGATGACAACATAAATTACAACTGCATTGACAGGGAATAAACTGCTCTGTATTCCATAGATACTTAAGTCCCAGCCATTGTGCATCACAACTGTACCACGTCAACAATCTATATAGGGAAACAATGCTGATTTCACTTAGAATTTGAAGGCTTGACTTACAAATCCTCAGCTAAAATGGAAATCTGCGGTGCTGATGTCGCATGCCAAAATCATGAACATTTCCCATCTGTTTGTCAATTCTAAAGCCAATGTCCTTGGTGGCCGCGTGATTTCATTGACCACGGGAAATTGATGCATATATACGGCAATAAAGCTGTAGCGCGGCTTAATATGGTCCTGAAGTTACACACCTAGTGACACAGGTTTGAACATTCCAGCTCGCTTGCTTGATTCGCATTCAAATATCATTTCTCCTAATGATAACTGAGGGAGTTGCTTCTCCTCTAATTGAAACTGTTGTCCTCTGGCGCATTTTTAAAAGATCGGTTTGATAACTTTAAATACATGTCGAACACGTGTGCGAAATCGGAACCAGCATAGTCTAATGAAATCCTTTACAACACCGTATTAAAAGTTCGATGTATCTTTGGTTGTTCATGCATGCATATAGGAAATCGTGTGCATTTTCTGAACCCTGTTCGACAATCATCCAGCTGATTTAAATAGTTAATATTCTTGTTTGCGATCATGGCTATGGAGCTTTATATCCCTCGATACTTCCTGCCATATACTACTGGGTTTATACTTCCTTACATAATATACACATGTTTAAATGAAAATGTGAATGCTGCAAGCGGCCGTGCCGAAAGGGGTTTCGCTTCGGTCGCAATGATATTGTTCAAGTTGTTAACGATACACCTGTAAAAGCTAATATGTATGTTTGTTAAAAAGTTAAAAAAATGTGACAATGTCTTAGAACATATGCATAAGTGTACTCGTCATCTTAAGCATGGAATTGCACATTCGATGTCGTACACCTAATGAATAGGAAAATGATTGATGATGATCCAACCCGACCTAACAAGAGACCTATACCAGCATTTTGAAAGCGTCCCTATAGAATGTATCTCAGTAGCGACATTCGTGACGTGACGTCATGCCTCGAGGTGATGGGTGTTGTACCAAAATATCACTCTATAAAATGCGCGTCGATTATATTATAAATCTTTGATATAATGATTCAATCTCTGTGTTTGTTAGTCTATCGGTTCGTTGCAATCGCACAGTAAAGACACAAACAAGGTACCATTAACACTATGCCCATTCTGTCTACCATTTATCGGGTTGCAACGTTTATTGAAGCGAATCAAAATCTAACTTAGTCCACCAAAGGTGGCGAAACTCAGGTACCAGTTTATATACATATAACGTTAAGACTAATCTTAGCGCAATGCTTCGTGTAAAATATATGTGTTCTTGTGATCAATTATGACGTAACTCATGTACGAACAAGCCGAGGCAGCAAAAGGTGGCCTTTGAGTAAGCACGTGTAAATTAGTGTCATCTTTGGGTAATCGACTTGGCAGGGATTTTTACTTCTGCTTTAATTTTACGAAGCATAAGAAAGGTAGAATAATCAATTCTGTCTTAAGTAACGTAAGTTATCATTTTCTTCCATTCAACCCACACGGATTAAATGCGTTTCGTTGCCTATGTAGTACATTCTACCTCAACCATAATATTTCACAACTATTGACGCATTCCCTTGAATGTTGCATTTGCCTGCTAATCTGTAACAAGATAAATACCAAAAAAGGGTACTTCCGGTCACCTGTCCTTGCTCTTGTAATGCTGAAAATAGCACAAAGGTGAAACATATTAGCAAAAACTTTAATAAAATGTAATAGTCTTAGACAAATAACATTTTGCAAGCTATATGGGTACAATTGCCTGTTTATGACCATTGCTGTCAAGTGCCACGCAAACATGGCTATTTGACTCTCCCGACTGGTTCATCAACACAATTATATGTTATTCAAATTCACCAGGTGCACATTCAACTGGACAATGTTTAGTACGATAAGGTGCTGCCCCCCCCTCCCCCACACACACCTATTGACATCCAGTTTTGTTTTGATCGGTGCTTCTTAACAGGGTTTAGTGGTGAATCATGACATATCGTCGAACGGACATCAGCAAACAGTGACTCTATACAATACTTATTCTTGTCAGCAGAGGTAAATGCTTCTGTATGTCAATGCTCTTTCATGGCTTGATGTCGAATTAAGAACAATTTGTCGTCCATATTGGAGATAATTTTGGTTCCTACTTTCAAAAAGTTCCTTCTACCTGTGCTAGTTACTTGAAGCTTTGCTCATTGATCTTTTGGTTGAAAAAAGGTGTTTTATTATTCGTGTATTAAAAACCAAGCGTTTCACTCAACAGGAGTATTTAAGAAAATACAAGCATTAAACCACATATACACATCATATACACATCATATTGTGCGTGTTTTAAGGTACTGATTTAATTACCAATTCTTGTCCCATTTTCGTCCCAACTTCGGTAGCAATGAAGTGATCGATACACAAATACCTTCATCCGCTCCATCAATTTCCATCAATGCAAATGAGCTTATTATTGTGATAATCTATACATTTACATATAATTGCAGTTTTTTCACTATCCAATAAGGTAAAAGCAAACTAATATGTTTTTGTTCATTTCAAAAGGGGTAATTTGCTTTACATTAATTGCAACCTATATAAGCGGAAATGGCATCCCAGTAATCAACCGTATTATTGCAACTAGATTAAAGCGACAATTATGTTGAAGCGTTTAGTTCAACGATTTTGAAGAAAATAATGGTAAACATGCTGATGAGAATTCAAGATCCGAAACAACGTCATCAAATGTGATATCACCTTGCTAAACATAGTTGGGATAACGAACTGCAAATTTCTTTGATTAGGTCACTTGATTGTCCGGTGAAATGGCACTTTAAAACACATAGCCTGAGTGCACAATTACGTCTTTTGTAACAAATGTGTATGCAACTGGTTATTTAATCGGCTGCCTGCCAATTGAGCAGTCATATAGCGTTGGAAGATATCTCTGGCGAAATTGTTTTCCCCGTCGCTAATTAACTCCACGTAGGGAAAATAACCTTCAGTCAGCTCTCTGAAGGCGTTACAAAAAGCAATCTTGATGTGTTTCAAGCCTATATGTTAAGTAACTTTTAATCCTTCTGCATTGTATTAAACTATGTGGATATTGCACTGAATTCTCGAGAACACTAGAAGGGCACCGCGTTGGTGAATATTAAAAGGCGTATACGTGACTATAGACCATACGCACAAGGCAATGACTGCTATTTACCTCATTTATTCATCCGTACATCGGTAATATCAGATACAGTCTCTTTAAGGCTTCTTGGCGGCCATATGCTACAACCATCTACTAACCTTACATTGAGGCACCACTCCAATGGCCATTTACCTATGCAATTACAATGATTTATGCTTTTCGTTGCTTCGTAGACAAAAAATAATTGCGAATAGGCCGTCTGGTCATTCAGCACATTGCGTAATTGATCAAAATGGGATATAACAAGCTTCCCACAAACATTGGTTGTGTAAAGTAACAAATATTTTAAATCTAACATTCGCTCAAGAACGCGCATACATTTTCAAATTTTCTTTTTCTTGGAAAACAAAGAATATTGGGTTGTTCATATATATATATATATATATATATATATATATATATATATATATATATATATATATATATATATATATATATATATATATATATATATATATATATATCTATATATATATATATGTATATATATATATATATATATATATATATATATATATATATATATATATCTCTATATATATATATCTATCTCTATATATATATATATATATATATATATTCCTGGGAAATAAAAAACAGGCCAAATATGCAATATAAATCGGAGCTGATAGGGGGGTAGGGGTAATGGAACACCAGAAACAAGATTTCCCAAGAACCGACAGTGATTAATTTGTTCGAATCTACATGTATGGAGCGGTTTATAGTCTTTATACCCCAAGGAAGAGTGCGAACGACTGGAGATCGCATATTGCAAAGTTCGGGCCGTCCGCATATTATAAAGTTCCGTCTTTTAAACATTTCAAAGGATGCTTGCCGGGCGTTTTTGTTTCAAGTGTAAACAGACCAAGAGCTTGACAGAGGTCAACATGACCGAAAACATTCCGGATATCGAAAGTATCCGGATATCGGATGTCTTACTTTACCTCCTGTGGACGAAGACACCAAACAAAAGTTGTTTAATGGAACCTTGCCATCATGTCTTCAGTTCTCCTTTCCAATATGGTCAGTCTTTTTCTCAGTTACAAACCTTTAATAAGTTGTATTCAATTAGTACAATCACCTTCGGGTATATTTTAAAAGTGGATTGGTTCTGTCTTTAGATAGATTTCTTGCATACCATATGGGGATATTTGCAGTTTTTACCAGTGCTGGAAAATCTCATCTTACCCCCCTTCCCTACAAGACGACTGGCGTGAATTACTTGTGACATAACGCTATAAACAATGTGACGTCACTTTCCCAAACACAGCATCATTTCGTTAATTTTGTATTTAAATATCTAATTTAAAGTGCAAGACAGTATGCAAGAAAAATATTCTACCATGAGATACTTGTTACTTCAGGTAACTGTTTCGTGGGAACTCAGCAGAGCCTCGTTCCCGCCAAAACAGTTACCCTCAGTGACGGATATTCCCATCTGAACCGCGTGCTCATGAAAGAAACTATTATGTGAACCAGTTAAGATAGATTTACTATGTAAACCAGTTATTTTTTTGTAATATGGTTAATGGAAACACCATGGTTGAGGTACTCCATGACAAAGGATGCCGTCTTTTGTGTGAACTGCTGTTTGTTCGGAGGCATAGACGAACGAGAGAAAACCTTAACAGCCGGCACATGGGATTGGAAGAATATTTCCATGCTAATAAAATGTCTGTTCGTGCCGAAGGTTATATGGATATCATGTCCGGAAAATGTGAATCGATAAACAAAACCATATCCACCAGTGCGAAAGAATCGGTAAACAAAAATTGATACATATTGTACAGAATTATTGAAGTAATTGTGCTTTGTGCAAAGCAGAATATACCATTACGTGGACACACCAAACTTTACTGAGGACCCTCGCACAAAATGACAAACTTCTAGCAAAGACAGCACGTACTATAACAGAAAATACACTTCACAGGAAATCCAAAAGGAATTGATTGGCATTAGCGCAAGTCAGGTGAAGAAACAACTTTGGAAGACTGTCGGTCTTGCCCCTATTACGCCATCATGGTTGATGAAGCAACAGACAAATCGACAAAAGAACAACTGTCTTTTTGCGTGCGTTTCGTTGATGGGAGTTGCGTTGTCCGAGAAGAATTCATCGAGTGTGAATCGACCAAGGGAGTCGCACTTTGCGCAAACACTGTGGAGTTCTTGCAAGGAGCAAATCTCGTTATACTTAAGATCAGAGCTCAGTGCTATGATGGTGCGTCAAACATGTCTGGGAAATTTCGGGGGCTTCAAGCTCTTATCCGTGAACGTTCACCACATGCAAATTACGTGCATTGAAAATTGCGTTGTTTGAATCTGTCTTTGGTCCATAGTTCGAACATTCCTTGTGTCAGAACCATGATGTCGACTGTTCAGTTAGAGTATTTAGCTAAACGTTGTTCGCATTCCAGGACGAGCTGTCACGCGATGTTACTACGCAAGAGAAAATGAACCAGCGCACTTAGGTCCGTACTCTGTGTAAAATACGTTGGTCAAGCCGGGCAGACGCCCTTGAAACTTTCAAAAAGGCTTTCCTTGTAGTGGTTCACACATTGGATGCGATGCAGGCAGATGGCGACGAAAAGGCGGGGCAATATCTGGCCGCCATATTGCGATTCGAATTTATAATCCCGCTACTTGTGGCGGAACACATTCTGAGTAGCACCGTTCCCCTGACAAATCTCCTACAAAAGCAAGACAATGACTTGTTGCACGCTGCTGTGAATAAAAAAAATGCGTAGTTATTTAGCTGTGCAGCGATGAAAGGGCTGACCAGTAAGTTTGGGATTCTCTTTACGACAAGGCCGTAGATGTTTGCGCCGATTTTGACATTCAACCATCAATGCCAAGAAAGCTGGTCGACAAACGGTGTCCCATTACTACAGGGTCACTTTGTATAATGTTTTCCTCGACCATTTAGTTCAGGAAATGGAAACTCGCATCCTGGGTAATGAAGATCGGTACGGTGCACAACACTTATTGCCTTCCAAACTGGCTGACCTGCGAGATAATATGCTGCCGACAATATGTGCCGCCTTTGCCCCCGACCTTTCTCAAACATACGAGACATTCAAGTCGGAAATTGCTAGATGGAGAGTTAGATGGAGTATGACAGACTTTAAGGCTTTAAGACTCCAAGACACCCTTCAGCAGACGTGCAAGGACTTGTATCCTTGCATTTGTACCATCATCGGCGTCCTTTTGAACATGCCGCCAACGTCGGTCATGAAAGGTCATTTAGTGGAATGAAACGCATAAAAAGCTATTTCCGAACAACAATGACGTCTGACATGCTTTCGTCGTTAGCCCTGATCCATGTACACAAGGACATGAACATCGATGTTGACCAAGTGATTAACGTGTTTCTCTCAGAGAAATGCAGAAAACTTGACTTTTTTCTAAATTGACGTTGGATTAATGTTACTTTGACAATGCCCGAAACGCATTCCGATGTTGAAAGTTGATGTCACTAGTTTTTACTCTTATCTTTTATTTGCAATAATCACAGATGAATTTCAAAAACATTTATAAGTAATACTAAATACTCGAGGGGTGAAGCATATTGTTTAACATAACGGCATAGGATATATTTAACTCAACAATATAATTATGTTAATGCAGGAAATAAGTGGTAAATAGCCAGCAAATAGTGCATTAATTGACAATATAAAATGCACGTTTAGTTGCTGTCAAATTTATTCCAGTCACGAGAATTAAATGTCATGATATATATAGTCTATGAAACATTCTTATTTGTCCCAAATATACGCCAAAACGCACCTCTGACATTCTATGGTCAAAATTATAATCACAGATATTTTATGAATTTCAAAACCATTTATAAGGTATACAAAATACTCGAGGGGTAAAGCATATTGTTTAACATAACGGCATAGGATATATTTAATTCAACAACATAATTATGTTAATGCAGAAAAAAAAACCTTATGTGGAAAATAGCCAGCAAATAGTGCATTAATTAACAATATAAAATCAACGTTCAGTTGCGGCCAAATTTATTCCAGTCATGAGACTTAAATCTAAGTAAAATGTCATGTTATATATGGTCTATGAAACATTCTTATTTGTACCAAATATACGCCAAAACGCACCGCTGACATTCTAAGGTCAAACTTTTTATTGCAATTAACAAACCTACCCATATACCCCTGCTGTACTCGGAAACTTGCACCATTGATGCCGAAGTATCTCCTAACCCTAGTGAATCTGAACAGAGAGTTGGCCTCTCTGTGCACCTCAACGGAAAAACTAATTAACATTGGAGGCCTACCTGGCGTGGGATTTTAGGTGGAAAATGGGAGAGAAGCAAGATTAAACATGCAACAGTAAACTTGTCTAGTCTAAAGTTATAACATCGAAATAGGAATATAGCCTGAGCAAGTCATGGTCGTTGTACTTGCGTATGCCAACTGATAAATAATCAATCGGACCAGAATAAATGTTTGCATAACTGTATAACAATTCTGATAAAAAGTACAAGGGAATGTGTATTTCACATTTCGACTCATTATAGTCATTTCCTCACCAACCAACCCTTAGTGTAGAATATCCTCATGATGGTTTCTTTCTCCCATGAAGGGACCTAGTTTATTTTGTGGATATTCATCCACTTAAACGAGGAGAGATATGTTGAGTTCCACACGAGTGACCTACACGTCATCTGCCATTTCTCACCTCTCCTCATACATACCCCATATTCCAGAGCCACGTGGCCATCCTGCCCAGGCAAAGCCCGAAGGCCCCAACCCTCCCAGACCTGGCCACTGTATGTCCTATGTGAATCGGGATGGCGTCCCTTAATCGTTGAGGGAAACACTTCATATTTGACAATCAGTTCTCTCCTGGCCCCCGAGCACAATATATCTCTCTCTGAAAATTAGGGTAAGTTAAAATTCGAAAATTGAAGTCAGCTAATGAAGTTCAAGTTCTTCAAAAACCCTATACCTTCATTACCACAAGTGCGTATCGTATATCGTGTATATATATAAATATATATATATATATATATATATATATATATATATATATATATATATATATATATATATATATATATATATATATATATATATATATATATATATATATATATATATATATATATATATATATATATATATATTTATAAGTGGGTTGCCGGCTTACCGGCTTCTACAGGCATATGTCGTTCCAATGCTTTACCGTCAAAAAATGCCCTATAAGCGTACACAGGTGGTATTCGAAAATTGAAGTCAGCTAATGAAGTTCAAGTTCTTAAAAACCCTACACCTTCATTACCACAAGTGCGTATCGTGTATCGTGTATATATATATATATATATATATATATATATATATATATATATATATATATATATATATATATATATATATATATATATATATATATATATATATATATATATCTATATATATATATATATTTATAAGTGGGTTGCCGGCTTACCGGCTTCTACAGGCATATGTCTTTCCAATGCTTTACCGTCAAAAAATGCCCTATAAGCGTACACAGGTGGTACTCTGTCTAGATATCTGATAGTGTATATGGTGCCATTGCAGGCAACGTCCAAATAATCTTTGGAATATTTAATGAATAAAACTCGAAGATGCCTCCGTGAAATACATGACTGCGATGGAATTGCCGCTACTGCCATAAAAAAGATTTCAGGCAATAGGTCAGTTTCGTACGAAACTAGAAGTTTCTACTAAATGACTGGCTATTTTCCCTGTCATATGTTTTGTTCGTGTTACAACATGAAGCTAATGCAATGAATGCATATGTTATTGCATATGATCTGCCTCAGTCGACACTCATCACTTGATTGAACCCATTACAAATTCTGCATTTATAATTCAATCAATTTGCTTCATTATGCTCGATTTCTTTCAATATCATCACACTAACGGGATAGATAACACTCAGCATTAATATGATAAACAAGAACAGCTATTAAATCATGCGATTGCACGCGTAAGAATTTTATTACAACGGAAGGCAAACGCGTAATTCGTGAATTTAGGCTCAATATTGATATTTGCAGTATTAAGTTCTTAACATTTTATTTCCTCACTATATGCGCCCTTTGTAACAGGACCATTTATCAATTAACAGCTTTGATTAGTCATGTTATCAGTCATCAACGAATTACCAATATTTGTTGCTAAACATTTTTGTTGGTTCAATAAAAAAAATTGTATGTAGACAGCAGACCTGACATTATATAAAGGATAATTATACGGACGATTGTTACAATATTTCGTGGCGACCAGCTGTGAGAACACTATTATTCAATAAAGCCATTTTTTTACGCGCAATATTCTTGCTTATTACATGCAAACCAATCTGTTTGTTCAATTACAAAAATAGCCTGCAGCATATTTCATCATTAGGGTACAGGGACAGGGCTTATTACCAACCAAGTCATTAGTAAATTGTGTTCGGTTCTTTAGATTCGTGCGTAATTAAATACCAATTACTTGTCTACATGGCGTCATACATATTAAACTTGGTAGCGTGATACGTACCTATGTGATTATTTCTAAAACCTAGTAGAAGTAGGTCATACCAACTGCACTTTTCGGTCGGTTGCGCCAAATTCTTTGTATAAACTCTTGCCTTAGAAGTTGACATTCATAGCTGCGTGTTGTTGATGCAATTGCCCAACGTTAATATTGGCATTGTGCCTAATTGGCGATGACACTTATGCTCTACTGGAAACATATCATCATCTTTATTCGTTGATACGCGATATCAACTACGACCATGCATTCGACGACGATGATTTGCTCATCATAAATTCAATCTTCAAGGTTGATTTGCAGTCATAGACTTGCTGCTTTAATGTTAGATCAAGCAAAATAAGGCGGTTCTTTCTGTTCGCACGTAATCTATTTGTGAAGTGTGCACTTTGATGTGCTCTCATAATATGCTAAGGCATATGGAGAACAGTCAAGGAAATTAATGACTTCTCTTCCCTTGTGTCCGATTTGGGAATTCCATAGAATATTGTATGGAAGTGCCAAAAAATATTAACATGACTGTTCTTATAGATTATGATTCGCTATTACCAGCACATATATATTAGTGCTATTATGGCAAAACGGCATTTTGCTTACTGTCGCTAACGGCTACTGTCGCTACGAAATACAATTCACACAATATACTGGCAAAGCTCAGCATCCATACACTAGCAAGAATTGCTTGGGTCTGTTCTCTATACTTTTATATTCATACGTCTTGTACATATGATTCGTTATTAACCAGTATCCCAGTTTCAAGCTTGATATAATTGAAGCAGATTTGGAAAATATGGTAGATTCAAGAGCAAAAGCATGATATAACGCTGGGGCGATTAATCTGTCAGTTCTACTATTACAAACACATCTGATCTTTCTTCTGATATGACCATAAGATACAAACCAACAACACTTCATTACGCAAGCAGCACTTACAGAGACTGCACGCCCATATCTCTCACGGGGAAAGAAATAACGCAAGTCTAGAGCTACAAAAGGGAAACAGGGGAAACATTTAGAAATGATCAATCACTCGCTACCAGGCATCAAACGTTCTGATCATACGCCCGCTTGAATAAGCAGACACCGCACATAAATACTTTATTGCTGCCCTAGCCAAACTATGCCATAGCCAAGTGGAGAGTGTTTAATACAGAGCTTGATGCATATTCACAACATGTCTGACTGAGCGATCGGCGATGTTACATGGTTGAATTAAAGAGATGAAGGAGGCAGCGAATATTTCTGCCCTGCTCGTTAAGCAATTAACGACGCCCAAGGGATGAATTAATCGACGGTTGTGAATGTAAATATCCTTTGGCATAGAATAAAACATGACCTATCATGATCACTGTCTATATATTTGGTTATGTGACAGGCATCAAATGTTTAATATCGGTATGCCCACGTGCAAATCCACGATATATCATATCCGTGCCAAGAGAGGCTTTTATGTAGCATGTAGGTCACCAAACCAATCATATGAACGATATGAATACAAAAATGAATTCATGTCGGATAATTTTTCTACTATGAAATAAACCAATAATCGTGACATTCTGTGGATTATTCATTGCCATTAGCCTAGCAAAAACCCTTATGTAATTGCAACCATCTACTTGCCGACAAATGACGTCTACTTTGGAATGCAAATTCAAAAAGACAATTTATGACGATAATTCTCAATCCGCTTATTACTCGCATGATGAAGCTATGGACAATACAACGAAATATATCACTCACTCATTGAAAAAAAGACCCAAAGCAAATGATATTTTCCCCAGCCGTATTGTTGTGCCATTAAGCCCGATACTTACCCACCTAGGTAAGTACATTGATTATGTGTTCCATTAAATCAGTGATAATGACACATGCCAACTCCTGCCCGCGTTATTTCGTTGATAGTCCTTTTCCAGAAACAGTATCTCAGTCTGAAGTAATACACAATAGATGATTATTAAGTTACACAACCTAGTCTTGGAGAATATGTAATTAATATCAATTGCGCTAAGTGCTCTATTATTGAGGCATCATCTAGGCGATACTGAGTTTTACGAGGCAATATGTTAATTCTAACATAACCACTCATTTGCGTACTATGACAATACCAAATCATGAGAAAAATAATCAATAACGATTGTTCAGTCACATGCAGGTAATATTCGCTTCATAAAAATATTTCATGCGTAAGGTTTTCTGATAAAATTGGACACACTGCAGGGGACAATTATTGGCGCTCTGATATAATTAGCCATGCCTCTGCATTAGATAAGTTAATATCATTTTATAGCAAATGTATGTAGAATAAACTTTCTACAGTAGAATATGGGATATTTCAGTCAAAGATGGTGTGTCACAGTAGATAATATTTTCTACGTACCTAGATAAATCGGAAATGAATGGGTGATATTCCTTTAGGATCACTTTCTAAAAATAAAATACGTAAGTCTGGCTCCAGGTCATCAACAGAAAGTAAAGAGTTATCTACCTTCAAATTAATATTTAACGGAATCATTCGTTCTAGGAAACAATGCAGATCACGTCTTAACCACAGGCCAACTGTTTAACGCAAAATGTTATCAATATTTTGTCTTAATCCCGCCTCACTCTTTCCTATTATTTCAATATTCAAGCATGCATGGGATATCAAATCCGTTCCACAGAAACAGTAGCAATGACCCACGAAGAAAATCATTTGCAAACCGTATAGTATGAATACCTCCTTAGATTACATTCGCTTCTAACCGAGAATGTCAACAGGCCCAGCCGGACTGTTACCCTTGACGTATGATTATAGCAATTTACATACCTGTGGTCTTTCAGATGTAAAACAACATTCAAGCAATGATGTAGAAAATGCCCTGTTTTGCTTAATAATCCATCTTCTGTTGTATTTATAACACCCAAATGTAAAAAAGGTGCAGTTATTTTTTTAATCAATGGTGGCTATATCATACAACAGTGAACAGATGTCTTTGTATTTGTAAATGAAGTTGGTTCGGCGGCGGTGACGAAGTGCTTTAAATCCATAACAAAGCATTACTTATCAAGACAACAGCAATAAATCCTTTTAATTTTGCATTATACTGGAAATTACAACGTGTTTCAACCCTCGCCTAAACCTAGCAGTTATTAATGAAGCTTTATGAATATGAGAAATGCAGGAGAACTTATTCCCATTTGCTGAATCATCCTAGAGTTAAATGTATGGAAACCATTCAACCTGGACTTTTTCCCAACCAACACGATCGCATAATGGTTTTCTTAGTCTTAGTCTGCTGACTTTAAACAGTCCTCAGTGTATATCGTGTTACTATGAAAAGCGACGGCAGTTATTGACCGACAGAACAGTCGACTATACCCCGACACAAACCCTATGGGTTTATGGCATCATGTGCAATAATAAATCATACATATTACCATACTTCCATAATGTGTAGATACACATGCCTATACCTATGCAGGATTGTGTCCAGCATGTGGCAACTTGAGTATGAAAGAGTAAGCAATGTTTTACCCACTGATCCAGAACACAATGCTAGTGGGAGCATTCATAGTATTGGAACACAATGCTAGGGGGAGTTATCTTGATGCGTATTTAAACTGAACAAGAAGGCAACTAAATGAGAGGCACAACAGTCGTAAGCCACAACCGGAGTATGCCCGTGCCCCTTGAATAAACCTCACATACGTTGAAAGTGACAACTGAACTGCTCTGCATAATTTACTCCCAAGCAGGCGGAATACTGTTATAGATAGTGAAACATGCCCCACGTTCGGTATACGATGACCATATAAAAATCTG
Organism: Urechis unicinctus; assembly: GCA_034190875.2. Classification (NCBI taxonomy): domain Eukaryota; kingdom Metazoa; phylum Annelida; class Polychaeta; order Xenopneusta; family Urechidae; genus Urechis; species Urechis unicinctus. Next base: position 57,168,990 of record CM067344.1, on the reverse strand, counting down.
ATGTGCTACCATACTTATAAATTCATTAACCGCTTCCAATCATATTTCTTTGAGCGAGGTGTCACAAAGCACAAGAAAGCCATCTTTTACATAGCATGATGCCGGTAAATAAATATTCGCAATTTTATCGAAGCCGACTGAGCTGTGAATGCATAAAACAAAATGTCGCATGCAAACCATTCGAATTATATATACATATCGGTTAATTGTCATATTCTGTCCCTTGTATGTTTTGAATTCAACCCGCTCTGCAGCATACAACCACAACCCTAACTACAGTGATTCTAATATATTGTAAGGTTTTGAACATTCTCTTCAGATGCTGCATAGAATGTTGATAATCTTTTGACTGTGTTGCACTAAAAATCACATCCTATCCTATCCTATCCTAATGTAGCCTTGGCCAGCGTCTACTAAAGGTTTAAAAACTGGTGAGAACACCACAGGGTCACATTAGTACTGCACTCTGTTTCTGAGTGCGTTGTCAAATGTCAAAGCCTACGAAATCCTGTAATGAGGAAGTAAGAGAAGCGTGTAGTTACACATTCCGCTCTGGCAAAATGCCAATAATGTTTACACTAGCTTATTTGGGTAAGCCCCTAGGCTATGTAGGATAATTTGTAATGGAATGGCTCAATCCGGTGGCAATCTATTATCCATATTTTTTTAAACGCATTTGGCTGCTTGCATGGCGCCGATAGCTATGAATTGTCGATTACATGGTGTTTTCAGAGCAAAGCGATGCACTCGAGTCATTGTAGGTCCCAGAAAACAAAGTGGACATGATTTCATAATTCTTTGAAACTGCTTGTAATGAAACTTGAAACCCACAGCCAGCTATGCTAGTATGGGCGCATCCATGGCGTCAGGGACACTCTTTATAGGTATCACAAACCAAAAAGAAGAAAGCTATTCAATCGTCAAGAATGATGATATGATATGACACTAATAACACCAATACGATAGTTCGCTGATAGTTATGAGACGATAACATGGAATAATGATCATCCGAACCTATTGCAAAATCATGGTGATATTTGCGCTACAAGCAAGCAAAAAACAGTGGTTCGTTTGCGTGTGTGGTTTTACATATGTAGTTTGTTTACTATTTGCTTGGATGAAATGTAAGAAGCAACGACAACGCGCCTGGAAACAAAGTTATTTAAACCAACGACCTATATAAGCATACAAGCGCAGAGTTGACGTGATACTGATTGGCCTATTAATAATGTTTATCAACTAGTTTCGGGGGCTACTTCATTTTCCCATCCCAAGCACAATAATCGAAAGGAAAGAGTGCTTTGGAGCTAACTGTTTATTCCTAAGCAAACCACGTTTTACCCTCCCTGCAACACGCAAAAAACACGTGAGCTTCAAATAATGCTTATGCTTACAGCAGTCTCTCCCAAGGTTAACCTCGATAGAGCGCGCCTCTTAAACAGGATGCGCTCATGCCATGTCTTCTGTACTACTTTTCAACACGCCGAGTTTATTGTGTTGATGACAAAGTAACCGAAGTCACAAATTACGCAGCAAAGCCGAATATCTAAATTCAGTCTTAACTGTTTAATTATCAATGTAATAATCGATCTATTTCTTCGTTAACAATCGCAAATTGTTATCGTCGCCTTTACAAATTGGTGGAAAGTGTGGGCTGTGAATCGACTGATGCAATTCCAAGATTTTTCCGCAGATACGGATTTGTAGAACGGCCTTGTACCCTGTCACGGACGGAAGAACTGAGCCACTAGTTGTATTCAATCTCTCGAGCGTCGACGACAGAACTCCCGACGTCTCAGAGATTAAACCCTAATATAAGAGGTCACGCTCTTTTTCAGCACGTGGGTAACATAACAGCCCATACAATCAGTGAATGCGAATAACCCGCCAAACACCACCAATGCTTATTGATGAACTATAGTCTTCACGAGATGTTAAAACACGAATCCGACAGTTATATGATTACAATGAGCAAAAGTAGCGAAACACAACATTCATATAAAAGCAACATAATAGTACCTACAAGCATACTTACATAAAAACATGCTCCTGCAGGCACCAGAGAGCACTGAGCACTGACACCACCACAACCGGTTCTACAATCGGAAAAGCCGACCGCTACTCGACTAGAGCAGGTTTCACTACCATCAGCTGTATTGTCAGTGTCCATCATTTAACTGTCATGTTAATATTTATTTGGCACTTACATACAATATTCTATGGAATTCCCAAATCGGACACAAGGGAAGAGAAGTCATTAATTTCCTTGACTGTTCTCCATATGCCTTAGCATATTATGAGAGCACATCAAAGTGCACACTTTACAAATAGATTACGTGCAAACAGAAAGAACAGCCTTATTTAGCTTGATCCAAAACGAAAGCACCAGGTCTATGACTACCAATCAACCTTTAAGATTGAATTTATGATGGGCAAATCATCATCGTCGAATGCAACGTCGTAGTTGATATCGCGTGTCTACAATTGAAAATATTGATATGTTTCCAGTAGAGCATTAGTGTCTTCGCCAATTAGGCACAATGCCAATATCAACGTCGGGTAATTACATCAACAACACGCAGATATGAATGACAATTTCTAAGGCGAGAGTTTAAACAGATAATTTGGCGCAAACGACCGAAAGGTGCTGTTGCTAGGACCTACCTCTACGGGGCTTTAGAAATGATCACATAGATACGTATCACGCTTCCAAGTTTAATATGTGTGACACTATGTAGACAAAGTACCGCACACAATTTACTAATGACTTGGTTGGTAATAAGCCCTGACCCTGTACCCAAACGATGAAATATGCTGCAGGCTATTTTGGTAATTAAACAAACAGATTGGTTTGCATGTAATAAGCAAGAATATTGCATATATAAAAACTGAATTGGCTTTATTGAATAACAGTGTTCTCACAGCTGGTCGCAACGAATTATTGTAACAATCGACAGTATAATTATCCTTTGTCTAATATCATGGCTGCTGTCTACCTACTTTGTGTACTGGACCTACCGTAATGTCTAGCAACAAATATTGGTAATTCATGGATGCCAGATATACTCATGTTTAGAACCTAATACAAAGTGCTTATATAGTGAGGAAATAAAATTGTATGTTTCGGACCTAATACCAATATCATTCACGAATGACGCGTTTGCTTCCATTGTAATAGACTTTGCAAAGATTATGAAGAATTCTTACGCGTACAATCTCATGACTCGATAGCTGCAAACCAGTACTTGTTTATCATAGTAATGCTGAGTGTTATCTATCCCGTAAGTGTGAAGATATTGAAAATAATCGAGCATAATGAAGCCAATTGATTGAATTATAATTGCAGAATTTGTAATGGGTTCAGTCAAGTGGTGAGTGTCGACTGACGCAAATCATATGCACTAAGTTATGCATTGTTTGCATTAGCTTCATGTTGTATCACGAACAGAACATATTCATACATACATGTTTATTTCGTACTCAAGGTACCTACATAAACAATAATTGTGATACATCAATTTAGACTATAGTGCAACATTCAACGGAAAAGAAATAAAACTGTTACGATACTAAAATATATTGTATTATCAAATAAATCATTTGGTCGTCGAATTCATTAATCATAATTTCATTGTTTTTTAAACAAAACAATATATTTAAGGTACAGACCAATGCCTTCTGTTCAACTGTTTACGACTCGTTCTTAATAATTTGCGTGATATGGAACGCCACATCATTATGTACATTAATGTTGTATATGTGTCTGAGATAAGCAATATTGCATCCTAAAGATGTAAGAGCATTAGAACAAGCATGTTTGATCACACACTGAACTACTGCATTGTCACTGTGATTCATTTGGACAATCATTTTCAGTGTTTTTATGCATAACGAAACGTTGATGTGTAGTTGGCCACTTAATGGCCCCAATACCCATGTATGCGAAGCGATTGGACGGTTGAGCATTCTCCTATCAGCCTTATTACATTGAAGACATATTTTTTTATAACCATCAATATCAATGGTCTATAACTGTGAACCATAAAAACTGCAGCAATAGGAATTGAAAAATTTACACAATGTATTGTTATGCAACTCACCAAAGTTCCCCATCATTTTGTTAAAAGCAACATTAATCATATAACATTTTGATGTACAATCACTATAATCATTCAACTTGTTATCAATATCGTTCCCCAAGTGTTTAAAAGATGTGGCCCGTTCAATAGTAGTACCATACAATATCACCTTATCAAATTCATTTACTGCCCTGCCATATTTTATGCATTTTGTTTTCAACGGATTAAAAGCCACGTTATACTCATTCGCAAATCGTTAACATGTTTTCAACATATTGTTCAATGCAATAAGACTTGGACTGAGTAAGGTGATATCATCAGCATACCCAAGCGCACCTACATATTTGCTGCCTATATGACAGCCTAGTCTAGACTTTTGTAACCTTTGTATCAACTCGTCAATGTACACAGTGAATATTATCGGTGATATAACACCACCTTGCTTAACACCGTTTAATACATGACACTCTTTTGATAAGCATGCATTCCATTCAACAGATATAGTCTGGCTAGTATAGTTATCCATAAGAAACCTAACTATAAGCGGAGGCATATTGCGCTGCAATAGCAATTGAAATAATTTTCCATAATGTACCCTGTCAAGCTTTACTAACATCCAACAAACAACTAAAAACATCGCTATTTCTTTGCTTCGGATAATTTATTGTTTCTGTATATACAGTCGTGCAAAGGATTGTAGAATGTCCCTTTTTGAAGCCAAATTGAAGTTCAGACGTACACAAAACATTACAATACTGTTTTAGTATTATCATATCTATAACTATTTACAAATAGCACTACATAACGCAATTCCCCTGTAAATGTCACTACAACATAATGATGATCTCATATGTTTTGGTATCGAAACAATCGTTGAATTTAATAAATTATCAGCTGTATGGCCACGTGAAATCATAGCATTGAATAGTTCACATAACAGACCAACAATTTTGGGCGTCCCGTTAATCAAATGCTCAGAAAAAAAGCTCACGATTGCCATCGCTTTTGTTACTCTTTAACTTTCCTATACATTCAGATAAAACAGATGATGTTACAACATGATATCTTGCGCTGTCATAACTAATACCAGCATTAACCGCTTTCATCACATCACGCATTTCTTTGTCGTTTGTGGGAACACTATTGAATAACGCCGAGTATTTATCCAGAAAAAGGTTTCTCTTACAGTGTGTATTGGTCTTTTTTAAATCACAACAAAAGTCTGTATTAATACATGCGTTTTCAGCAAGTTTTGCTTTCTTTATATTTTTGCCTGCGCGTACTGCATAAGGATATTTTGACGTGACTGCTTTATTATGTCATACACAGTGCCTTTGTTAGGTTTGAAAAAGGCTTCTTTGACGGAATAGATTCTTTACCAGCTTTAGTACAGCAGCCAACAATTGATTTACAAAATGCTTCAATAGCTGCTTTGTGATTGCTATCACGGCACCACTTATCGGTGCATTGAAACACATCATGCGATACACACACATCATCAAGCAAAATATCTAATTACTCTTGTACCGATTAACATCTACCTCTTTTGCCTGACTCCACGAGAGCCGATCATCTCGCAAGAATCTCTGACTATATGTAGACATAACGTTGTCGATTATCAATTTGTCGGAAAATCTGGTATGGACTCAACATCCGACATTCTAGTAGGGCGCCCTTATGTTGGGACCGCAATTTTATACCGAAAGCCTCTTTCTAAGCATGTGACACAGTTAGATATATCTCACAGGGGCGTATGTGGCATTACGATTAATGATTCTTCTTTGGGGAGTGTGCTATTGATTTGCATATATATGCCTTGTGATAATTATTCAAGAAACAAAGTAACAAACGAATATGAGGAGGTCATTAATGTAATTGAGTCGGTTGTCAATGCAATCAGCCGTACCTCGGTTGTATAGCAGATTTATATCTTCAGTCTCTATAGCTATCTGGTATGAAAGTGTCCATGATTCTGGTTTTGATGCGCATTCAATTTCAAGCACCTTGACGCTGTGTTCTTCCAAAAATGATTTTAGCAATGACGAGTCGATTTCTCGATGCACACGAAAGAGGAAGAGTTCATATCTTCTAGGTCCTGCACCCAGTTTTGTATCGGTGCGGCTTCCAAAAAAATGGCTCTAGGCCTCTCCTGGATTGTCTCCTTATCTCGCGCTATCTGCTGATCCTTCTTCTTCAGATGCTGGTGATGCGGTTGAAGGTGGAACTCCCCTTTGTCTTGAGAGGTGGTCGACGTGGACGTGGGTGTTTCTGCCGCGCCATTATTCGGAAGGGGGGTGGAAGGAGGGGGTTGCTCTGAAGCAATGTGCGTCACATGATGTGTCGGTTTCTGTGTTGCAACAGCGGCTGAATACAGCGGTTTTTAGGCACGGGATTCCATTTGGGCTTGAAGTTTGCAAAGTTTTTCATTTATCGCAACAGCGGTGCATTCCTCAGGAATATATAAATATATTATACGATATATATTATATGAATATATAATATATATATATATATATATATATATATATATATATATATATATATATATATATATATATATATATATATATATATATATATATATATATATATATATATATATATATATATATATATATATATATATATATATATATGAGCAATTCAATATTCGTTGTTTAGCAAATTTGAAAATGTACGCGCTTTCTTGAGTGGATGTAAGATCTAAAATATTTGTTTCTCGGCACAACCAATGTTTGTGGGGAGCTTGTTATTTCCCATTTTGATCAATTACCCAATAAGCTGAATGACAGACCGCCTATTCTCAATTAGTTTTTTTCAGCAAAGAAGCGAAAAGCATAGATCATTGTAATTGCATAGGTAAATAGCAATTGGAGTGGTGAATCAATGTAAGGTTATAAGAGGGTTGTAGCAAATGGCCGCCAAGAAGCCTTAAAGAGACTGTAGCTGGTGTTACCTATGTACGGATGATGTAGGTAAATAGCAGACATTGCCTTCTACGTATGGTCTACGGTCACGTATGCGCCTGCTAATATTCACCCAAGCGTTGTCCTCCTAGTGTTCTTGATAATTCGATACAATGTCCACATAGTATAATACAAAACAGCAGGATTAAAACTTACTTAACATATAGGCCTGAAACACATCAAGATTGCTTTTTGTAACGCTTCCAGGGAGCTGACTGAAGGTTATTGTCCCTTTGTGGAGTCAACTTTCGACGGGATAAACAATTTCCTCTTAGATATCTTTCAATCCTATATGAAGGTTGCCTTCGTGAAACTGAAAAAAAAATCGAAGCAACATTGATATCACCAAATTCAGAGAACATTTTGTGTACCTGTATCCCAACGTCAACATCGTGTTTGGTAAACTTTCCCTGATAATAAATTCGAAGAATACATAATGAAGATAGCTCCGTTACACTAGCAGTCTGTTCCATCTCTGTAGTCTACGCAGATCCATATATGGCTACAGCTGGTTAAAGCGAGCATCAGTCGGGTAATAAGCATAACATTACCATGATTCCGCGGTTTGTTTGCGATGCGCTGCCGCTCGAGAGATGATCGCCGCACCACGAGGCACAAGCGGCACCATTTTTATCTAACAGCTTGGGATGATTATCATTCTCCGTGTCAGAGCCCGCACATGAAAGTGCAAGATCACTACCGGTATAATCTAAAACTCCATAAATGTGATTGCCCTGGGATTTGGGTCAATATTAACATAAAGAAATGACAACCTAATGCATTACAAGTAGAAACATTCAATTCAACAGTGGAACAATATTACTTTCCGCTCCGATAGCATCATCGTAGCAACGGTTGGTGACTATTGATGCTGGTATCCGTGCATTTAGTTTAAGCATTAGCGTATAACTGATATAAATAATCTCCGTCGGTTAACCAATACATGTACTGACAGGAAACGGCTTATCAGACAATACTAGTGCTGTATATACTTTTAACTATTGTCGCAGGTCTTGTTGTTCTAACACAATACTCGTTATGAATGTCTGGCAACGTACCGAAACCCACATTAATCAATATGGAAAAGCATACTTTATGGACGACCAGGCGCTTAATGGTGCAGATTATTACCATCGATAAAGCATATGATGCTATATTATTTCTTCGAATTCTTAGATGTGTCATACAGTAGCTTTGATAGTTCTCTGATAATCAACTGCGTCCCTTTATGGCACCGCCAACGCGTTCAATCAGGGAGGTTACCGTCACACCCACATCACAATATTGCCATCTCTCATTTCATTCTATCCCTCCACATTGCAACCACAGCGTGATCAGTGAATTTTCTTCGGCTAGTTCATGATATGGGTGGCAGTCTTCATGTCCGCATTGCCCATTCAATTTCCGATTACCTCGTAGATTGTCAATTAGCGGGAACAAATTGCTTCGTAACGAGGTGACAGATCCGAAATGTAAGAATCCCGAAGTCGGTGCAGAATATATCAGGAGAACATCGATAAACAACGACCGAAACAAATCAAAATTTAACAGATGAGTTATTCGCGATAAATAAAATATTTACCATTTTCAGTAGGGGTGATAACCTTGTATGATGATATTTTCCCATAATGGCTATTTACATAGCCAAAACCGAATCATTGATGCAAAACAAAATATAATTTAAAATGTTCTTTGCATCAGTCCGTCACGTTTATACGTAAACAGTGAAGTGTATATCTACGTATGATACGGCTATGGGTTACTGGGAGTCAGTACAAAATTGCTACTGCGCCGGGCTTATTCTAAAAATATGCATGGCTGCAGACATTGGTAATGTTAATGATTAACGAGTGGAAGACACCACAATGCTAGTCTTGATATTTAGTTCAAAGTATGCGTCGTTGATAAAACACGAAACATTACTCAGTTATATTAAACCATTATTATACTAAATAATCATAATCCAAAAATCACTAGATTGCAAAAAGTTGCATCCACATGAATGGTCGGCACCACATAACGAACGTTGACACCTAACAGCCACCACAGCGCGGCGGAATCAATCGTGACTTTGGGTGAACATATCCAGCCGCCCGAATGTGGCACCAATCAGCAGTAATTGTGCTTCATCTAAGGGTTTATAGAATGTTTTTATTAATCAAAGGAGAGCATATTTCCGCTGCGTTAAATTTGTTGGATGCAATTTGACCAATGATTCCTAAAAACTCAGCTTCATTGTCGATGACGTAAGGAGGTTGATTCAAATATACAGCCGAATTTGATCGATTGACCATTAGATATTTTTAATACACCGATGCTCAGTAACCATTAGTCCATATCACCTATTCAGATAACCCGACTTAGAGCCGACGGTACTGTGTGCAGACAGACATCATATTGCAAATCAACACGATATCACTCAACGCCATCGCTGTGTTTCCATTGATATTGAAAATCACACATGATCTAGTTTGATAGCTCTCGTATTTGCTATGCTGATTGTATCTTGTCGTGATAGTACCTGGCTAAGACATAAATTTCCCCTCGAATCATCAGAATGCCTGTCAAGGTAACATCCTTTGTTTAAACACAATGACGACGGTCATTAATAGGCGTTGATATGCGTTATATTTCTGCTACCAACAGAATTTGCCATAATGAATGATACTCATCCAAAAGCATATAATGTATGCAAAGCAATGATGGCAAACCTATTTTGAATAAAATATTTCTTTTAAATTGCAGAATAGTTGTTGGGATGAGTAAAATGAACTAAAACAGATGTAAGTTATAAGAAATATAATAAATGCAAGAGCAAATAGAAATAAGATAAACGGCAGAAGGAGTAGCAATAACATACATACAAGAGTTGATGGACATTTCACATATTCGTGTAGGGGCATATATAACAAACATACCATTGCCGGCAGGCAAACATTAGGAAAAGAAGTGTGTTAAGATATAACACATTTGTGAGTGTGAGCAAAATAACAGAACTAGAAAGCTGTTAGAAAATCCGACTGCAGTTAGAACTAACACATACACGAGAGTCTGTAGCAATAACTCAACAGCTGGTGTATATTATAGAAAATTGCTTTGAAAAACATACATACAAGAGTGAGTAGAGATATTTTAATAGAGGAGAGTGTCAACAATGCAGATCACGTAGATATAAAAAATATGCAAGGACAAAAATAAAATAAACAGAAGAACGGTTAGAAATAACAGATTAATAAAAGCGGATAAATGTAAGAGAAATACAAATAGATAACGAAAACATAACATACCAGGATTAGCGAGGCAAAACATAGCACCCGCTATATTAACGACATAACTCTCTAATAGTGACACAAACACTGATTGTAATATGAAATATTCGGTGAGTTCCTTTGTGCAGAAGTAGCCCAGCGCCGTTACTAGCGAGGTAATCGATAAAGGAATATGAGAGATATAGCTGAAGCAAGCGTCCGAGGCACAATTTTGTTTCGATACCGTGACTGCACTACGTCGAGGATGCGCTCGTTGGAAACGTAAAGGCATTCTTACAAAATATATCATTGTCGCGTAACTCTTTTCATGCAAATAATACCAACAATGAAGATAAATATTAAGCATCAGGTGGCAGGTAGTGCAAGGACGATATGTTTAAAATATTGATTATTCATGTTAACGTATACAGATTGCAATGTAAATCCATAGTCCGCATCTTATTGTGTACCCAACACCCAATAATAATGTTGCGTAATACACATTGTTACGATGCGCGGACATTATCAGCAGTATGATACAAGATCAGCATATTGATGCAAACTATATGCATGACACAATTTTGGGTCAATATATCAATCAGTTTGGAGGGGTCTGTATAAGATTTTGGCGGCCAAGTGAGCAACGGGTTTGGGAAGGAGGTGGATGCGGTGTTGTCGTCGAAGATGCTTCATTTCATTGTAATTGCCAGAGCATAAAATCGACTATTATTGCCATGAAGCGATCCAACGTTTGGCGATCTCTGGCATGAAGCATTGTGTTGAAAAAGCAAGCATCATCATGGGTAAGCAGTATTTTAGATGACTTCTCAATCTGATATATCCCTGTAAACACTGCTTGCGTGCATACATGTTATGGATTTAGTTTGTTGTAGTTTTGTGGAGAGGGTAGGTTGCAACTTTGTGGAGAGGGTAGGTTGCATAGAACACGTGATCAAAGTCTGGTTATTCAACGTTGAAACTCAAGCGTAGGCTTTCATTAACAGCCCGGGTCCCTTTCACAACCAGACATCTGTTTATATTCCGATTTCGTGTTAGGATTAATCTTTATACTTTTTATGGTATTGAGGGAATGTTAAAGCTTTATTTCAGATGGCATGAATGACAATAGAATACGCAAAATTATATGCCCAATATACTTGTGACATATATCTATAACATCCTCATTCCTGTTGATCTAATCATCGTAAACCTTCGTGTTACCTAATATTTTCTTACATATGGCATCAGTCATTTTCTACTTTTTCGAGAGCATACGACACCTGTCTTCTTTTTTCCCTCCATCAAGTGCTTTTTCCGAGCGTATGCTTCGCCGTCATCTCCACTCCAACCTCACACTCCAGCGCCACTTCACATTCTCCCTGCCTCTGACTCGGACTTCCTGGTATGTCGGACGAAAAGACAATCATAATATGAGTTAATTGTCGAAATATGTAGATGGCAGCATAGCAAATGATGCGATATCGAGATAGCAGGTGTTCGTACACTTACGTCGAGCGTTGCATAAAAACCTACAAGGAACATGTATATATTTCTATGATAATATAATTAAGGTCCGGAACAATAGCAAAAAGTTGCATTTGGTATGGAGTAACTACTGGCATGTATCACTGACTTGACGTCGACCCACCGCAGATTGCAATTAACATTCCATCGTTAGGGGTAATATTTATTCTGCATTAGCCAGCTCATAATTCCTCGGGGTATTACGTGACCCACCTGAAAGGCTGCTATATATATGCATATATACATATATATATATATAGTATATATATATATATATATATATATATATATATATATATATATAGATATATATATATATATATATATAGATATATATATATATATATATATATATATATATATAGATATATAAAGATAGATATATAGAGAGATAAATAGAGATAGATATAAGAGAGAAATATATATATATATATAGATATATATAAGATATATATAGATATATATATATATATAGAAATAAGATATATATATATATATATATATATATATATGCTCTATATATATATATATATCATATATATATCTCTATATATATATATATATATATATATATACATATATATATATATCTATATATATATATATATATAAATATATACATATATATATATATATATATATATATATATGCAATACGAAAGAGCTTTGTCAAAGAAATTGCAAATCAAAATGCATCGTTAGGCAGCGTAATGTTTTAAAAGGTGCTTAGTGTATAATTTATATACAGCGAACTAAATGTTAATACGCTAATACCCACCGTGGGGTCAATTGGTACATAAAATGCTGTCCTATTTGCTTAAGTTGTTGATGCGTGGGCCGTAGGGAAAACCGTTTGATCGTAATTGACAATGGTCTATTATAGATATTCACTAACAGGAAGTGTTAATGCATCGTCCCTTATCAAAACACCCGATTATAGATCTATTGATCTTTCCAAAATTTTATTGACCGATACTTGCTGTCACAGACCACAAAGGAAGTATCTGATTAACCTCCTATAACCGGTTGTCAGTTCCAATGGCGTCAGCAATTTATGAAAACTCTCATGTGAAGTGATCTAGCACAGTAGGTCATTCCGAAGTAAACAGAATGGGCATCCAATTGGAAATGTGCCCCCTTTTCTCTGCATCTATTCATCTTTCCTGTGCTCTCCGTTGATAAGCTGATTCTCGCACCGTCACTAACAGTGTAATTAGCATGAGATGGAATAATGCTTCACCGTTCTAAAACGGTTTTGTAGTGTTAATCTTATCGATGTTTGGGAACAACGAAAATTCGTTGTTAAAGTTAGAAATGTTCTAGAAGAACAGCACCCAAAGCTGATGTATATATATACACCCAATCTGCTCTAAATGCAGACAGAATACTTTTCAGCAGGTGAAAAAACGGTGAATTTTTTATCACTTCATGCCGTCCTAAATGTTGCAGCCTAATTGTAAATCGCCACATATCCTTGTCGTTAATAGCTATGAACTTTAAACACACTGCTTCTGCAAAGGGATATTTTCATATTCCAGACACGTCAATGGAATGTGTGTCATTCAGAATTTCAAACAATGTGGACAGGAGAAAATTTTTGACTTAATGGTGATAGCATTTTTGCTTAGGGTAAACCTAATCATGAGCATGGCAATAACATTCATTCATGAAAAAAAACAATGATTGACTTTACAATTGGCTCAGTGTACAATGAAAACCTTACTTATTACCCCAATTCGGAGCCTCCAAAGTAAGTTCCTAATATTCATGAATTGCAATTATATTCAAATATAGTGACTTATGCGGTGAATGAAGTCTGCCATTATAGTTGAATATATCCTCTACGATTGGAATAAAAATTGAAAGTGTTAATGGTCTCAAGTTCATCAGTAAGTGCCAAGCCCGGATTCTTAAGATAGCTTATGAGTAGTTTGATTCTTAAGATAGCTGACATGTTTGAGAGTCACTATAGATCAACCATGCAAATATAGAATTCAGTAAAAATATGCTGCGTCTGTTGAACCATATTACGACTATCACATGCTTCACTGATCAATTGCATTTGACATAATGATTTTTACCCCTGCCATCAATTAGCAAAAATTTGCTTTGTTGAAAGTGTTTACAGAGTCATACACACCCTCTTCGTTTATGTTTTGCTAATATCAACTACACCAGAGGGATCATCAGGGATGTTAATGAATCGACAATAAGGATAATATAAGCTATACGACGACTTTTGAAGGGCTAGGTAAAGATTGATCAAACAAATATCGGTTGTGAACGTCAAAAGTGCTGTATTTCTACATCAAGCCGTCTTACCTGCTGTTTACAGAAGATGACAGTTGGTGTGTTAGATAAGGTTTAATGGCACAGGGATGAAATACAGGGAAATACAGGAGGAAAAACGAAAAAGTCCCAATCACTACGATTCCGATGATAAAATGTCGTGTCAGCAACATCGTATCAAAACGACAAAACTTAGTATGCGTCCCTCCTGAGAGAAGATGAGCGAAATAGAAGATATCACCTCAGTGAAGGTGCAAAACCAGAAAATACGGAAACATACTACAGATAAGCTAGAATATATGCCATATAGAGCGTTTGCAGTAATGCTCTCGAAAACTAGTTAAATAAGCACCTCACTGTTTTGTTTTCTTTATTTCAAAGGTTCGAGAAAGTAACCCTACCAAGCAGCATGTTCCATATGTACTTCTTCAGATACCAAATTGAACTTAACCTTCATTTACATTGCACTAATGTATCATATTTCTTACTTCAAACTTCTCGCCATACGCGTGTACTGCAAGAAAAAAACATTGCCTTTAAAAAGCGATTTGCATTACCAAACCCGATTCGATTGAGTATGCATTTGCATTGTGTGCATTCATACTTAAATCATGCTTCTGGCAAGTACCAAATGGAAAAGTCCTGTCTTTATTGTTGATACTGGCCACTTTGGCACAAGCACACTCGCAGTCTTATCAGTGGGACTGTGTATGGAATACTAAGAGAGCATTTAATCTCTGCCTAAATATCTTTTAACATCAAGTAGAGAATGAGCGTGTCTTCAGTAAAATGTAAAATCCTTTCAGTGGTAAAGAGCTAATTTCCGCAAAAGTACAACTATGCTGAGGTAATATGTAGATTTTGTACCAGAGCCAACTTGTTGCTAGTTGTGATCAAAACGAAGAGGATATAACTTCGGCTTAAAGACAGCGAGTTGATTTAATAATTGTGGTGAACGGGATGGTTTCCTTGGCCTTCTTGACCCAGCCTGTTCCCCAGACCACGTAGTGGAACCCACGCCGCCTAGACGGAAGTACAACCTGTTTCCAAGACAACGCAGCAGAACCCACGCCGCTGCGACCATTGAGTCACTATGCCGGGGCATCTCCAAGAATATTATCATCCTGGAGGAATCGATGAAAAGTGAACCAATGAATTTTCCACTACAATTGCATGGTATGAGAGAGGCAGCAGCAATCATATTGTATCACTGCGCGCTTTGGTGATAAAATATCCATTAGGTTTTCTATAACGTCTGACTTCACTCCATGAATGTCATGCCTGGATGAATGGCAGTTAAACAAAGACACATGCGTGCTGTTTATATTCGCCGAACAAACAATTGCCATCGTCGTATTTCAAGCTTTTTTGGTGTTAATTTCCGGCCACATACATCTCAGATGCCCTATTTTATCCGGCAATGCTTGACAGGGTGATCCGCCCCAGCAGCAATTATGTAGAAACCATTTCCGAGGATGATTGGTACATAATGTTTTGAAGTCAAACCCTTTGATATTTCGATATTGATTAAATAACAGACGGATAATAATTAACTTAGTCGTCAGGGGTGTGGCAAATATTTTATTAAGAAACTTGTGGTTCGTAATACGTTTGAAATTCCTGCTCTCAGCGCCTCTGGAAAGAGACGCTATACAAATGATGTCAAGGTATATATGCATGCAAGTATGTATGTATGTATGTATGTATGTATGTATGTATGTATGTATGTATGTATGTATGTATGTATGTATGTATGTATGTATGTATGTATGTATGTATGTATGTATGTATGTATGTATGTATGTATGTATGTATGTATGTATGTATGTATGTATGTATGTATGTATGTATGTATGTATGTACGTATGTATGTATGTATGTATGTCTGTATGTATGTATGTATGTATGTATGTATGTATGTATGTATGTATGTATGTATGTATGTATGTATGTATGTATGTATGTATGTATGTATGTATGTATGTATGTATGCATGCATGCATGCATGCATGCATGCATGCATGCATGCATGTATGTATGTATGTATGTATGTATGTATGTATGTATGTATGTATGTATGTATGTGCATGCATGCATGTATGTATGTATGTATGTATGTATGTATGTATGTATGTATGCATGCATGCATGTATGTATGTATGTATGTATGTATGTATGTATGTATGTATGTATGTATGTATGTATGTATGTATGTATGTATGTATGTATGTATGTATGTATGTGTATGTATGTATGTATGTATGTATGTATGTATGTATGCATGTATGCATGTATGCATGTATGCATGTATGTATGTATATATGTATATATGCATGCAGGCATGTGTTAATGTATATGTATCAATGTATGTATGTATGTATATGTATGTATGTATGTATGTGTTCAAATCCAAGCGGATTGATAATTCAACAAACTTCAGGAACACACATCATCCGAGCAACCGATTAATTTGATGGTCAAACGCCAAAACACTTTTTTAACCATCAATTGGAGACATATCTAAGTTGGTGTCCTGTCTCTTAATCATCATTATACATAAGTGATCTTCTTATATCGACACACACATCGAGTTGCAACCAGCCATTTAGTGTCCAGATATGTCAATATACTGATTGGTCATAAAAGCGACGTTTTATAACATATCAATATTCGTTTAAACAAATATAGTAGTGCATACACTGCATGCCATTAAGAACCGTATGAATTTCCATATTAGCAATCCGATTCGTAACCAGAAAACATCCATACAAAACGCAGCGACTAAATGTAGCCATGCATAAAAGTTCTCATACAACGATTGGCAATACATGGTTTAGTTGTTACTGAATTCGTTTGCATGTAATATTTGTATCGTCGTTAATGAGGAACAAAACGTTAATATCTATATTCATAGTTGTATATATATACTATATATATATATATATATATATATATATATATATATATATATATATATATATATATATTTAATATATATATATGTATATATAGATATATATGCATATATATGTATCTATATTTATATATATATGTATAAAAACATATATAAATATATATATATATATGTACATATATGCATGTATAACGATATTTGTATAAATTCATGTATATATATTAATATATATACATGTATACATCCATATATATATATCAATTAATATGTACATATATATAAATACAGTATAAATGATATATAGATATATAAATATATATATATAGGGTATATATGTATATATATATATATATATAGACATATATATATATAGATATATATATATATAGAATATATAGATATATAGATATATATCTATATATATAGATATATATATATATATATATATATATATATATATATATATATATATATCTATATATATCTCTATATCTATATATATATATATATATATATATATATATATATATATATATATATATATATATCTATATATATATATATATATATATCTCCCAAATACATAGAATTTTTTTTCATGCCGGTATTCGCTATGCTTCACTTGACACTGTCACGTCCTCCGCTGCTGTTTTTCTATACAAACAAATGCATGGGGCTTACAGCAATTAACTATTTGGACAACTCTTTGTCTCGACATGGGTCGCTGCTCCCTTCAGCCGTTACAATCTCCCATAGGAGTGCTTATGCTTTCAGCTAAAGTCACCAAGCCTGATCGCCGCATCGTCGCTCGCACCATCACCGCTTAAGAACTTATGGCCTTAGTTGTGTGCGCTGAGCTACGGGGCCTTTATCGGAGCGTCTACGGATAGTCAGGTGACCTGGAACTCAAATCGTGCCAGGTAATCTTACGTACAGCGTTTGTTGTAAGAGTTGTGGTTTGTAGAAGCCACACAAAGCCGCTCTATACGCGCTTCTTGGATCTCTAGGATACATAATGAAATGCACAACACACAAGAGTTCAAAGTTGCCAATGGCATGTTTAGATTTATATTCGATCCCATTTAATCAGTTATTCACCCTCATCTTTATCTCTGCTTCCGTCCTCTACAACCATCTATCGTCACATTGACTACCTGTGCAGATTACTCAACTCATACCAGTCGATCAAGAACTATCTTCGTGAAAATTCCACTCGAACCTTGTGAGCTTTCTTTCCTCGTGCATAACACCAGCCCCGTGTCGCCGAAAGACGCGACTGTATTAACAAGCATTATCGTCGCTTTCTTCGGCTTCTTAAGAATAAGAAATGTGGTTCCTCCTTCCCAGAAAACCTTCCCCCCTCTTCGACATTTGTCGCTTGAAAATATTCGTCGCCCTGACGCCGGACTCGAGCTTCATTTACAGCACCCAAAGACACTTCAATCTCTCACAATAATCATAGCTTCCATCCCTCACATCCTAGACCCTGTACGTCCATACGACCATATGCATCGCCTGGTTAACTGTGGTAATGGATCCTGGATCCATATTGCACCCGTGGTTGTGTGTATGACGTAAATGACAGTGTTCCTTTGTAACAACACAACGACTCGGCAATATTTGGTACTCCTCGCACAATATGTACAGTTATATCATTTGTCCAATCAGACAATGTATCTACGGAGTCTTTGTTGCATACTCGCATGATATACAATGCATTGTAATGCATTAGCCAAACGTTTCTGACGCTCTTTGCAATTTACCACGAGTTTGACCGACTGCATGCATTAGCCTCACTCTGGTCCATAAGCTAAACGAATGTGCTCAGCCTCGGCCCATGTCCGTTCAATATCATGACCGTTTTACAGCAGCAACAACAGCAGCTGTTGTACAGCAAAAGCGTGAGAGCGTTATGACTATCTCGATAACAATAGAGGCATATTTGGAATTTGAGTGCAGCGATAATTTGGATGGAGAGATGCGATCTTATCGCATTTGACGTGCCAACCTAGCAGCTGTGTTATAGAAATGGATTAACAAACCACCACCTAGTCAATGGAAAGGTCCCGCTGTTGCATTTAGAATATTCAACTACAACAACAACAAAAGTACAACAACAACAATTGCTTGTATTAATTGACTTACAGATTATTGAAATAGTATAGTGTTCCGACCAATCAATGCAATGAATGTCCACATAAACTGGTGAATCAAGGTTCGTCGAATATCATCTGATTATGCTACCATGTCAAACAGTTGAAAATTCTGAGATTATGTGTCGGAAGGTATTGTCCATCGTTGTCCGCAAGCACGTTTTAAGAAGAAGGGCAAAAACATTGTACGTACTAAAAGTATTCAAAGGAAATTTGCAATCATTTGTAACACCATTATCTATATTTAGAAAGCGTGTCAGGGACAGATCAGAGTAAATAAAAGGTCAAATACAATGATTTTTTTTATTCCATTTTTCCAAAGACCAAAAAATCACAGCGGGATTGATGTTCCCTTAGCAATAAATATGATTGTTCAACCTCAAACTGTCCTTTTTGGTAGCAATAATGGCTAACTTACTCATTGGTAGAGACCTCATCTCCAACAGGTCCATCCATTTGAATAGATTAAAATTTGGACGCTTCCAGCTCATTTTTGTTCAGGCAGTTAGCCAGGAATCTGGGATGCTTGGTGATGCATGTCCATTCCGCCGTTATAGCCATCACTCTCTCCAAACTTCTGCAACACACTGTGTCCATTGGGATGCAGTGATGACAGCTACACCTAAGTTAGAAAAATAATTAAAGAGTCATTGTAATTGTATATTTGTGGTACAATGACTGAATGTAAAAGGAAAATACTGCATGAAAACATCTGTCCACAATATTAAATGTGCTGAGGGTACAATGACAAAGCTACATTCACTAGCCAAGTACTATTTATTGTAGTGGTTAGGTCTGTCAACATACCATCCTCAACTTACAGAATGTGTAAATTTATTGGGTAACTGATACTAACGATTATTTTTTACCA
>CM067344.1:57123946-57138946 GCA_034190875.2 Urechis unicinctus | reverse complement strand
TATTTGTATATATATAAAAAATTAAATATACATACATATATATAAATATATATATATATATACGTAGATATATATATATATATATAGCATATATATATATATATATTTAAATATGTATACATCTCTGAATATATACATTTAAATTATATATATATATATATATTTTTTTCTTATATATATATATATATTATATATTTAATATATATATATATATATGATATATATATATATATATATATATATATATATATATATATATATATATATATCTTAATATGTATATGTGCATTTATACATGTATTCATTTATTAATATAAATACATTTCTATACAAATACATATAAATGTAGAAATTTATATATTTATTGACATATGTGCTTACATAATGTAGTTATATACATATACATATGTATATATATGTCGATATATATATATATATATATATATATATATATATATATATATATATATCTAAATATAAGTATGCATCCATAAATATTTTTATATATATAAAAATTAATATATATATGTAAAAATATACATATATATATTTATATGTATATATAGATATATATTTATTTACATATGTTTATTTCATGTAGGCTTTTACATATGCAAATCTGCATATATACATTTATATATTTATATATACATGTATATCTTTGTATATATTTATATTTATATATATATAAGTATATCTATGTAAATTTATAAATATACATAAATATATATATATGCATATATATATATATTTATTTATATATAAATATGTTTATACTTATATGTTCATATATATATATGTTTATTTATATATATATATTTGTATATATATAAATTTATATAAATATGTATACATATGTATATATATATATACGAATATATATTTCAAATTATTTATATTTATACTCATGTAAGTGTATTTAAATTTTTACTTAAATATAAATATTTAGACATGTATCTATTCAAATATATTTTTATATGTATACATATATATAAATACATATACACATATATTTATCTATATTTATATTTACATGTATAAATATTCATGTAACGTCACGCATATTTATACATACTTGCGAATATGAATGTTTACATGTATTAGGACATATAAATATCTGTACATATACATACAGTTACATGCATATATACACATATATATATATATGTGTTTATATACATATTCAAAAATATATATATATATATATTTATATATATATGTTTATATTTATACATTTTATATATATATATATATATATATATATATATATATATATATATAGTATAGATATGCATAATTTGCATGCATATATATATATAATCAAAAATGTATATAAATATATGTATACATTAATATACATATAAGTATATATATATATAAATATATATATATTTATACATATATATATATATTTTTATATTACTTACTGTTGGTTAAAATAAACATTTTATGAACATATATTAGCATTGATATATATATATATATATATATATATATATATATATATATATATATATATATTTACATATGTATATATGTACATATATATATATATTTTATATTCGTATATATTTATACATATTTATGTACGTTTATGTACATGCATACATTTTGTACATTCGTATTAGTGTCGGTTAATATAAATATATTTATATATACATTCAATCAAATATACGCGCATAAATACATGTTATTTATATTAATTTACTTTTATTGATTTTTATATTTATATCTATCGACTTATGCATATTCATGTATATCCATATATTTTATATATATATATATATATATATATATATATATATATATATATATATATATATATATATATATATGTATATATATATATGTATATACCTTTCTTTGCTTAAATACATAGATGTTAAAATATAAATATAGCTTTAATATCTACGGTGATATATATATATTTCAGTATAAATGTATTCATATTTATATCTGTACATATCATTATGTATGTCAGTGAATATTTATATATTTATATAGATAAATATATATATGTGTATATGTATGAGTTCATTTGTATATATTTATACAGATGTATATATATATATGTGTGTATATATGCTTATTTTCACAAATATTTCTCAATGTCTATTTATCTTGATTGTGTAAAGATGTATATAGGAATGTATATACATTTATATATACATATATATATATATATATAAATATGTGTTTATATATATACATATATTTATACATATTTATATGAATATTAATGACTATATATATGATTATATTTATGTTTACATATTTATCAATTGATATGTTTTTAATATGTAAATTTTTGTTTATGGATGTATACATATATATATTTATTATTATATTGATAAATTGTAGTTAGTTGTTGTGCTTTCAGTTTATGAAGGTGTCGGCAGTTCAGTGTGCCCCTGCCACCCTTATTAAGTCGCATTAGGTTGAAATAGTAGGTCGCTTGTGTGATTTTGTTCATTCTAGAACGAAAAGCTTTAGACTGCTTACACATCTCACATGATGATTCATGGTGGTCATATGCTTGGGAAATTTGCTATTCATAAATTAAGTGGTGTAAGCTTTCCTGATCTATTGAACAATACACATGCTCAACAGCCATAATATAATTTTTCAATGCATCATATCAAAAATGATGGCATATGACCTATCTGTACAGTTACATCGCATGGCTTTGTTACTAATTCACATTACAAACCATATGGACATTCGGTTTCCAGGGCAGAACACAAACCAAATTGCTACATTGGCATTGCTATTACTCCGTTCGTTAAAGATAGAGATACCTCGTGAATGACTATGCGGCAAAACAGGAATTGATCTAGCTCTTTTGTCTGCAGTCCATCCAAAGGTCCGAAATGCCATGGCAGCTGCCCATTAGCATTCGTGAATCTCTCAAGGAAGTGCCATGAATGCTGCATATGCCAATTAACACTACTGCCTCAGTCAGGAATACACACAGTACAAATAAGATCAATTCTTTTATAAGATGACTTGTGCGGCAGGTTTTACCTTGCAATAGCTTGAAAACACATCGATGACCATGTATGGCAAACGCACCGACTGCTTGGTGAAACAATTTGGTGTAACATAGCTTTCTGTTTGACACTGACACCTCAGTTTTCTGACAAAAAAACTGTCCATATCAGTGGCAAAGTTACAGTACGCAAGTGTGCGTACCGTGCCTGGTTTTAATATCGTGTCATTTTATATTCCCGAAGCATCTATAAATCGAATGCAAAAATAGTGAAATTTGCTTTTTGTTACCTGTTCGATTGTCTGTATAAATCGATTACAAAGAGCCATGCACGTTAATGCAAAGGTAATAGAGAGTTGAATTTAGAGGGTTGATTTGGACATTATCCATGCAACTGCTAATTATACAATCATATCCTAATAGAGACAAATAATCTGCCCTAATTGCAAACACCGTCATCACCTCTGTTTCCGCGGCTACAAAAGTAAGCCCTAATATTTGCAGGCCTCTTCACTTTGTAGCAATAAATTATTCGCGTTATTGAAAAGGGATTTGTAGTCTATATCGCTCTGTGTGGTAGTCTGAGCATATTTATAGACCAATAATGAGGGTTGCATAAAAGCTTATCTATGTGGTGAGGCCAATTTTTGACTGGCCTTGCTATACTAATGGTTATTTTTCTTTTCTGAATGCCATCAAGTTGTTGTCACATTCTCAAACAACAATGTTCTCTCTGCACGTCATTAATGACCGATTCGGATGGTTTCTGGTTACCTCAAAATATCACTGACAAATGTCTATGCACTAAGTCTTCAAAGTCAACTGTGCCGACATGAATAGAATTGTAATTTACAAATCGACACTCCCCTAAGACACAAAAGATTTGATCATCAAGGGTGTAAAATGTAGCGAAAAAGAACATGTCTGGTGGTGCTAAGATAAAATTAACAAAAGCATATGAAATGATGATCCAAAATCTCGCCTTGTTGCTATTTGTTGAAGATATGGAGCTTTCTGATTAGTTGAGATGACCGCGCTCCCATATTGATAAGAAAATTCCATGTGATTAAGGACACGCTACAACAAAGCTCGCGCTGCTCACAGGAGGCTTGGACACATATTTTGTCGGCTAGTGCTGCTGCTGCTGTTGGCTGCTGGCTTGCCGTCTTGACGAGGAAAATGAGCAGCGACCCAATACTCAGGGGAGTCAGTGGTCCCCTGCAGAAGCGACAATGAAAGCACGTAGACTTGCTTTCCCCTCGAGCCTAACCCGGTAAACCATACTTCCTAAGATAGTTGCCTAATTGGGGTCAACAACTGGACATCATCGAGGTTGCCCAGTCGCAAACAGTCACTCGATGCACTCCAATGTATTGGAACAACGGACCATGGGCAGGAAACCGTTGATCATCTAGGGATATGTATAATCAGGTGCAGAGGCATGTTATTGTCATATTGAACTACAAATTCCGGCAAACGATCTATCCAAAGTAACTAGAGGTTCAATACACCAGGCAATCATGTTCAATGATATATCAGAACATGATTATCGCGAAAATACCGTTTTGGCTATGGATTTATATGTGCAAGGTATGTTTGTCAGTTGAAACGACCATTGTTGTTCCATTTGATTACGTGCGTTCAACGAAGAAAGCATTCACAGCACCGCATTTGTTATGAAACAAATGTTAATAACGTTTCATTTCAATGCTTAATGTGATTTTAATGCGTTAGAGACAAATCGCCTGAGATAGGTTGCTACTACGGACAAGCAAACGAATGTCAAATACAATCAGGGGTTTTTGATTTGTCGAAACTATATTTGTTGAATGTTTGTTTTACCACTGACTGGTTCGCACGGTAATCTTTTGTGATGCATTGATCATACCTTTATCGATGTTCATGATCATCACAATGAAGGTATCAATTCAGATAATAATCCTAGTTGATGCTTCATTTATTGCAGATCAGTTTGGTTTGAGGATGCACTCAATCAAGCAGTACAGCGAGGATTATGGAGTCTTTTTTACCAACTTGCAACTCTCCAATGAATAATGTGTTTTTAGTTGCCTCTTGAATGACATAAGCTATCATCAAGCTGCATTGGCAAAACGGCAGTTTTAATAGCTTATATATGACGGCATTATTGGATTAGTGCATAGTTGCATGCGTTGCATAAATTGGAGCGCGTGATAACCTGAAGAGCAAACACAGCGCCAGTAACCTGGATATTACTGTTTGTTGTCTCATCACGTATGCATCAAACTACTCAAAGGAATCAATGGTCGTGAATTTATTGCCACTTCTGTTTTTTCTCGCTCATTTAAAGACTCTATCATATCCCGATATAGATGATTCCAGATAATAGATTTTATTCTATTCTTTATACAGCCTTGGGTGCAATGTCATGACTTTTTCTTCAATCCTAGGATCTGTCACGTTAAGTTCGACCCCTAATAACTAAGTGACAATAAAATAAGCCGGTGAACTTTGCTTTTCTGTTGCGGTAGCATACGTGCATAAATCGTATCTTTAATATCAAGAAGATCCGATCACTCACTAGCAATAAAGGTCGCTGTCCATCCTAATACATCACCAGTGTGATAGAACTCTTGATATCAAAAACGACGTTCAAAGCCCGTGTTTTATTTCATCAAAAAGCTGTGTAATCCTTCCAAATTGAGCTGATGTTGATAAGGTCTTACGACTTTCACACACACAAACGAGAGCTTATCCATAACTCTCTACTATTGTTCGAGACATTAGTACATGGGTTCGTTCTTAACATCAACCATCTCGGTATGTCATTCCGTACAATGTAGAAAGGAAATATACCAATGTTCCAAGCTCTGAAATCATGATGAGGTCTTCTTCCAAGCCCGTCAGCAAATTATTCACCATGCCTCAATTCACTACAGTGCGCACACCGATATCCATATCCAAAAGGCCGTGCATAATTCATAACGAAATACAATTAATATTTCATGTGTCATGCATCGTTGCCACTATTAATACGCCGAATCGGAAAAAATGAATATATCTTAAACATCACGTAAAATAGCTGCCGACAACGCATATTCATAATGACCGTTTGACGACAATAATTGCCTGCATATAACGGATGATCGCTCTTTGCTTCTCGCTAGCAGTCGTAAATGCAGTCATGAAATATAATCCACATCTTAGCATTATAGCTGAGCAGCATGATTTGGGGTTTTTTGGTCTATTCGAAACGTTGATTTAATATTATGCCATTTAGGTTTTCCATGTAGAAATATCGGACGTTCTGTTTGCCAAGCGATTCATATTTGCCACGCCGACGAACGCTGAATGCGATAATTCTGAACTTCGGGGGATGATTAAGCCACCTGGCGCAGATGCGCGGGCAGTGTAACCCTTAAACATTCTCCAGCAGTATCTCGCGGAGGAACAATCCCAGAGAGGAGCAACCATTATGATGGCAGATGGTTTGCCGCCAGAAAGGCGAAGAAATGTATGCTCCCTGTATTTCTGGCCGTATTCATTATCTTTGACAGGTGCCTTTTTTTCTATTGTTAAATGTTTTATCGATATTGACAGAAAATAGTATTGAATTCTTACAATACATACAATTTATAACAATTTTTGATATTTTACTCAAGTGTGTCTATATGATATCAAAGGAATTAACCGCTTCATCCTCTTAGGCGGGATGCAACCAAGCAATTCTCCCTCACGTAAGGCGTACTCTGAATGCGCCGTGGAGTGAGGCGCTGGGAAGGCTTGGGCATTGGAAAAAGACGACATCATCTGATGATATATAATATTCAATCGGAGACATTGGTCAACAACAACAGGTCGAGAGCGCCACTTAGGTTCATTATTGATGAACATACAATTATCTAAGATCACCTAAGCAATAGAACGAAACCAAGGCGGAAAACTAGAGATCAGTCTCGGCGGACAATAACCACTGGATGCCACTGTATATGCGACGCTAACGTCAAAAACTATACCGCTGAGTTACCGATGATAAGCACGCGACAAACATATGACTGGATAAAACTCGGCGTTCGCTGGCGCTGATCAATCGAGCGCGTCTTATGTTCATTTCCGTTACTTGAAATCACGCCATTGGTGAATCTTTGCGGTCACCAAACATGAATTATTGCATTATAAAGGCCTTTTATCACATCGAATACTTTTCCTACTGCATTGGACACATACTTCCGACTACGTATTTGCCATCCACTTGGTGGTGATACAAAACCCCCTTAAATGTCTTATTTGACGTAACGCGAACACTACGAAATCTTTCATGTCACAAAATACACAACTACTAAAGTGTTCAAATGTTTTGTGAACACATATTATGCCAATCTCGAAATTACAAAAATTACTGCACCGCCCTGAACACTTGATAAAAACTATTACGCAAGTAGTTTGACGTGTGAAACATTGGGCTGTGGATGAGCTAACATATTGTAACATAGTAAGAAACCTTGTGCAGCGGGGACATGGGGACTGATATACGTCATCTGCTAGTGATACGTCGCATCAGACACATACTGAGGCACTGTCAGCGCCATCACAATTTTACATTTTATTGAAAAAGTTATGAACCGGCTTTGATCAACAAAAAAACCTGCGTGTTAAACAAATATTTTCGTATTCTAGGTTATCAAGTGTGTTCACAAACCATCAAAGGTGAAGGAAACGTGTTGAAGAACAGCAGCCATTTAATCTGTAAATATCGCAATGGTTTAGGCAAATTGTCACAGCGGATAGCGTTTGCTTTTCAATTGGCTGACATCGATTTACCACCCATTACCTT
Source organism: Urechis unicinctus (assembly GCA_034190875.2). Lineage (NCBI taxonomy): Eukaryota > Metazoa > Annelida > Polychaeta > Xenopneusta > Urechidae > Urechis > Urechis unicinctus. The sequence goes on along the minus strand of CM067344.1, from coordinate 57,131,144 downwards.
TTGCGTGCCTGTACGGTCAGAGTCATATAAGTCAGTCAGATGCTGTCATAAAAGACACAGTGGCATAATGGGGAAAATTGCAAAATAGAGGTTGTTTAACGGATGTATATTTGAACGAATAGAAGCTAGCGTAGAATTTGTCTTGTATATCATACCTTCTCCATGTCAATTTTGAGTGATAAGGGCGTCCCTGCGCCTTTTCGAGCGTCAATTTAGAGTAGCACGAAGTGACTTAATGATTACTCAAAGTACTTAACATTGCAGCGGCACGCATCGACAGCCGGAAATGGACAATATTTGATAGAAGATGGAGCAATAAGTCCAATGGCTGTTCAGACTAAATAGTTAGTCGCAATCGAGAGATGGCGTGTAGGCTGAAAATAATGTATACATATGCGCCCAAACCAGTCGTTTTTAAAACATTAAGGATACATCAAATGAAAATGTGTTGCCAGGGAAAAGGTTCCACCAAAGATACCATAAGTGGTTAGGCAAATCAGGGCTTATATTCGTCTCATTTCGTCTGTGTGCTTTTATCTATCAATATTCCCATAGGAGCAAAAAGTTCAAGCGAATGCGCGTTTGTTGCATAACCTGTTTCACATTGACGTCTAACTAATCACTCGGTTTAAGTTAAACAAATGGTTAACGGAACGGACATTGTCTGTTGCCATGCAATAAATCACTCTATGCCCTCCGTTAATACTAGACAGCATTCAATTTATGAGAGAATGTGCCAATAATATATCAAACGGTTACCTTGCTGAATCCTAGCATGAAGAGCATATTGCACCAAACTGACTGGCAATATGCAGCTATAGGCTACATGCTGTAATTCCCTGATAAATATCAACTCTTTTTAGTTCATTATGAGCGACAGCGTGCAATACATCATGGTCAATTCGAAGATACAGCTGCATATGAATCTATGTAATTAAATATTTTTGCCTCTCTGTAGTATATAGTCATTCTTGAGAGTAATGGATTCTTAATGTGACATGAGTGAATAACTGCCTTAAAACCAAGATGGTCATCTGGGCACCATAGATCAAGATGCCTAAGTCATTCATAATGCTGCTTGATAGCAGAGGGGAAATAAGTGCTGTAGATATGAATGCTGATATCGGCAATACGTCTATGCAATGAGGATGCCTTCCTAAATGAGACGGATAGTGCATAAGTTCCCATTCTTACACACCAAAGTAGTGCTTTGTATATGTCCGCATCTTTACGTAGGTTAAGAACTGTTAGGCTATTGCACATCTCCCCTAAACATCAGTTTACGTAACATTCTGCTTCTGTTCAGTGCGTACCACCAAGGTTCAATCGCATGGAGACTGGTATGATCAAGAGGACGGAAGAGCATTGACATTGGATGTCGATCTGCATGTTACATCTGTAAATTAATTGCATAGCTCGTCTTGAATACGTAGTGCACATCTTAATGCACAAATCATAATCGCATCAAAACCACAAAAACACGAAGCGCCCACGGGGAATAAACAACCATTCTGATTATGTGAATTGCTATAAGGCTCCTTGCTGATGGTCCTTTAGTACAGATACTTCGCTAATATCAATCACCAGGCAACAAACGACATGATATGCTACATCGCCCGTTGCAATCTTCTTTTATTGCGGGATAGCATGTCTGGGTTTTTATACATTGCAACATAATTCTGCATTGAGATTTTATCGCACAATTAAGCACTATATAATTGTTAAGCCTGTAAAATAACCATTGCTGTGCGTATTCAAACTCTGTCAGCGTCAGAGCACACAAAGAGATGAAAAAGTCCCTTGGTATGATATAGCATGTACCCTGGACTAATAATCCAACTTCATCTGATCACAAGCCTGGTCGAACAGTATTTGCGATTATAACATTCACTTCACAAGTAATGTTTGGCAATCTCGTAGCGGACCTCTGCAATACTCTGTGAGTCGTAACGGTATGGCAAACTAACCTTACAATTTATGCACCGTTAAGTTAAGCACAATTTTTATAGTTGGTTGAGTCCATATATTAATCCAGAAAGTTCAGTTAAATGTAGTAGATACTGAAGAATCAGTGATGCGCATTGGGTTGCTCGTGGGTATAGGGGGAGAAGCAATCACTACTGGTGTTACTGAATGAATATGCGCCTCAGAAGACATGCTTTTGTCAATGGCCCTGTTCACCTGAACCATTCACGATAATCGTCTTGACGGGACCGCAACAAGCACCAGTTATACCGTGCTGTAAAGAACTACTCTTAAGAGAGATATTGATCCAAATAGTTAACGAGCGAACGCGTGTAATATCTAAATCATTGAAAACATAAGCCATGGTAATTGACATATGCTGTGAACGATATGTTTACATGATTAGCAGACCATGCATAGAGTCATGTACCATCAAGTGCGCTGTTGTCATTTATAAAGTTAGTCTCTGGGCTATGATATACCCCAAACACTGTCAACAACAATAAGCACATATAACACGCGACAAGATATACCCGAAGCATAGAGGTCTTGAGTGTGAATGCGTTGACTTAATACCTAGCTTAAGCATGACTCTGATAGAGGGAATGTCCAAAACTGCTTGTTGACGTTATGTGATTTGAGAACTGTTGCGAAAAGTATCCTTTCTTACATTTGTTGAAGTTGTTAAGCGCAAGAGAACAACATATGAACTAAGCAATACAGCTGTATGATCTTCCTACGTGATCACCTACCCCAATATTAAGGCATTATTGTATCTATCGAGCCTGAAGATTGAGCACCTATTTTACATTGGCTTGATTGCTTACAACATTACTGTAGGTGAAATATGCAGGTCGCAGAATGTTAGATATGTAACCGTCTAACAACAAACAGAACTGCCATAACGTTATGTATGTATCATGATACCTGCGTAGACGTTCTGTATGTACTAATAAATATGTGGTCGTTGTTGTTTACTATGCGCAAATGCAAAGTGAAATTCAAACAGCACATTGTAGGTTTTATAAGCATATTTGTGGGGGAGAAAATGTACATATTCAGTATGTCGATTAAGATAATCTGCACTATTGCTTTATGAATTTCACAGCAAGAAAATGCGGTTTGTTTAACCAAACGAAACCTAACCTCAACTTACAGAATCATCACATGGTTTTATTTTTGGTGGTCGCCAGTGGTTGTTAATGGAGTACAATCAATAGTCACAAAAGACATGGCTCGAATAGGCTAACAGTTAATAATAATGTAATAGCTCAAGTACAACACTTTATAAGTACAGATGCATCAATAGATTTCCTGAGCAGACTGCTGGTGGCTTTTATATCTAGTACGACTTTATCAAGCGGTCGTTTAATCACCCAAGAGACCATCGGATAGGGAATGAAGACCGAATTGAGATCTGAGATAGGCAAACCAATAATTTATACTGCCGAGCAATTGAGAATAAGTATGTAGATTAGATTACTTGTAACATATTCTCAAGCCATTAGTTGCATAAGCAATCAGAAACCATTAGCGTGTAGAAAACGTAATGGTTTTTTAGTTCACTAATAGGTTGAGAATCCAAATGGGAATTGCAATAATGTCTGCTTTGTGGTCACTTTAATGAACATATTAAATACTCAAAGGTAGTTCAACATCTCCATTTCACGTCAGTTGCTAGCGTTGCATACCGATCTGGCAAAATAACAAATCATTTGTTCATAACTTTCTTGAAAATATGCATATTAAAGCTTTGCTCCCAATTGATACATCCACATTTGATAATATTATTACATAAACGTACTTAATATCTAAATCCTATTTCTTCGATATATTATAGCTGTCTCTTATGTGGTAATATATATATAACACCATCCATTCACTCACTGCGTCCTCTGTACAATAATCCTTAAGCAGTCATTGCAACGTAAATACACATGGGCGTCACCATGATGTGCAGTATTTGTCCCAATCACCATTTGTCAAAAATAGGTATCAAAAATTAGCGTTATTTTGCTTATGATATAAATGATATATAAGGCAAAAATGTAATGAAACATAAATGAAGCTGTCTGTCTGTTAGATGCCACCACACCAAAGGCTATAAAAAGTAATTATTGTTTTTACATTGATAAAGCAAACCTCACCAGCGATTAGGTATATATATATATATATATATATATATATATATATATATATATATATATATATATATATATATATATATATATATATATATATATATATATATATATATATATATATATATATATATATATATATATATACATATATATATATATATATATATATATATATATACCCTCAAATTAATTTAGCTTTGGCTGGTATATTCTATCATCAAGGTTGGTTGTATGTCTCTCAGGAGCCAACATACTGTCCACTATTTTATACTATAACAAGAAGATCTGCACCAAGAAATAGTCACCAGAGTTGTGACAAAATATCTCCCCATATATATATTTAAATTTATATATATACATATATATTTAAATATATATATACATATACATATTTATATATATATATATATATATATATACCCTCAAATTAATTTAGCTTTGGCTGGTATATTCTATCATCAAGGTTGGTTGTATGTCTCTCAGGAGCCAACATACTGTCCACTCAATTTTATACTATAACAAGAAGATCTGCACCAAGAAATAGTCACCAGAGTTGTGACAAAATATCTCCCCATTTGATCATTCTGTCTGAGTGATGGGGTGACGGTGGTTATGTCAAGCTTGATCGTATATATGCTTTAGTTAAAAATAGCTCGGAATTTTGTCTTAAATCAAGAAAAATGGTCTTGCGTTTTCATGATTAACTCGTGATAATCCTCCGCAAGCAGATAACCTCTATTGTTACAACATCGATACTGCTACCCTCGTTCACAACATATATAGCCAGACAATTTTGTGTCATTATGATTTGTTTAATAAGTAGCAAACAAAACGTGTTGCAATGCGAAGTCTGGTAATATAGAACTGTGTTCAGACATGCTAATTTATTGTACTTTATTTGGTATATCTTATTTTCATATTGCTTGCAATTCATCTCATACAACTTGTATTGGCATCGGTAAAGAATAGTGCACCTATTGCATATGCTATATATCTAAGGCCCTTTAACAATATACATCATCATACGCTGCCGAGAAATATTGGAAGGTAGACAATTCGATAAATTATCATTGATTTAACAACATTTGACTGAAGAGAAGACCACCAATATTTCTCATCATTACATTGACTTTGATGGTATTAGTTGTACTCATAGAAATTATCATAACATTGAATGAAGGCACTGTATTGGCTAGACGAGAGCTATTTTATAACATGTGGGGGATCAGTTTTAGATGACAACCACTCTTGCAATATTGTTTGTACTCCCAGATAATCATATAAGTGAATTTGTATAGAAATAAGCATTGTTGGTTGCGGACGAGGGCACCAAATTGGGACCAGTGAGTGATTTGCAAATAATAATATGCAAAAAGCTAAACCATTCATGGGCCTTAATGTATGACCAAACGGTCGTGTATGATTTATAACGAAATCTAACTAGTCAGTCCTCCTAAATCACACATTGTGGCCTTCATTGTTATGCCATGATGAAATGAATATATCTTTACCAAAAAGTCGATGATAGATATACTTCCAGTCGACAATTCCTACCCATATTGTCAGTTTAACGACAACAAACGACTGCAATAAACGTTAGATTTCTCTCTTCTTCAAGCTAACTGTCGTAAATGAAACAATAGAGTTTCATCAACACCTTGGCATATTGCTGCAAAGAATGCTCAAAAGATTTGCCCATTCAATATAAAGCTCTATTTCTACAACTTTTCTATTACAATGTTGATGTTGATATACGACACGCTATACATTTTTATTTGGTTACCCAGCAAAATTCATGGCTCAAATTGTCTTTATTGCAATCCTGGCAACGACGTTGCTTTGTTTTTAAGGACAATATACGCAAGAAGCTGCATTTGAAGTCATCCATACATTTGTAAGTATGCTTTCCATTCCCAGTTTATGTACGTTACGCTAGAGCATTAGTATTAAATAACGTATACAAGGCAGGTTAACCATTCAAACGGTTGCATCCAACATTGCCTGGGTTACATAAGATCGTATGCACTTGTATCGGACAAGCACAAGTTACTGGACAGAGACTGTGGATGGCTATCCTGACCTAGCGTACAGCTAGAGACATTGATGATTGAAATATACGTAAATCATGTGGGGTAATATCCTCGTTCCGGACACCGGGTACTACTTTCCGTTGAAACAAATAATTATAGTTTATTTTAAAGCAGAGCTACAAGTTTGAGTAGAAATGCGCTTTCTTCCGTCGCTAAGGTTGTGGACCCTTTTGGAATGTGTGCTCATATGTGCAAATTTCTCATAAACCAAAAGTCCACAATTAAATCAATAACCTTTTCAAGATCAATTCACATTCTAAACATTTGAGAGATGCTGTGTGATAAACCGTGCAGGGATATCATGTCTCAATATATGATTGATATGATAAGATATCACTGTTGCAAAATCTACCTCCTAATGGTTTTTTGAATAGGTCTTTAAGAACTGAAGCTAATAAATGAACTAATAATAACATTGCATTACCCATGTTGTCATGCACTGGTAAACCCATGCATTACTTTATCACTTATGTATGCTGATGAGATAGAAGCTCGATGTATTCAGCTATACACTCTGACGGGCGTGCTTACCAGCAAACAGTGTACATAGCTATTGACCCCTTTTGACCACAAATATTTTGCATTATTTACACGGCCAAACGCATTCATTGTGTCTGATAAAATCACATAAGATACACCACAAGTAACTTTAATGCCTACAATTTCCGTATCATGATTGGTTGTGTAAGACAATTCGACAATCAAACAAAATGGGCAGTCGAACAACCGGAAGGACACACCAATCGTTAAGCCCTTATCATGCAATCTTTATTTCTATCTAAACATTTGATACAAAAGTAAAGTAAAAGATAGCTTTCACGAAGGCATGACTGTGTTTTAGTTCATGGCAACAAAAAGATTTTAAAAAAGCATCACAGCAAATAAGGTTCCCGCAAACCTAATGCCAATGTTTCACTTTGTTACAAAACTGCTTTGAACATATATAAAATTAATAAACATTTACATTGCACGGTGTACATAAAATAAAACTAGCATGAT
>CM067344.1:57116446-57121446 GCA_034190875.2 Urechis unicinctus | reverse complement strand
AGTGTGTGTGAGTGTTTAGTAGTTTTGCATATTATAGATATATATATATATATATATCTATATATATATATATATAGATATATATATAGATATATATATATATATATATATATATAGAGATATATATATATATATTTTACCTATATATTTATATATGTTTAGATATATATATATATATATATTTACATATATAAATATATATATATATCTATACATAATATATCTATATATATGTGTGTATTTTATATATATATATATATTTATATACATATACGTATACATATATATATATATTTTTCACACTTATTTATATACTATATATATTACATATGTAAGTATATATATATATATATATATATTCATATATATATATATATATATATATATATATATATATATATATATATATATATGTATATATATATAAATATATATATGCATAAATTGATCACGTCAATCCATGGTTATCGCATATGGTGATGCGCATTTGGTTTGACATGCTTTGCCCTTGTGCCCATATGCTTCGCTGTTAATAACACCTCACTAGAATGCCGAATGTGAGCTGGACATTATTTAGGCAAATAGCATCATGTTATCTATTGATCCTATACACATGGGACATATTTATAATTGATGAATAGATGAATCCCTCGACTCATATTGACGTCATCCCGGTATCCCATGTTGTAAAGGGTACGCTACATCACTTGATATTAAACACATGAATAATGTGATCTACTGTGGCAGCCATAACCTGCACAATCATATTCAGTGTCCATGTGTGTGTGATATGAAACCCATAATGCAATGATCACGCTGCGCTGCTTGCATATGCAATATTCCTACCACAAAATGCGGATTACGCGCTGCATGATTTTAGATAACAGTGCAAAGGAGTTTTGTTTAAGGCCACTAATAAGCTGGGTGATAAGAACCGAGGAAGATAATTTTATATTACACAGCGATCATGTAGCACAATTGGTATAAGCGATGGGTTTTAGGTGATGGAAAAGGAAAATAGAGCTAGATCCAACGTGCACTGCGTGTTGTATTCTTTCAGTCACTTGAATGGTTATGGTGCAGGAAAGCTCAATCTTTGGCAATCTGCCAATCTGTCAGACTCAACATATCTGTTACTATTGAATGATTCGAAACACGTCGTTTTAAAACAAACCTCATCGAAAGGGCACTCAAGATTCCAGTCATATTGACAAAGCTTATAAATGCTACTACGTTGACTGCCAATGTCCAATACACAATTGATTAGACATGTTAGTTTGCTTGGGGTTTGGTCGTAAAAATGTTTATTATCCCAAACGTTACCAATTGTTTATCAAGCAAATTTTTAAACACTATCAATTTGTAAGCCTATAGCATACTCAAGTCCCCTAATTGGCGGTAACTGATGCCTATATGTTATTGAGTACTCAGTGCAACGTTTCAAATTGCATCAGCCCAATAAAGTTTTGCTCTTTGCTACAGCTCTGTACCATATAATAATGGAAACACGGCTACAAAAGGACATATCTAACCATGGAAATTCACAACTTCCATTGTAGTTTTTTTATTGACGTATTATTTTCAATACCAAAGGATTAATTACTGGGTCAGAACTGATTTAAATTCAGTATATAACAGGCTTGTGCAGATGATCAGAAAGGGTTATGAGATATTCTAGAGAGCTTTCCTATCATCATATTTTCGAATGAATTGATGCAATATATTTCACGCGCAGGCACTTCTGTTGACTGTGTAACACTACCAGTACTTAAAGCTATAGCCCAATATGTTGGAAGCAATCGACATCCACTTCATAGTAATTGTAATATCATGCTGTTTTTATAACGTTTTAACTCACACGGAGATGTAAGCAGAGGACCATATTAAGTATCTGCCCAGCGATTCGTTTGCGTTATAGAGTTATGCTTTATGAGTATAATTGCTAAACCGTGCAGTGTAAGGCATAGGCGGGCAATCAGTTGCAAATGGTCTAAGAGCAGCATCGTCATTGATTCAATACAGTCCTGGACTGTAAAATGGTGTAACTGAAATGGCCTCACCATTAAACTGTAACTTCGGCGCTCCCAACAGTGGTTGTCTCGTCTCTCTGCTAGAAGTGAGATGCAGAGGACTATAAATGTGTTATTCTTTTCTATGTTCAATGCGTACGGAAGAGTATAGGCCTTTAAATCTAGCTTCCATATTGCTACGCAATTTCTTGGATTTTTGGGCATACGATAGTTATATTTCAAAAGTGAAATGGCACAATTTGTAATACGGTTACTGAGAATGAAGTGATTACAATGTTAGTCAATCGATGAATCAATGCTTGTAAAAAAGCCAGTGGTAGTGCATATAATCATGTTTAAACAAGTCATTAGATTTATAAAATAAGATGTCTTCATCTGCTCTATTAGCGTCAGTCCAAACATGATTAGAGTGTATTTCCATCATGCAATAAGAATGCTGCCTTTAAGCAACTTCTTCTGCAAAGAAGCATAAAGCATGGAAACACAGAGCTGGAACCAAATGCCGTCTGGACAGAATAACTCTCCTGGCACATTGAATCAACTAGCCTGTCCTCAATTGTCGGATAGTGTGTGTCGGAACTAGAAACATCACCCTGTTTTCCAAGCATTGCTTGCTTCATCGCATCTTTGTATGGGCACAGAGATACATTAATTATCTACCCTGTAAGCAATTGTCGTGTACATATTACAAATATACAGGGGCGTATGTTCATAACTACATACTTAAAATCATACATGCATTCATAAAATCATACATAAATGGGATGTATGTATGTATGTATGTATGTATGTATGTATGTATGTATGTATGTATGTATGTATGTATGTATGTATGTATGTATGTATGTATGTATGTATGTGTATGTATGTATGTATGTATGTATGTATGTATGTATGTATGTATGTATGTATGTATGTATGTATGTATGTATGTATGTATGTATGTATGTATGTATGTATGTATGTATGTATGTATGTATGTATGTATGCATGCATGCATGCATGTAAGTATGTAATGCATGCATTCATGCATGCATACGTGCATACATACATACATACATACATACATACATACATACATACATACACATACATACATACATACATACATAACATACATACACGTACGTACGTACGTACATATACATACATACATACATATATACATACGTACGTACGAACGTACGAACATACGTACGCTCGCACGTACATACGAATGTACATACATACATACATACATACATACATACATACATACACATACATACATACATACATACATACATACATACATACATACATACATACATACACACATACATACATACATACATATACATACATACATACATACATACATACATACATATACATACATACATACATACATACATACATACATACATACATACATACATACATACATACATACATACATACATACATACATACATACATACATACATACATACATACATACATACATACACAGGCACCGATCTGCCAGGTATTGTTGATGTCTTGATATCGATTTATCCTCTATTTGGATATGAAGTAAGCTTTTAGAAGGAGTTTGAGTATAAAGGCATCTCCCAGGCCCTATTAGCGATAAACCTTTTGTATAATGACACTCGTATGTCTTCAGATGCAACCAATGCATTCAAATAGTTACAAAAATGAGCGATTGCTTGCAGAGAATTGTCTCATTGGCGAATAACTTCATTCGGGCAGCAGCCATGATGAGGACAGATTCATCTAAAGGCGTGCCAACAACATCTCTGCTGCACCTGCGTGACTATTGTGAATTGTTTATACATGGTACGAGCTGTAGCTTGATCCACCCCAATAGCAAGACTCCTCGAATAGCTGAATTAGCTTCACTTGTTCCGGGATGAACACCATTGGAAAGGCCTAATCAACAACTAGCCACAAAGAAGCCTGTGTCATGTGTGACGGAACATGTTCACAGAGGCAACGCAAGCACTGTGATTTTTCACACATAACGGGTTTCTTGTTGCAGAATACTCTTTGGGGAGGTATTAACTACTACTAGTTTATTGTTACTAGTAGTACTATAGAACCTTTCCCCACAGGAGTAATTCGCTGAAACGAATGAAACCATAGGCTAGCTGCAGGGTATGTCACGTGATGAATATTCACTACCACCGATTCTTGTGACGCTCCTAGGAACTACAGCAATGAATAAATATGTCGTTATTGGGTTATCTCACAGTTGGAGTCAGAACTTTATCGGAATAGCCATTCTTTTTATGATTGTTGATATTCAACAACATTTACTAGTTGGTCATCTCGGAAGTACAATAGCCATAACCACAATTTAAATGGTGCATATATCGACCGACACGATTAAACACGTATATAGTTTGCTTACTGTAGTTGTACATCCTCAAATGAAAATCTGGACTTGAATATTGCTGACATCTACATAAACTTTTAATGACACTCAGTTTATCGGAACATAGTTTGTGGTGTTGATAGTCTTTGATATAATACATAGCACATAAGATATAAGGTAGCAGAGCGCCGCATGAAATATTGGACATTTGCTATGATGAGTCACTATGATTTATTGCTCGTAATCATATTCCTTGATTTCTCATTATGACTAATTGCGTTTTTTTCTGTAGTAGCATCTTTGCTTACGAAGCTTAATTCATGTTATGTGCAAAACATTTGCGAACAGACCGCTATTTTAATGATCAATCAAATGCGCAGGTATTACAAATACTCGTAGCCTTTATTCACTCATTGTTTGAGTGAGTTAGTTAACGCATCTAACATTATACAAAGCACAGGCAATGTTAAAAAAATAATTAAGGTTGGCCTTCTCATGCACATTACATATCCATGACATGAAAACCCTGATGCGGTTGCTGATCGGGGAGCATTGGTTGCTTTACCCTAACCTCCGTCTATTGGGTTGGGCTGAATACGACAATGCAGATATGT
>CM067344.1:57108946-57111446 GCA_034190875.2 Urechis unicinctus | reverse complement strand
GCAATCAGATAGCCAGCAGACTACTGCGGATAGCACGCTTTTGACAGTTATAGAGACGGATTGTGCCGCTCAACTGGGCAATATAAGCTTATGCTATTTAACATATTAATGTACTGGTCAGGAAGTCCAAACAAAGCACGTCGGATCAGCATCCGCTGGATGGTACGGGCCATTCAGATTGTTTGCGACCGGAAAGTCAAGTCCGTCTAATCTCGAAATACGACAAAGAGCGAGGTTCTTGACGAATAAGGTTAACCAAGGGCATCACTAAACGAGGATCGCCACAACATTATGTCGATCTGTGAGCATGTTAGAATGTTTCAACTAAAGGGTAAAGTTTTCGTTTAAGAAATTTGTATTGGGGCCGCACTTTATCTACGATTTACAAGTGAAAACAAATGGGTTAGACTAGATTTACGGGATGCATATTTGCAGCCCGCTAAGGCACTTACCAAAACTTTAGGGACCATGAGATTGTATCATGTCTTTGTTAATACGCAGACAATACGTTTACATGCTTTTGATGGCTAGCATGATCCGCTGAATAGTGTATTGATGAAAGATTTAGTGTGACGTAAATTTCATAAAAAGGTGACAGTTTTAAAAGCATCCACATCGATGAGCTTAAAACCAATCTTTTCGGCTAAATGCAAAAGCAATAAAGTAATATAAATAACAGTTTGAAATCTTCATCACAACGCTGACGTGTCGCTCGGGGATTCAGCGATTGTTAAGGCGCCTTTTCGAGGATCATTACAGTGTTCGTGATCTAGTTATATTGGCTCGTAGCCCATATTCCAATACGACATGTTTGTAACATCTTACAACGGAAGATGACACCTGCAGCTTTAGGTGACATATGGTATATTTAAGTCTGTTGGGTCTTCATATTTATAAGCTTTACTGGGGCTTCGTCCTATGAAAATGTCACACTAAAATGCAACGATGGTATGATTGTCAGTTTTCAACCATTTATACATCAACTGTTATACGTGCTCAACATCTATATAAGAAAATAATCACTAATAACATATGCACGAATGCCATGAGACTCAGTGTTCTTAAAATCGGAAGTCGGTTGCTAAAGCTCTCATCTTACAACGGAAGATGACACATGCTGCTTCAGGTGACATATGGTAATTCAATCAACTAGAACATGAACCGGCGTTAATACAGGGCTCCCCATACGTGTTTGGTCCGTAGCAAATATCCCTGAATAGCTCACTCGAGAGTTAACAGCGTTGGACCAAATGAGATTTACAAAAGGTTCCCTTTGTAATCCACGGAGTGATAAACATCACCAAGGGGTTAATGATAGTACCAAAGCAATATTTGTCCTGCTAACATCTGGCTATACACCACCTGAGCTATGGACGATAGCTTATGATGCTAGGTTCCTCAGTATCTACATTTTGTGTAGGAATCCGTATACTTGCTTAGTTAAATAACACTACTATTGCAGATTGATTCCACCTTAGAGAAACAATATTCCCTGAAAATTTGTATTAGGTTCCCATAATTGTGCTATATAGAATGATGGCCCGTAAAGCCGTGAGATGCTTGATGCCAACGAATGACCCCAACTGCCAATATGCACTGGTAAATCATAATCCTCGCTTGTGAATGTTATCTGTGTCAGTTAAGTTCTAAACAAACACACACATATATATATGATGGACAATGTTTAATGCCTACATTTATATAACATTATGGTATTTGGTGGCAATCCCCTTTAAAGTCACAACATCGGTCGTTCCATTGTTATCCAGGGTCTTCGATGTATTATCATTGATAAATGATAAATGGTTATCATTACCAATTTGATATCTGATCTATTCCATGTTATGCTTCGAAATTCGCATGCTATATACAGTATCTTTAGTTGTGATATAGATGTAAAGTAAATACAAAGATTATTTAATGACTTTAGTGATTCATCGAAAATTTTGCTACTAATTATTTGCAAGACATCTGTAAGTCAAGCGTCAATAAGCTATTGCAATTATTGGCTATATCAATCATATAAGTTAGTGCGATACCATCAGCAGTTGTGATGTACTCAAGTGATATTTTCAATGTCTGTCCTTTGGCTCATACTTAAGTAGTAAAGAATCATGTAGATTTGGTGTTTTTTGGTCATAACCATTGCTTATTGTTTGAAAGGCTTAGTAAACTATGTTCTGTGCACATGCACTGCGTCGTCTAATAATGGTCGAAAAACTCTCTTTCTGAGTGTAATAACAGTTTTGGAACATGTTTTGTGGTATATTTTTGTCTGTTGGGTCTTCATATTCAAAAGCTTTACTGGGACCAGTTTTCGTGGTCATTTCGTCCCATGAAAATGTCATACTGAAATGCAACGATGGTATGATAGTCAGTTTTCAATTGTATATTTCATCTGTTATACGTGCTCAACATCTATATAAGGAGATAATCGATCGTTTAGGTTTTCAACAGCTTATTTATAATTGAGTGTTCAACATTCACTTTTCTGGTCCTC
>CM067344.1:57091446-57103946 GCA_034190875.2 Urechis unicinctus | reverse complement strand
CTTCACCGTTGAATCGTTTACAATATTTGGTGCTCTTCCGGAATAGTGTTTGTGTAACCTCACATAACCTCAGTCTTTTGAGGGTCGCATACTATAAGGACCTGTGTTGATGTCAAGCCGATATCAATTCTCCCTTTAGTTGGATATATTACACTTCCCAGCAACATGCATATAACATCTCTTGCTAACCATTTGATACTTCGCCTAACAAACCCTTCCCCAAGGATGTGACTGATGTCACTTACGGAATGTTTTGTCTACCCACACACGGTCTGCAATAATATGACATCAGCGACACTATTTGCATAGTCCATTCTAGTTCCATTAAGGTGGTTGTATACAAATATCATATATTCTGCAAATGGTTTTTTTCTGTGGTTCAAATTATCTGCTCGTTATTAAGGTATAATTGTGGTCTTGAACTTGTAGACTTGAATGGACGTGTGGACCTTGCGTCATCGACTGAACGTATGTAGAATCTAAGAACTGGTGCCGAAGTGACCATGGGAAGAGTTAGTGTAGTTTTGGTATACATTCCATTTTCTGTAAATGCTGCAATACTTGATTGTTAGGGTTTCCCTTTTTGGGGGGTAATTTAGAACCATTGAAGAGTTATAGCTATCGGCGCCTCGAAAACTGTCTTGGAATTGCGCTTCGAAAATACGCACAGGAGTGTGATATTCTATTAGTATCTTCAATTATCGCTCATAATCCCTCGCATTTAGCTTCGGTTGACTAATAGTGCCTACCGTCCAGTTAATATAAGCAACAGTGTCGAACATAAAAAGCGGGTAAAAAAGTCAAACAGACAGAATAGTGTAGGATGGTACGGTTGACATGTTGGGACTAGTTATTACCATGCTAACAAAAAGTCAGTGCGTGGTAATTTTGTGGTTGTATTGACTGCGGTGGTGCCAGTTATTTGAGTCATGAGCCATTGCGGTAAAAATGTGCGTTAGTGTGACGTGGTCGACGTGGTGGACAAAGCTACTTCGATTTCAACATTGTCGTTTTCAACGAGCCCCTTGGCTTGGATTGAGCAGCCAAATGAACGTGACTGAAATCGTCTTTGTTTCAAAAACTAATTTGGAATCTGTAAAGGCGCCTTTAGGGGAAATCTATTATTATCATATCGAGGATTCCAAATTCGAAAATATCATATCAAACGCGGATGAAACGCATCCAGCCATGTATTAATGCCGCACAATTTGTGCACGCGTTCAACAGCGTCGTTATCACCAAACCTCTTGGGTTGGTTCGTTCATGTTGAATTTATGCCAAAAGAATGTGACTGAAATGATCATTAAAAAATTCAATTGTGAATTACTTTGAGTGACAAGTATGAATGGTCGTTTTTGTAGTAACAAATGCATATATATATATATATATATATATATATATATATATATATATATATATATATATATATATATATATATATATATATATATATATATATATATATATATATATATGCATATATATATATATATATATATATATATATATATATATATATATATGTACATATGTACATATATATACACGCATGTATATGTTATATATATAAATATATACATGTATATACGTGTATATTTATTATATTTAAATATACCTAAAATATAAATAAACATATGTATACTATATATATATATTTAATATATACCTATATATATATATATATATATATATATATATATATATATATATATATATATATATATATATATTATTATATTGTATATATGGCAGCTGTGTTAGGTAATATGTAGTGTAGATCACTCGCAATACTGAATATATGGTTTGTATTAGTGTAATTCAGCTTTCTAAAAGTATCCATCAATTGATGTATAGAACAATAGCACGAATAGGCTACCAAGTCGTTTCTCTGCAATTGTTTCATGACAACCAGCAATTAAGAGCACATTCTATTTCAGTTCTCGATTGAACAACTCCTGTGTTGCTCTCTCTGCTGTCGTTTATGTTAATGTTATCCCTGAGATATCTGATAGGAGGCGATATGTATGTCTATTGTATTCTTATTAAGTGCCATGGTGATGATATATGATCTTGTTTAACTAAACGAGTAGGCAAAATCCCAAAGGGAAAATTGTGTTAAAGTGCCTAAGAGCTACCCTTCAGAATGATTTGCCAGAGAAAATGAGATATTTCCATAGGACCAGTGCATCTACAGATAAGCTTGCTTCTCTTCAAACTATGTGCGACGGCTAGAGCACGTGACGGTTGCTTCTCATCTGATGACGAATATCAGTGAATGTGCAATTGATTGGGATCGCGACCACAATCACGGGCTATTGTGGTGGCAGTCTCGTAGCATATTGTAGAATATGAAATGTAAGAATATTTGTAACAAAGCATGTGCAGCAACATAATGAGCAGAGCTGGTATAGTCCCTTAAAAGACAGGGTCCACCAGTATGGTCGGCCATACTGCTGCTTATTGCTATACCACACACTCTTGATAGTCAAACCGTTTTTGATCAAAAATCCAGTAAATATGCTTTCTGATCCTTTAAAGTTACCTCAAAATGATTATCTGGTTCTGGTATGTGCACTTCATAACAAAACGAATAGATTCCACTTCGAGCCAATGCTTAGCGAGATTATTCCGTTTGATAGCAACACACATGTTCTGCGGGACAATCGAAGGCCTCTGGATATTCCAGCAGGGGTTACATCAAAGGAAACTGATAATTCATACACTGCGGGACTGTAAATGTAGTTTAGTCCATCGTTAAAATTGATGACAAAGAGAACCGATATTCTTTGTTTCTGTCGTTGCATCAATTGATGATGTACTTCCACGTTCTGATAGTTTGACTTCGTAATACTTGGTCAACATCAGTTGCCATATGATTAACACCATTGAAGGGTTGATTGAGGTACGATATGAGATATTTGAAGATGCACTCATGTAGCGCTATGGTAGTGATTCATCATGAGCGTGATCGTTGAAAAATGGACTCAGTTTTGGAGATACATTCCTAGCTGCAGTACAATATATTTGCTAAGTCAAACATAGTGCAACCTCAAAATTGAAGCACGCAAATGTCACCATTCGCTGTTATGTGCTTTTGATAACGACGCAATACATGCAAAATTGCATTGCTTATGTTCATTGAGGCACTGGACATGGCTTATTGTGTGAAAGAGACACTATTTATAAAGTATCTGATTTAGCATCTTTAATGCATCATGAACTGTTACACCCAAGATAAATTTCGGAAACGGGGACTTTTTGAATAGCTTAATTGCGTCAAAGCGACATTGCCCTTGATCATCCTTATAGCATGAGTTCTGCTGCGTGCATATTGCTGTGTCCGTTGAACTCATGAGATGCAATGCGTAAGACGACAAAAAGTCAATTGAAATGTGGCATATTTGAAAAATAATTTAATTTCCGTTTGCTGACAAACCTATTGCAATAAGCTTACGACAATAGACATATCCAATATGTTTGCTTCAGTGCGGTATGGCCCTAAACTATGTATCACTAGGAGGCAGGCCTTACCTTACTGGTTTGCGTGAAATTGCGTATTTCACAGTAAATATTATCTGCAGTGGTTGCACCATGTGAGCTGCATGGCTATATTTTAGCTCTCAGTTAACATACTAAACTGAATATGCTCAGGAGGTTTTCAGAGGTTTATTTCCCTGAGAGCCACAAAATTCCATCTGCAGAATGCACGTTCTGGGCCTTTAAACAAACCCGTTAACGATTATTTGATTTCGTGGCAATGCAATAGTGGTGGGTTTATGTAACTACATGCCGCGCTTTATAGGTGCCAATTATATACCAGGTGTATTCTAATAATTAGAAAATACTAACTTGATTCAGTGAACACAGTAAATAACGCTTATATATACTGGACATACTGTCAAATTACATTTTGCATTATGCGTTAATGATAATTGTGATAAATCGGTAGCAAAGGCACGACAAATGCATTATTCCTCGACACAGTGTGTCAAAGAATGCGAAAATAACTTGATCAGGGAACAGCTAACCCTTTTCCAAACCCACTTGCACAACAAGGCACTGATGTATACTTGCCTGAACAGACCATAAAAGAAACAAATATATTGAGCATCAAACCAAGTAAAATGTAATTCATTGTAGCTTCGGGAGCTTTGTGTTTTTAACGATCACCACAGACAAAGCGGACTTTTTATTGAGCACGTATATTGCTCTTGGCCAGTTGGGGCATTTGATATTCAACCAAATGCAGCACCAAGAAGGCGATCAACGCAAAATAGAACGCATTAAAAACCCAATATGCGCAACGCTTTTCGTGACACATTACTGGATAATGAAGAAGTGCGTAGGTTTTTCCTGACGTTTGCCACAACAAACTAAATAAAATTGTTGCAGAGTCGTTAGAGGGACCTTGGATTAATTATATTTCTGGGATGACCTGGCACAATGAGTTATCAGTAATTTGCTGATTTGCTTCTTTTAATTAAATGAGCAAGTTATGATGGATCGTACTAATAAGCATATTTTAAACTTGCTGATGCAACCAATTATGAACAATTGCTGACGGAAAGGACTGCTAGATTCAGTTTGTCTAACCATCATTAGCAAATGTTTAACAACATTATCAACAAACTCATATCTGTTAAGATCAACTTAGTAATAGATACCGGTCGCTGTAAAATTTATCCTAATCATTACTAAACTCAGCTGCATCAGTTTTTAAACCTCACTGTGACTATAATGTGGTCGAGATTTAGCCGATAACTTCACTCGTTTAATAAGTTACCTGCATAAAGTTGTTTTGAAGAAATACTTATTCTATTTTGCATGGCCAAACTTGGGTTTCTTGTAATATCAGCCGGATGAGTATGGGCGAATTTAAGTTAGAACCCAATAGGCTGGATTGTGCGGAAAATCATAGGGTAAGTGAAACACAAATCACTTTTGGTGATCGTACGTTATGATAAAACAATATTGGAGTTGTAAATATCTTAATTAAATGATACTTCATTGTTCCATGAATGCTGAAGAGGAACACTAACGGTAATCACTAGAATGTGAGATTGTGCTCCACTTACTGGGGTGCAGGGGGAGACTTACCAATGAATACAATTTGTGTCATTTTCGATGTTTATCTGACACGTGGGAAAAGATAATGAAAATAGTGATGCTGATATATGTCGAATTTCGAATATTTATAAATCTTAATCCGGTCAGATTAAAGAAACACCCATGTATGGAATCCCAATTATTTATTTCCTAAATATTTTCTGTAGTTTGTTCAATGTTGTAAACATATGCAGTTTGTTGTTTTCTATACAATAGAACAAATATGCACCAGAACAAGGTTCATAGGTTGCATAATATGGGCTGCAATTTTGTACACATCTAGCGCTTGCACTATCGGAGATTTGATTTCCGGCTCCATTATTGAGCAATGTATCCCGGTAGATAGATGCGGTATTGTAGTGATTGAATCAACGTTCCCTGCATATTCGCTTACCAATTGATATAAATAAAATGCATCCGCCAGGTATATTGTTGGTTTTAAGCCGGTGTTAAAACCATGTTTGTTCATTACAGTTAACTCTCATGGGAGGCTGTGTAAATGTGACTGGACTAGATGCAGCAAGCATGCAGTAAAGAATAAGGCGCAGCAAAGCTAACATGACGGGTTTTTGTTGACACAGGAAGCACCCTCAGCTGTAGTGGACAAAAATAAAAGTAGACAAAGATAGATATAAACAGCATTGTTGTGCCATAAGAATAATAATTTAGTTCCACGCTGCCATTATTGTCATGTATCTGGCACTGCTACAGGATAACAACATATTTCACCGAACCTAAGTGTTCCTGATAAGTGAAACGATTGGTATGGCAGCTTGCCAGAGATTTAAGGTGTAAACGTTTAATTACCGTTGCAAAATCAAGAATGGTTAATTTTCGCATATCTAAATACTGCAATAAAGGAACAACAGAAACAACATCTGTATATGTCACACTGAAATATAGTGGGAATCTATACATTATTCCAAGTATGTTCTCTATGGGCATAATTGACAAATCTATTGGCCATGTGACCATGTTTATTCTGTGTCGAGCAACTTCTTTCTAAATGTGCGTAGCCGTTTATACAACCCAACGTATATTTTTTTCGTTTTGCGATAATATATTAACGAGGAGTCAGGGCTCACTTTGAAAGTTAAGCCCCCTCTCGTCGCAAATGGTAGCGGTTTTTATTGCACAAATCAAATGTTCACGCTCCTAATTAAATTGATTGCGACAAATCAATCCACAAGACGTATAAAGCGCTGTAACTAGTCAGCATACATTGCACCTATCACAAGGATATTTGATAAATGCCACAAATGCTTAACTCATTTAATGGCTATGTAGTTAACTGGCGGAAACATACGCTTCCAAAGCAGATAGTGAACTTGCGACTTGCATTAGTTTGAAAACCGACAGCAGCCTATAAATACAGCGGCCAAATGAACTAGAAGTTATCTCCACTCAGGCAATGATAATGAAGAATTGTTTCCGGCCTTAACGCTGTTTTTAGTATAAATACGCTCCTGATTACGCACTGCCGCGTGTTTTTGTGTGTGATATTGGGTAATAATGCATGGAAATGGCTGCATTGAAAGGTGTTTATGCTGAGTTCTTTCATTGTGAAGATTAGACGCTATGCATTTTTACTGACCTGGGTCTGTCTTGGTTTGCATATATTGACAAGAAACGATTTCAAAGCTAGGCAGGAATAGCAATGCCTGATCTCGCTAGATGGATATGTGTCAAGTTGTCATGTGTTTGTACTTATGGTCGTCTGATCATGGCTAAATGAAATCGCTTATAGCATCATAGTGAGACTAGTGCGATGTGATCCATTCCGTTAATTTGGTTTGCATGCTATTCACGTATAGAATACCTTACATTTGTCAAACGTAATATAGTCAAAATTTCCTTTTTTTCCAAATTGTTAAATAAAGAACCCATAGACTCTTTAGTATCAGCACGCGCAACCCAACCAACACTGTACCAATTCGCGCGTGTTAGCTAATTGAGAAATGTGTCAGATATGCTTTCTTAATATTAAGTTATGTTCCATCGTTATGATGTGAAGCAGTGTGGCAATTCGGACAAAATTGTAAACAGTATTCATGGGTTTTTCATGTTTAACGTTGACTTCAGCGATACGTGTATGTGAGGCATACATAACGAATTCATTAAGTATAAGTAACTTACACAGGGCGTTTTGATAACTTGTGGATAACTTATACCAACGAATGCTTAGAGTGTTGCCGATGTTCGCAACTAAAGCCCAACAATGGTCTAACTTATGCGTACCGCGCGACAGCGTATCACCAACGATCACGTGTCGTGGCCTATGCAAATGCACTTGACAACGCAGTATCAACATCACTGTATCAAGATCACCGTATCAACAACACCGTCATTCCACAGAAAACTTCGAAGAACGCTGCCAAGAAGTCTCTTAGCCGCGAGAGTGGACGTGAATGCAAGGAAAATCCATCGTCACCCACACCCTCACCCTCACGCTCACCCTCTGATGGAGATGATGCAGGTTCCAACGCCTCTCTGGCATCGTCAGCGGCAACGACAGCTGCGTCCTGGCCTTCACCTCCTCTCAGCCATCTATTGCCAAGAAGGCGAAGGCAAATAAGAAACAGTTTTGTCTTGATGTCCCGGAGGAGCTTTCTTCTCTCAGATGACATGGACATCCCCTCACCATGGAGTCTTGAGCAGTACTGACGGGTTCCTCCGGTGAACCCCATTTTAATATACCAAAATATACCTTGCAATTTCCAAAAAAGCTCCCAATACGCCATTATGCGGTAGCTGTAAGTTAGAAACACTTTCAGTAGGTTGTGTGGTCGTCCGGAACACGTCAAATATGTCTACATGCGTCAGTATGCGTTGGAGATAAGTTTGATATAAGTTACACATAGGTTCAAAGCACGTTACTCATATGCTAGCATGAAGTTTTGGGTACGCTAGACGTATTTCGACTTATGAGTAACTTGCAGGTTATGTGTGTGACCGTGTGTCAACGATCGCATAACTTATCTACATCTTATGCGGGACGTATGAGCCATAACCTGGCATACGTCGAACATTTTGTGCACGACGAGCTCGCCGTACTACGACGTATACAAGCGTGCTTTAGCGTGTTCTTAACTTATACAAAACTTAACCATAACTTATTAGACGTATATAGGCGTTTGAGAGAATTTTTTTTATACATCGGCATACCCTGGCTAAATCGTCAAGGTTGTGACAGGGCCATGAAGTCCAACAATTGGTGCAACTTAATCCATTGAGGTGCGTCGATAAGAACCTATATGAGGCGCCATTAGCGTAATCGAAAGTGATTTTTCTAAAAATTGCTGAAACGTATTGATTTAAATAGTGGCAACCTACCAAATCGCATTGCCAATGCGGTGCGCATAGTCTGCCACCAGGGCCGAGAATCAAAAGGTGGTCTGTCATGTTATTTTGCTCCCCTGCCGGTTTTCCTTAAGGCGCATATAGGTTTGGCTGTGGTCTTGTAGCTCCTTCGGTGTTTACTGTATGACTTACTAGTAAATGGTCTTTGAGCTCATAATGGAAATCACTCTTACCATGTTAAGCGTCCGACGACTGCTCACCACTTGAACCGGTCGACGTGTGGCAATATGTTTGGGTTGTGATCTAGAACTGACAACACGCGCAGCCCGGCAATAATCGGCGAGTGGACAGTTGCTTCTATTAAAAGGACACGATTTATTGATTTTTTCAGATAGATAGTGGTTGCGCTCTAATCGTAAAAATGGTATTTTTCTTTATTTGAACATAAACTTATCCAACTATAAAATCGATGACATGCCCTTCAAGTTTATTTTAATAGAAAGCCTATATGAGGTGATCAAAGTGCGTAGTTCATGTTGCGTATACCCATATTCACATGGTGTATATAAACCAGCCAGCTCTAGTGCATGGCCTTGTCGAGTACCTACTTGTTCATTTGTTTGTTCAGTTTTATCGACGTCGTTTTTCGCAGATTCGCGATAATGCCGGGGTCGTTTCAAAAATGGTCGTATTCATAAGGAATCTCAGCCAACTCAGCTTTCTGAGACGGCTATCTGAGTTGGCCGTCTCAACGTTTTCATAAAAAAACTGTTGAGTCGTCTCAAATCTGTGGCAGCTTGGGAGCTGACTTAAGTTCGCAAGTTCAAACTTAAAAAATGGCTGTCCAACAATAGTAATCAGTCATCCGTAATCTATAGTCCCCGCAGTTTTTATCGTAACATTTGCATTGATAACTCTGCCAATAGTTTACAAAGCAAAGTGAAGCGGGCAATTATCCAACAAAAATCGGGTCGCTTTGGAAAGGCTCTTGATACAGCGACGAGGCAGGCTGCGGGAAATTAAAAATGATTAAAATTCTGCTTGATTACTCATGTTACATTTCTTCAACTTAATACCAAGAACAACTGCACTAGGATATTATTTAATTTAAAGGAAGCAGGCACCAAGTCCACAAGTATATGAATCCACTTTATTATAACATTGCATGTTTTGAAAGTGCCCCCGAAGCATAAAACATTTAAACGCTGCACCCTAACGTCTAGGTTTACTGCCGATAAATGCGTCTAAGACACAGGCAACGTCAATGACTAATGACGTGGAGCTACGCGCGAAATCCAACGGACTGTCAAATAACAAAAGAAAACCCAGCAAAGAGTGGACACTGCTCGGAGTGCTGTGAATATGTGTCATTGAAACTCGTGGCCAATGACTAAACCACTATATTCTTGATATCATGAAATATTTTACAGTCTGATTGAATAATAATGAGGGCTCTATTTATAAACTGTGTCCAAGGCTATTCCTTTTTATTTTGACAAACGATGATAACTGTAGACTATTATATGAAAAAACGTCGTAGACTAGCGTCTGATCAGTTATCGCTATTCATTCGTCTTAATCTTTTATTTTTTGCCATTTAATCAAATTTTTATGTCTAATAAACACTCAAGCAGAATTTTAATGTGTCCCGAAGAAACAAACAGTGATTGCGATGGTATATATGTGAAATTATAGCTGCTTACCAGCATTGAGCTGACGCACCTAGCTGAGATCGGCAAGTTATTGTTTTATGAATACGGCCCGAGAGTGCGTACTCGACTGAGATCGCAGAATAAGTTTGAGACGACTCTATTCAAGATTCTTTATGAATACAGCCCAAGATTAATTTTTCCTTCCATTTTCTTTTGTTTGACTGCATGGTGTGTGTTATTTCTTAAAGTTTATCTGTAGGTTATTCAGGTGCACGGCACTTTTTTCCTTGTCCTGGATATTGTTTTCCAACCCCTGATGTCTCTGTCGGAAATCACGTTCGTTCTGGTTATCCGATATCCAATTCATGGTAATTGTCATAAGCTGACAATGGAAGCACATTAAAGCATGTACGGTTGATTTCGTTTAATCACTACGTTCGTGACGAGCCAACCTTAACAGTATGGGCTTTTGGGTGCTATGTAATGGGAATAACTAACCAAGGCGCCGAGATGCGGTCCAGCTTTTCGTATAAATTCCTGACGCCCTTGATTCCAGCAAACATCAAAGGATTTTTACTGCTTTATTCAATCAACTTTTCATGTAAAAAAGTTGAATCGACAGTGGGTAGTTGACTTATGTGCTCACAGATTGCAGGACAATCTGGTTAAACGACTGGATTTAACAAACTACGCAAATGAATGGTTGTTATATGAGGGTATTATTGATTAACTACCAATAGCAATGCAACTAAACATGATATATAAGGTGACAGGGGGGAATATATCATTTAGTCAGTCCAACTTATTTGTCGCGGGTACCAACTAGCGCTTGTAAGAAACCCACACTGACCTCATTGTAGCTAATTAACAAAGGGGGTAAGATGAACCGGTTAATTAAACAATCACCTTTCTAGCAGTAATTTACTTTGATTATTATTTGCGTTGATAAGTGCACCTATAAGACTCACTAAAACACGTGCATATGGATAGATTGACACATTTTATCGAGTTGTCAATTAAGATAATTTGCAAAATTTTCCTGAGTCTGAATTTATTATATGAACACATATGACACCGTGTATTATCACCCCTACCAAGTTGTTGGAGCTTTGATAACTTTCTCAGGACGTATTCTACATGTATGGTGCATAATTAGATAGCATGATAACCCGCAGAGCAAACACAGCGCGAGCGACCTGGGTGTTACTGTGTCTAATCACATCACGCTTGTCATGAGCGCATCATTGATAGCATAATCCTTGTCTTTAGCAAGTTTACTACAACTTCCTTGAAGGTTGCCATCAACCCCTATGCGGAATCTTATATGGAATAAATTATAATCGTTTCTATTCAATTATTCGGCTTGTCGTGTTGCATTTTAGATTATAAATGACCCCCTATATCTTGCTGTCCTTGTTCTATATCGGATCAATTACGATGCAGCTGTGAGTCAAAGCATTTAAATGACTTTGTTTGCCGAAACTAATGGGCTTTGAAGGGCCGTGTAACGGTAATAGACGAACGGCCTTGCAAATATGTTATTGATTTTTTATATAAATGACCCTAGGCCCGCAATGATAGATGGTAATAAAGGTCGTTGTCTTAGCAATTATGCTATCATCATCCATCAAAGGTACAGTACTTATTTTATATTAGAATCGACGTCGAAGCCAAGGTTTTATTTTTTACATATGATTAAAACGCTAGCGGCACCTTGCAAATCAAGCTGAAGCTACTAAGCATTGTCAGCCGGAAATGGGCACTGTTCTTCTTCACCAAGCCAATGATCAGCATATTTAGGAAAAGTGAGCAATGCCCTCGGTATATGTAGCCTGCTATGAAGTCGCCAATTGATGTTCTGCAGATGCTGCTAGTCAATATCTACAACACAACATCAATCGACGTTGTATTTTGCATCGCCCGTCAATATCATTCGTTGCTATGGAATAGCAGGTGTGGGTATTTTGTGCATTCAACAGCAGCTCGACATGGTTATTCAAAAACCACCACTGATACACGAGTCATTAAGTATGGTCCTATGTGTTGCCCTGGACCAGTGACACAAATTTATCTGGTCACTACCCCGTTAATCGCCGGCGCAGAGTTAGGATAGAGTTTGAAAACCACGCGTTAACATGCAACGAACTCGTCTCAGTTAATCTATTGCACGTTCGAGCATTCAAGAAATCGTATATCTCGTGTAAAATGTGTTTCAATCTTTGTGCGTGAACGGTTTAATATCACAGGCTGGTAATAGCTTATTGACTAATGAACTACTGTTTACTAGTGATAATTCCTGTTAGTCCATCTGTAAATGTAAAGGGTTCAGTCAAATTTAAAAGATTTTAATGATTAAGTGATGAGATATCAGACAACAGCGAGTTGCACGTTCGTGTGTAGGTAACACGAGATAGCTTCTGGCGAGACGAATATGAGACGTGA
>CM067344.1:57031446-57083946 GCA_034190875.2 Urechis unicinctus | reverse complement strand
TATCGTCCTGTTACGATGTCCGTGAACCTCTATGCTATTGCTATTGATATTAACCTTATTTGTCAATGATAATAATTTCTAGGTATTAAGTTCCTGAAGAACAGCGGTACTTGCACGGCTTGGAGTTCTCGACTTGTTGCATTTAAAATACAAAAGCGACATCTACTTTGACGATCCCGTACCAAAATACACTAAAGGCACGCCAAATGATTTGTACTGCTGTAGCCTCATTTATGACTTTTTTTGTTGGTTATCATTGGCACTTATTGATAACAAAGCGTGATTAGCCGAGCTTGTCGCTTACGTATGAGTCAGCAGCGCACAATGTATTTTTGGTATGGTTATAGCCTCGTAAAAGCCTGCACAAATGATTCTCCTAGAGTTTTGATGAGAAGTAGCTCGTGAATTTATGCCACAGCTAATCATGAACCTCTATACACCTTTTAACCAATCTGTACTAATAATATGTGATGACATGGGCAGCAGTCAGTGTTAATGTCATAATTGCAATCATATTTTCTCAGTTAACCGTGAAGCACTTGGATGCTGCTTGACGTCATGTTCGGGACCGTTTTATAATAATGCTCGTTATGCTGAGCAACG
Source organism: Urechis unicinctus (assembly GCA_034190875.2). NCBI lineage: Eukaryota > Metazoa > Annelida > Polychaeta > Xenopneusta > Urechidae > Urechis > Urechis unicinctus. The sequence continues at coordinate 57,083,343 of CM067344.1, read as the reverse complement.
AAATGCAAAACAGCAGCTATGCCGATATTGTGTGCTGGGTTTTGATGGTATTTGTTGTCGTATCATTAATTGATGAATTTGCTTGTAATGCGCTATTTGCTGACTTATGCATGCCGTTCATTTCAACGATCGTAAATCGTAATATGACAGGAGAATAGGGCCGACGTGCAATCACCTATAGGGATAAGAACATTAGATATACACACACACACACACAAACACACAGAACAGGGCCGACACACACACCATACACATAACACACATTACACACACACACACACACACACACACACACACACACACACACACACACACACACACACACACACACACACACACACACACACACACACACACACACACACACACACACACACACACACACACACATATATATATACATATACACATATATATATATATATACATATATATATATATATATATATATATATATATATATCATTTGTCGCAAGGAAAACAATGCTGGACCATGTGTAAAGGATAGTGTGATATCGTTATACAGTACAGTTGGAATCAAGACGTGGCACCGGACTCTGCCGATATTACCCTGGAATGACACGGAGAGAGCCCGAATACAGGAATCTTTATTATTCATTGATCCACTCCTTTTGGAAATGGGAACGTTGCTTTAAGACAAACAAGCAAACACTGGCACTCTTTTTATAGTTGTGCATTTGCATTCATAGTCGTTCTGTGTAATGACCATTCCTTAGGGTCGTCATTTGCATATATATTTACAGCGGACAGTATACAAAAGCAAAAGCAACGTCACATATATCTGGCTGTCAAAATGTAGTATGAAGAATGCTTTCTTTCAAAACCCAGCCGCTCCCTAGAGGGCTGATGGTTAATATGGTCTGATGCTTACATCTCCGTGTGAGTTAAAACGTTATAAAAACAGCATGATATTACAATTACTATGAAGTGGATGTCGATTGCTTCCAACGTATTGTATTATAGCTTTAAGTACTGTTAGTGTTACACAGTCAACAGAAGTGCCCGCGCGTGAAATATATTGCATCAATCCATAGAAAATATGATGATAGGAAAGCTTTCTAGAATATCTCATAACCCTTTCTGATCATCTGCACAAGCCTGTTATATACTGAATTTAAATCAGTTCTGATCCAGTAATTAATCCTTCGTTATTGAAAACAATACGTCAATAAAAAAACTACAATGGACGTTGTAAATTTCCATGGTTAGATATGTCCTTTTGTAGCCGCGTTGTTTGGTATGTTTCCATATTAATCGTACGAAGCTGAAGCAAATAGCAAAACTTCATTGGGCTGATGCAATTTGAAACGTTGCACTGAGTACTCAATCATAGTCACAGCGAATGGGACAATTTGATACTAATTACTATGATTTTGGTCAATCAATCACTTATCATGCACTTAGTATACAGTGGTCTATTTGACGTACCCGGCGAAGTCCGTAGCTGACTATCCTACCGTAGACGACTTAGTTAAGACGTCTAAGTTCGCAGTCGACTAAAGCGTTTCACAAACCATTTCAAAGTCGACCATTCTTAGCCAGCTACGTACGTTGCCAGGGTATTTACCGGGGATATCCCGGGATTCATCAATTTGTTATCATCTGTAAGCGGCACTGTAAGTTGGTGATGAAATTGTTACCTTCGATGAGTGAATTATTCGGTTACCCCTGTTATATACTCCGAATGCGTGGCCAATCAATCCAAGGGATGGCTGTTGATGAAGGCATGTGTCAAGGTTCGTTTTGTTGATGCTCGGTCTATACGATATCCGTATGTCTTCTTGTTGAAAACATCACCACTAGACGCTTACGATGAATACATCATTGATTAGACCGCTATCAGCTTTGGTTGATTGTGTTTTTCGTCAAGTCTCAATAATATCTGCCAGCGCTAAAACTTCGCACTGCCGGCTACGAGGTCAACACGTTGCTCCGCGCGTGTCACCAACACTTCTGAAACGTCACAGAGATCTATTACTTAGTTTGAAAAACGATCAGCGGTCGTAGGGGAGGGCACTCAAAAGCAATCGCTAAACCCAATAGAATATAATCGATACAAACGCTGCCAGCGCTAAAACTTCGCACTGCCGGCTACGAGGTCAACACGTTGCTCCGCGCGTGTCACCAACACTTCTGAAACGTCACAGAGATCTATTACTTAGTTTGAAAAACGATCAGCGGTCGTAGGGGAGGGCACTCAAAAGCAATCATAAAAAAAACTTATTACTTTCTAAACCCAATAGAATATAATCGATACAAACGGCGCGAAGTTCAATTAACCTGAGGCAATGTGATGTGCAGAAAATATGTTCACTGGCCCAATATGATCGTCTATCGTCTTGAGGTCTGCGACCGTTTTCAGCTCCGCGGATGTCTACACTAACAGCGTCTACTATGTGCCTTATTTGTAGCCCAACAGGTCAACGTCAGTTTTTATTACCTTGTTCTAGAGGAAGTGCAGCAGTATCTCCCGAACTTATTATTTTGTCTATTCTCGACACATAGTGCTCGTAAATAACGGTATTTTACAAACACCATAAATATAGCCAGGGCACGTATTGGACTCGACGGTATCAAATCCGACCGTAGCAGGCAATCAATCAGTGGAGTTTGTTCTACAGCTAGTCTGCGTCCCACACTCCAGGGGTCCGCTCCAGCCGCAGCATTGAATCATCATTAACATGTAATCGCAGTCCGCAGCCAGGGGATAGGTGACCTTGACTATTTTACTGCTTTTAACTTAGACTTAGCCGACTACCTCCGTAGCAGGTTAAGCTTAGCCGACTACCTCCGTAGCAGGTTAGCTTAGCCGACTACCTCCGTAGCAGGTTAAGCTTAGCCGACTACCTCCGTAGCAGTAAGTTAGGTTAAGCTTAGCCGACTACCTCCGTAGCAGGCTAAGCTTAGTCTACTACGCATAGTCGTCTATGTTGTTCGTGAAACGCCATTTTAGTTGGATAGTCGGCTAACTATAGTCTGCTAAGCATGATAGTCGACTAAGAGATGTACGTGAAATAGGCCACAGAAGTATCATTTTTCAAGAGTCTTGGGCGAAGATGACACACTATATGATAGTGAGGTGACACACTACATGATAGAACCGACCCAACTAACATGTCTAATCAATTGTGTATTGGACATTGGCAGTCACCGTTCATGATCGCTGTATAATATAAAATTATCTTCCTCTGTCCTTACCACCCAGCCTATTAGTGGTCTTAAACAAAACTTACTTTCTGTCCTTTGCACTGTTATCCATAATCATATTAGATATCGCGTAATCCGCATTTAGTGGTAGGAACTGCATATGCAAGCAGCGCATTGTGATCATTGCGTTATGGGTTTAACATCACACATTTGGACACTGAATATCATTGTACAAGTTGTGGCTGCCTCATTATTCTTGTGTATAATATTGAATGATGTAGCGTAACGTTTACAACATGGGATATCGAGATGACGTCAATATGAGACGAGAGGTCACCTATTCATCAATTATAAATCTGTCCCATGTGGATAGAATCAATAGATAACATGAAGATATTTGCCTAAATAATGTCCAGCTCAAATTCAGTATTCTAGTGATGTGTTACTAACAACCATGCATATGGACACAAGGGCAAAGCATGTCAACCTAAATGCGCATCACCATATGCGATAACCATCGATCGCCATGATCAATATATAAATATATATATATACATATATACAATATATATATATATATATATACAATATATATATATATATATACATATATATATATATATATATATATATATATATATGAATATATATATTATATATATATATATATATATATATATATATATATATATATATAGTTATATATACATATATATATAAATATATTTATATACATGTGTATATTTATATAAATATATATATATATATGTATTCATATATATATATATATATATTCATATATATATGTATGTATATATATATTTATATATACATATATATACAAATATATTTATATATATATGTATGTCTATATATATTTATATATTTGTATACATATATATATGTATATATATTTATACACATATATATTTATCGAGATATATATATATATATGTTTATATATTCATATTTATATACATGTATGTATACATATATATCCATATATGTGTACATATATGCATATATATATATATGCATATATATCTATATATATACATATATTTATATATTATAATTATATCTATATATATATGTATATTAATATATATATATATATTTATACACACATATATATATATTTATACACACACATATATATATATAGAGTGAGAGATATATAAAGAGAGATATATACATATTTATATATATATATATTTATACATGAATATTTATTTATATGCGTATATGTATGTGCGTGTGTGAATGTGTGTGTATGTGTGTGTGTTGTTGTGTTTGTGCGTGTGTGTGTGTGTGAGAGAGAGAGGGAGAGTGAGTGTTTAGAGGAGTGCATGTATATATTGATATATATATCACGGCGAACGATGATTATCGCATATGGTGATGTATATATTTACATGTGCACATATACTAGTGCATATATATATATATATATATATATATATATATATATATATATATATATATATATATATATGCATATGTATATATATATATGTTTTTGTCAATATATATATGTTTATATATATGTTTATAAATATATATATATGTGTATATATAAATACAAATGTATATGTATATATAATCCTATATACATATGTATGTGTGTATGCGTGTATGGATGTGTGTATATATATAAACTACCAATCAACCATTCATACACTTGCGGGCATCTGTGATATTGCCTCAAACTTTCACTTTTCCTTCACATTCATGTTCCTACCACATCCAGTATGATAACTTGACAATTATTACTCTAAGAATTATTATATTTTCTCTACTGCGTCAAATTTCATAGGCCTAGCACGACAGACAGATGCGTTACCATTCATGAAGATGAGCCGTTTGTGCCTAAACGCATTATTAAGATGTAAAACTTGTAATGATTTCGTCGTTTGACAACTGATCCTGTCACACAAAGTTAGCATAATCCGCCGTGCAACCCAGCTGTATTTGTAATTTCCATCTAATACAGCCAAACCTCCTGCTTATAAACTACATTCGGAACTCTTCCAGACATTCACAGTTTTATAGCAACTATGTACGCTAATGATCTCATTTCATTTGTAGCTGGACTGAGTAAGCTATAAGACTGAGATTATATTATATTATATATATATATAGCTATATATATATATATATATATATATATATATATATATATAATATATATATATATATATATATATATATATATATATATATATATATATATATATATATATATATATATATATATATATATATATATATATATATATATATATATATAGAGAGAGAGAGAGAGAGAGAGAGAGAGAGAGAGAGTGTGTTTGTGTGTGTGAAGAGCGATTACGTTCTTGCTGCATCAATGTTTTTAGTATATGCTACGTCCTGAAATAATCCGTTATTATATTGTTATTAGAAATAACCAAGAATACATTTAACAGTATTACATAATACAATGATACGTCTGCACAGGGCATCCCATCCACCGACAATGCAGTTTGTTGATTTGGTGGAGTTAAGTCTGGGTGACCAATCAATGTCATTTAATCTGGGAAACATGAACATGTTTTCAAATCAACTTCTCAAAGATGACCTAAAAACAAAAGCAATATCATTCAGATTAATCTTTTAAAATCAAATAGGGGTAGACTAGACGTCCGACCGGGGCTTTAACAGGGATAGACAGTCCTACAGGACGTCTGAGTATATATGTATACCACCGTCCGATGGGGGCTAGGCCTGAGGTAGACACATGCGATATATGCGACTTCGTTCAAACGTTCATAAAAAAATATTGTAGTGAATAAATTGCCACACCAATTGATTAAAAGGGGTCAATTGTAAATGACTTTTGGTTTATTTGTATTGGCTCTATCAAAAAGTCTGGATATTGTAGAAATACAGCAGTATTTTTGCGTACATACCATCGCCGATCGATCTTTAAGCATTGAGCCACATGCTTTTGTTTACATTATAGCTTCCACGAAACCAGGTAGCGCGCTGGTCGCGAGCTTCACAACGGAACCGTCCGAGTCGGGTATCTTATTATAACAAGATCTTTGGTTCAATCGATAGCAAATTAATATCCAATACGGCCACCTTGACTTGGGTATATGACGTCCCAAGTTTAATGTATTCTAAATGTGTCTCATACGCATCATTCGACTCAAATCAGGTCGCTGTCATCCGAACTACATGAGTCACGCTTATTCCATCACCCAATGCAATTCATATCTTCAATGCGTAAGGGTTGAAATTACATTGAAGCCAAAGAGTATACACAAATCGTACAGCAATTAAGATTTACTGAAAGTCGCTCTTTTCAAGAGCTCTTTTTCAATAGATAATGTATATGCGTGGTTCTTGTGACAGTGACGACTCGGTGGGAGAAGGCCAATAACAATTCTTGTCGACAAATGCACATTGATAGCTTTGTTTAATGCTAAACAATGCGTCCCGCCACACATAAAATATACGTGAATGTCGTAGTTGCTTAAGTATTTTCATTGCAAAAGCCAAAATGTTACATAGTTTCAGATTCTTACACTAATAGCTATGCATGTGAAGGGATTTGACACTTTTCAGAAAGAACATAAAAAGGAATATTTGTTGCGTTTGACTGTGCATTGCTAGCTTCTTGAAAAATTAAATTGTCACGCGTTGAACCTATCTTATGATATGGCACAAACTAATTCATGTCATACAAGTTTTTTAATGTACACCGTGCAACGTAAATGTTTATTAATATTATATATGTCCACAAGGGGTTTTGTAACAAAGTGAAATATTGGCATTAGGTTAGCGGGAACCTCATTTGCTGTGCTGCTGCTTTTTGTTTTCCACGAACTGAAACACAGTCATGACTTCGTGAAAGCTATCTTCGAAATAGGAAGACGTCAATTGAAATGCCATGCAGCCTTGATGTTAAATGTCTACCAAATTGTAAGACCTTCAACATGAAGCAAAAGAGTTTATAGCTCTTTGGTGAAGCTGCCAACTAAATTTGAGATATGTGTTATGCTGTACATCGTAGCATGTGGCACTCACTGTGATATGGCAACGCAATCTTAGTTGAATTCATTAATTACAAAATTATTCACTAGACAAGAGCAGACAAGATGGCTTATTTAAAAAGAGAGCCATACTCGTTTTGTTGCGATAGAGCTTATTTTACCTGTTACGCAGCGTAACAAACTTGATATAACTGTGTATCAGAAATTAAATGTCACTCTACTACTCTGGTGAAATTTGGTGTCGTGCCACACCCAAGCACTTGAACGATAACTGTATGCACTCCCCGATTACGTTAGCAATTTCGGGTGCCTGATCCACTGCTGTATTGATGACTGGTTGAAAGGCAGATATGAGAAACTTTGGTGGGGTGATTCTGCTCTCTGTGTTTAATGCAGTTACTGTTTAATAATGAGCTCGATAAAGCCGTTAAATAATTACTCGTGATCAGGCCGCGGTAATCGCAAAATGCTGGCATTTGAAGTCAATTACATTCGATGTCGATGCTTGCAATATCTGGAGGAGCAACGCTGTGTATGCCGATGAGATAGAAGCTCGATGTATTCAGCTATTCACCTGAACCGATTTCGCATGCTGAACCAGCATTCGTAACTAGCATCAGTATGTTCAGTGGCATAAACAACGGCCACATACTTTCCAAGCAAACATGCTGTTAAGCAATCTAAACATGATCACAGGATTCACTACTGATGATTCACTTTACTCACCCCTGAGGGTCTGAATGAAATCATGTAAGCGCGATTGCCAAAAACAATGGTCATTTAAGTAACTAGTAGCCCGTTATTGCGATAGCTTGGGGACGTGTAAGCGCCAGTTAGTGCTCTTAGCGATTTATGGCATCAATGGAGAGACCATTTCAGTTATATCATAGCACTTGGATTTCTTATTGACTCTCCTTAGAGAAACCCGCCCATAATTCATAGTCCATACGCAATTCCTAATTATTCCCGAATCGGCAATAGGAATAACCGATCCTCTCTGCTGCAGTAGCTCTCCCATTACTCGTTCTATAGCTTAGGTCTTTATGTGACCATCTACTGTAGTCATACAGCCTGTGAATGACAGCAGACGTCAGTCAGAGACAGCAATTACGGTATTGTGGTATAATTTATTCCTTGAAACATGCATGGTGTCAATAATGAGCGGTGCATCAGATTTGAGCTGTAGGGGCAAAATAAAATTGGAACTTAATAAGGCCATCGAATGATATACAAACTTCTAAATAAACGAACATATTTTAACCATATAATCCTTTTACAAATGCCAGATATATAATGTTATCAAGATAGTTGATAGATAATCCTGATAGCCAATAACAACTAGAAAGCAATACCACAAGACTTCTTGCAACATTTGACGTTTTTAATGTTCTTTTAATAAGATGCCCGAACGACAAATAACAATCCTCGACATGCTCTGCGATCTTCATCATTCGTGACCAGTGTATGCCAGACTCGTAATAATTTACTAATTGGATGTTTAGAAATCGTATAATTGCTAATGTGGTGGTTGAAATAATGTGCCAAATACACATCATAACAAAATTGACATACAGGGTAACGATTGTCTTAACCTGAGCAGGCAATAAGAAAATTGCTGTGACATGTTGTAGGGGTGGTTTGTACGTAAGATATATTTAGTCGCCAGATGGCTGTAGAATCAACCCCCGGTAAACAATATTAGATAGCGATCCTTTTGTATCAAATGTTTAGATAGAATTTAAGATCACGTCATAAGGGCTTAACGATTGGTGTGCCCGGCTATTCGACTGCACTATTTGTTCGATTGTCGAATTGTCTTACACAGATATTTGTGATATGGAAATTATAGGCAATAATGTTACTTGTGGTGTATCTTCTTTTGTAATTTTTACATCGTGCATGTAAGCAGCTTCCGGCAAATGCCAATGAAGCATAATGTCAACTCAATGGTGCTCAGTTCGCTGAACCAATTGTTGCACTTTTATCAGTAACCGATATGGAGTATAAATCAAAAAAGCTGGCAGCATTAAAAGAATTGTCAGTTACATGTGTTTGAAACGCAGATACATTTGACCAATTTGTTATCACCTATTGCATTGCAGAGATCGACTGAGATTCATAAATGCGTGTATAGCTGTTGTGTATCATCACCCCCAACCCCCATTTTCTGCGACCCGCATATTTTGTGCCACTTACTCCAAATTAAGGAGCACCATTTATATATATATATATATATATATATATATATATATATATATATATATATATATATATATATATATATATATATATATATATATATATATATATATATATATATATATATATATATATATATATATATCTCTATCTATATATATGTATATCTATATGTATATCTCTCTATATATCTCTATATATATATATATATCTATCTATATATATCTATATATATCTATCTATCTCTATATATAGCCTCTCTATCTCTATATAGCCAGTATATGTTCTTATTGGTTCATTTAATAGCTTCAGTTTTTAAAGGCAAATCCCAAATATCTTATCAATCAATCATATATTGAGACATAATATCCCTGCACGGTTTATCACACAGCATCTCTTAAGTGCTATAATATACATTGATCTCGAGAAGATTATAGATTTAATTGTGGACTTTTGGCTAGCCAGCTTTGTATAAGATACAACGAATCAACGGTAATTAATCCTTGTTGGTGCCTGCAGAACAGCCCTAAACTCACCTACAAATACTTTTCACACGTCAAGCGACCAAATTAAATTTATGCAAAAAGAGCAATCAAATAATTCTTTATTATCGTCGATGCTCTGCCCATTTCGAATACTGATTGGTCCATATTTGTCTCAAGCTCTTCTACAGATGCACTTGATAGTTGTCCCGAGCCAAACCAATATTACGATTAACAATATAAATTTCATGAATCAGTCATAAATTAAGCTGCGCCTTGCTCATAAGGTAACTGCGCAGCAAGTTTTAAATAAAACGATTAAGTGATTTAAGTGAAATTAAGTGAATTAAATGAAATTATAACTGTGAACATAATACTTCACTATCTATATTACATATTATTATTTGGAAATGTTATCAAGGCCAATGTCAATATCATAGAGAGTTATCAACGTACGTGACAATCGTTGCGATATTGGGAATGTTAAGTACACTGAAGCACGGGATGTCAAAGAAGAGATTTCGTTTTGTTGGTTGTAAGGCAATACAATAAGCGTATCACCGTCTCGTTGTGTCCACTTATAGAACAATATGCCCACATAAATATTTATGAATCAGTACTAAATATCTAAATGGAATCACGGCAAGCGTCTAAGCAGGCTATCCAGCAATAGCTGCCTTGGTGTGATTGAAGTGTATGCTGACATTTGTGATGGTTAACGATTGCGTTTGATGACGAATTTCTTGTTGCAGAGTGCTGCATGTTAAAGGATTATGAATCACAGGAACAGCGGTCGTAAACATTGGCAACATTCAACCGACAATCAAAACCTAACATGCCGTTCGTGCCTAGTGAAAAGCGAACAGCTTGTGGAAATAAATTGATTTACGCGAAGCAAGAGAAACTGATTTAAAATTGACCGCATCTTTATTGATCGTTGTATCCACTGTTTAATGTTGCGTAAATTTCTGACGAAATATTGTCTATTATTGTTATGCATGACGTATATAAGTTAAACCAACATATAGATTGCAGATCATGGGTAGCAACTATCAGTCATTGCTACGCAAAATCATTTCATATTGATATATAGCATATTGTTAACTAATTAATTTGAATATTGTGTTCTTTTCTGTAAAAATTGTGAGGACCTTCAAAATATCCAAACATGCTTTTGACACTGCATATAGATAGCATGAGGGAATAAAGGAACAAGGTAAAATGGGCCTCTATATCTAAAATACAGTGTGTCCAGCAAGTTTTGTTGCTGCCATAAATTATATGGCGCCATAAAGTATGTTTCGTAAAGGTATTAACCCTGAATATTGCCTTCAGCGGTGACGGAAATGCACGAAAGAAGCATATCAAAGTAATAATCATAAATATTATTGATGAAGTGTGTCAGGGTCTATGATAGCGGCTCAATGAGAATCTAACGATGCAGAAGTGCGTTCTTTGCCGGGCTATTAGTCATTGACTTTATGGTACTTCAACCTGTTTAAAAATCACCAGTCTTCGCTACATGTCATAAATGCACCCCTGTCGGTAATGGAAATAATAATATTAACTTTCCACTTTCATCGGCAATCCAAAGCCAATTTGTTTTTGATAAATATATGCTATCCAGTTTGAAATTACACTTGTAATTACCGTTTTATCCCCCGAACATGGCGTTAGACGTCAGATGCCTCACAAAGTAAGCTATTTCGACATATTTACAAGTTTGACAACTGGTCTATTTGTATTACGCGTGAACACATATGATAATACCACTTGAAATTGAAGAAAATTAAACCAATTCAAAGGTTAAAAGCACTGCAATAACGCAATAGACATCACACATACTAATCAATAATCTAAATTGTAAGTGAAGAACCATTCACTTTCCATTCGTTAAATACGCAACGAATGGGATAAGTTAGCCAGCCGATAGGCAAGGTGCAACATGAACACCCAAAACAAAAACTCGTCTCCTGATAAATGACAACATTGGCTTTCAGAACATCAGGCTTAGGAACAAACATCTGCGTATATGGATGTATTTCACAACCCTGTGTTATTATGTCCATATGTTTACTTACATGCCAGGTTCTGAGTATACAGATGGCCGCATTGCCATTCATTTAACACAGGGTTCTGTCTAAGAGAGACTTTGACTGCGTCATCTTTGTCAGTGTACACATGCTTGTCCAGTGCTATATTCATTATTTATGTATTATTTCGAATTGCTGCCTCCGATTCGTACTATCACAGATAATCGTCTCGACCCCACAATCTTTATTATCAAACAAACATTATGTGGCTAGCATAAAAAGAGTAGTCTGGGGAGTTAGCCCCTGGTCAATCACCTTTGTTGATATCATCTGTTTACATCTGCATTCACTTTATGAATAAAGGAAAGCAATCGATGATCTCTAATTTGTTGTTACTTGGGTGAGAAACAACTGAATCTCGTAGAACTTGGGTGGTTCTGGGATGCAGGACTTGTAATATTTTATACACCGCTAGTTTATTATTGTATACGTTATTTAATACCAATGTTATAGCGTAACGTACATAAACTGGGAATGGAAAGCATACTTACAAATACATGGATGCCTTCAAATGCAGCTTCTTGCGTACATTGGCCTTAAAAACAGAGCAAAGTCGTTGCCATGATTGCAATAAAGACAATTTGAGCAAAGAATATTGCTGGGTAATCAAAGAAAAATATATAGCGTGTCATATATCAACATCAACATTGTAATAGAAAAGTTGTAGAAATAGAGCTTTATAATGAATGGGCAAATCTTTTGAGCATGCTTTGCAGCAATATGCCAAGGTGTTGATGAAACGTTATTGTTTCATTTACGACAGTTAGCTAGATGAAGAGAGGAATCTAACGTTTATTGCAGTCGTTTGTTGTCGTCTAACGGACAATATGGGTAGGAATTGTCGACTGGAAGTACATATATCATCAACTTGATGATAAAGATATATTCATTTCATCATGGCATAACAATGAAGGGCCACAACGTATGACTGGACTAGTTTGATTTCGTTATAAATCATGAACGACCGTTTGGTCATACATTAAGGCCCATGAATGGTTTAGCTTTTTGCATATTATTATTTTGCAAGTCACTCTCTGGTCACACTTATCTGCTTGACGTGGATTCTCACGTGTTAATCAAGCAAACACAGAGGTCATAAATCTACAACATAAATAACAAAACATAGATTTCACATGTAAAGGTACATGCAAAAGTGGGATTTTTATTTTCAACAACAACTTTTTTCTTATTTTAGGACAAAATTCGGGGCTATTTTTAACTGAAGCATTTATACGATTAAGCCTGACATAATCACCACCACCCCATCACTCAGATAGAATGATCAACTGGGAAGATATTTTGCCAAAAGTCTGGTGACTATTATCGATGGAGAATATATATATATATATATATATATATATATATATATATATATATATATATATATATATATATATATATATATATATATATATATATATATATATATATATATATATATATCCATATATATATATATATTATATATATATATATGTCTGTATATGTATCTATCTGTGTGTGTGTAAATATATATATGTATCTATATGTCTCTCTCTCTGTCCCTCTATTTCTCTATCTCTCTCTATATCTGTCTCCCTCTGTATATATATATGTCTATGTCTCTATATGTGTCTCTATAGTATCTCTCTATATATCTCTCTCTCTATATGTCTACCTATATCTATATACTATACATCTCTATATCTTTCTCTTTATCTCTATACTCTCTCTATCTCTATCTCTCTCTCTCTCTCTTCTCTCTCTATCTCTCTCTATATATATATCTATATATATATCTATATATATATATATATATATATTTATTTCAACCGTAATTATTGTTGTAGTTTGTAATTCACGACTAGATTAAGAGATATGTTCTTCTCTACACGAAATGCCTGCTACAATCTGCAAAGTTAATCAATATTTTACCCTCGCCTGCCATCAAAGGTTTATTCATACCCGTCAGTAAGAAGCATTTACTGCTCCGCTTTGTTCGCTTGACGTAGAAGACTGCTCCATTAAGGCATCTACCTAAACGTCCTCTGGCACTTTCTCGAAAGCATTGCCTTCCATTTTGGTTTGGAAAATGTATATGTGCAATATGTACATATACTGACTTGAAAAGTATTTGCCACTCATTTACCAAGTCTAATGCGAAATGCACGTCTAGCCATTTTGTTTAAAAAAAGTGCTTGTTCAAAGCAACAGATCGGTACACAGATGTGAAATGGAGATGTTGAACTCACTTTGAGTATTAAATATGTTTATTAAAGTGACCACAAAGGTGACATTATTTCAATTCCCGTTTGGATTCTCAACGTATTAGTGAACTGTAAATCCATTACGTTTTCTGAACGCTTATGGTTTCTGAATGCTTATAAAACTAATTGCTTGAGAATATGTTATAAGTAATCTAATCTACATACTTATTCTCAATTGCTCGGCGGTATAAATTATTGATTTGCCTATCTCAGATGTCATTTCGGTCTTCATTTATTGTTGGTATTCCTTATCTGATGGTCTCTTGGGTGATTAAAAAACCGCTTAATAAAGTCGTGCTATATTCAAAAGTCACCAGCAGTCTGCTCAGGAAATCTATTGATGCATCAGCGCTTATTCAGTGTTGTAATAAGCTATTACATAAACTGTTTGCCTATTCGAACCATGTCTTCTGTTGTTCTTCACACTAATTCTCTAACTCTTTTGTGACTATTGATTGTGCTCCATTAACAATCACTGGCGAGCACCAAAAATAAGACCATGTGATGATTCTGTTAATTGAGGTTAGGTATCGTTCGGATAAACAAACCTCATTTTCTTGCCGCGAAAGTCATAAAGCAATTGTATAGTTGAAGTGCAGATTATCTAAATCGAAATACTGAATTTGTACATGCAAGTATTTTTCCCAAAAATGCTTATAAACCTACTATGTGCTGTTTGAATTTATAAATAACAACGACCGCATATTTGTTGGAAACTACAGAACGTCTACGCAGGTATCATGATACATACATAACGTTATGACAGTTCTGTTTGTTGTTAGACGGTAACATATCTAACATTCTGCGACCTAAATAATTCACCTATAGTAATGGTGTAAGCAATTAAGCCAATGTAAAATAGATGCTCGA
The DNA here is from genome assembly GCA_034190875.2 of Urechis unicinctus. Lineage (NCBI taxonomy): Eukaryota > Metazoa > Annelida > Polychaeta > Xenopneusta > Urechidae > Urechis > Urechis unicinctus. The sequence continues at coordinate 57,068,266 of CM067344.1, read as the reverse complement.
TCTTCAGGCTCGACAGATACAATAATACGTTAATATTGGGGTAGGTGATCAAGTAAGAAGACCATAGAGCTGTATCGCTTAGTTCATATGTTGTTCTCTTGCGCTAAACACCTTCAACAAATATAAGAAATACTTTTCGCAACGGTTCTCAAATCACATAAGGCATAGACGATGCTTTCTTGTCGGAAACAACTATGCGATATCATTGCATATCAAAGTTGTCATCGATTTAGGCAACCGATCGCTCAAATCCTTATTCACAGAGAACAGTAGCAATGATGTGCATTGCAGTTCTTTTGGACATTTCGGGTTCCGGTAATTGTATTTACGTTTGCGATTACGTATGTTGATGTCGTCCTATTGTTGGGAAAACGTCAACATGCAATTTTTTACATTTCCTCTAAGAGAGCCATGTTTAAGGTAGGTATTCACTACGCATTCACACTTAGGACCTCTATGCTTCGTGTATATCTTGTCGCGTGTTCTATGTGCTTATTGTTATTGACAGTGTTTGGGGTATATCAGAGTTTGAATACGCACAGCAATGGTTATTTTACAGGTTTAACAATTATATAATGCTTAATTGTGCGATAAAATCTCAGTGCAGAATTATGTTGCAATGTTTAAAAAACCCAGACATGCTATTCCGCAATAAAAGAAGATATGGATTTGTCTTTAGGATGACATTTGTAACGGGAGATGCAACATATCATGTCGTTTGTTGCCGGGTGATTGATATTAGCAAAGTATCTGTACTGAAGGACCATCAGCAAGCAGCCTTATAGCAAGTCACATCATCAGAATGGATGTTTATTCCCCGTGGGCGCTTCGTGTTTTTGTGGTTTTGATGCGATTATGATTTGTGCATTAATATGCCGTAAGAAGCAGTGGTGCACTCTTAGTGCACTATGTATTTAAGACGAGCTATACAATTCATTGACGGATTTAACAACCAGATCGACATTTATTGCCAATGCTCTTCCGTCCTCTTGATCATATAAATCTTCTTGCGATAGATCCATGAAGGTACGCACTGAAGAGAAGCATAATTATACGTAAACTGATGTTTAGGCGAGATGTGCAATAGCTTAACAGTTCCTAAGCTACGTAAATATGCAGACATATACAATGCACTACTTTGGTGTGTAAGAATGGGAACTTATCCACTATCCGTCTCATTTAGAAAGGCATCCTCATTGCATAGACGTATTGCCGATATCAGCATTCATATCCACAGCCTGTGGTCTACTAATCCTCGGCACTTATTTCCCCTCTGCTATCAAGCAGCATTATGAATGACTTAGGGATATTGATCTATGGTGTCCAGATGACCATCTTGGTTTTAAGGCAGTTATTCACTCATGTCACATTAACAATCCATTACTCTCAAGAATGACTATATGCTACAGAGAGGCAAAAATATTTAATTACATAGATTCATATGTAGCTTTATCATCGACTTGACCATGATGTGTAACGCGCTGTCTCTCATTATGAAGTAAAAAGAGTTGATATTTATCAAGAAATTACAGCATGTAGCCTATAGCTGCATATTGCCAGTCAGTTTGGTGCAATATGCTCTTCACGCTAGAATTCAGCAAGGTAACCATTTGATATATTATCGGCACATTCTCTCATAAATGCTGTCTAGTATTAACGGAGGGTATAGAGTGATTTATCGCATGTCCGTTCCGTTAACCATTTGTTTAACTTAAACCGAGTGATTAGTTAGCCGTCAATGTGAAACAGGCTTATGCAACAAACGCGCATTCGCTTGAACTTTTTACTCCTTTGGGAATATTGATAGATAAAACCACACAGACGAAATGAGACGAATATAAGCCCTGATTTTGCTTAACCACTTATGGTACCTTTTCCCTGGCACCTCATTTTCATTTGATGTATCCTTAATGTTTTTAAAACGACTAGCTTGGGCGCATATATATACATTATTTTCAGCCTACACGCCATCTCTCTATTGCGACTAACTATTTAGTCTGAACAGTCATTGGACTTATATTGCTCCTTCTCCTATCAAACACTGCCCATTTCCGGCAGACAATGCGTGCCGCCACGATGTTAAGTACTTTAAGTAATCATTAAGTCACTTCGCGCCACTCTAAATTAACGCTCGGAAAGGCGCCAGACGCCCTTATCAATAAACATTGACATGGAGAAGGTATGATAAAGAAGACAAATTCTACGCTAGCTTCTATTCGTTCAAATATACAAGTAAATTTACATCCGTTAAACAACCTCTATTTTGCAATTTTCCCCACTAACCAACGGTGTCTTTTATGACAGCATCTGACTGATTTATATGACTGTGACCGTACAGACACGCAAAAGGTGATGGGTGGTAAATCGATGTCAGCCAATTGGAAAGCAAACGCTATCCGCTGTGACAATTTGCCTAAACCATTGCGATATTTACAGATTAAATGGCTGCTGTTCGTCAACACGTTTCCTCACCTTTGATGGTTTGTGAACACACTTGACCACCTACAATACGAAAATATTTGTTTAACACGCAGGTTTTGCTGTTGATCAAAGCCGGTTCGTAACTTTTTCAATAAAATGTAAAATAGTGATGGCGCTGACAGTGCCTCAGTTTGTGACTGAAGCGACGTAGCATCAGCACATGACGTATATCAGTCCCAATGTCGCTGCACAAGGTTTCTTAGTACGTTACAATATGTTAGCTCATCCAGCGCCCAATATTTTACACGACAAACTACTTGTGTTATAGTTTCTATCACGTGTTTAGGTCAGTGGATATATCTTTATAATTTCGAGATTGGCATAAAATGTGTTCACAAAACATATGAACATTTTAGTAGTTGAGTATTTTGTGACATGAAAGATGTCGTACTGATCACGTATTAAAGGGGGATTTTTATCACCTCCAAGTGGGTGGCAAATACATAGTCGGAAGTATGTGTCCAATGCAGTAGGAAAAGAGTGGAAGCAAAAAGCATTCGATGTGATAAAAGGCCATTATAATGCGATAATTTATGTTTGGTGACCGCAAAGATTCACCACTGGCGTGATTTCGAGCGAAGGAAATGAACATCAGGCGCGCAAGATTAGTCTGAGCCAGCGAACGCCGATTTTTATCCAGTCATATGGCTGGCGCGCGCTTATCGTCGGTAACTCAACGGAATAGTTCCTGACGTTAGCGTCGCATATACAGTGGCATCTAGTGGTTATTATCCGCCGAGACTGATCTCTAGGTTTCATAGATTATTGTATATTCATCAACAATGAACCTCAGTGGCACTCTCGACCTGTTGCCTCACGCCACGGCGTACATTCAGAGTACGCCATTACGCGAGACAGAAGCGCTTGCTTGCATCCCACTCAGGAACAACCCGCGCATGAGGATGATGCGGTTAATTCCTTAATATCATATATACACACATAAGTAAAATATTAAAAGTAGTAATTAATTGTATGTATTGTAAGAATTCAATTATGTTTTCAGTCAATATCGATAAAGCATTTAACAATAAAAATAAGGCACATGTCAAAGATAATAAATACGGCCAGTAATACAGGGAGCATACATTTCTTCGCCTTTCTGGCGGCAAACCATCTGCCATTATAATGGTTGCTCCTCTCTGGGATTGTTCCTGTGCGAGATGCTACAGGAGAATGTTTTAGAGTTACACTGCACGCGCATCTGCGCCAGGTGACTAAATCAACCCTCCGACGCGCTGTCAGGTTCAACACATTAAGCGTTCGTCGGCGTGGCAAATATGAATTGTTTGGCAAAGAGAACGTCCGATAATTCTACATATAAACCTAACTTGCATGTTATTAAATCAACGTTTTGAATAGAGAAAAAAACTCAAATCATGCTGCTCAGCTATAATGCTAAGATGTGGATTATATTTCATGACTGCATTTACGACTGCTAGCGAGAAGCAAAGAGCAATCAACCATTATATGCAGGCAATTATTGTCGTCAAACAGTCATTATGAATATGCGGCTGTATTTTACGTGATGCTTAAGATATATTCATTTCATCCGATTTGGCGTATTAATAGTGGCAACGATGCGTGACATATAAAATATTAATTGTATTTCGTTATGAACTATGCACGGCCTTTTGGATATGGATATCGCTGTGCGCACGGTAGTGCACTTCCATAAAAGCAGACCTCATTATGATTTCTGAGTTTGGAACCGAAGTATCTTTCTTTTCTATGTTGTACGGAGTGACACGTCGAGATTGTGAATGATAACAACGATCCCGTGTACTAATGTGCGGAACAATGTACTCATTAACTTATGGATAAGCTGTGGTTTTTGTGTGTGAAAGTCTTAAGACCTTATCAATATCAGCTCAGTTTGGAAGGATTACACAGCTTTTTAATGAAATTAAACACGGGTGTTGTACGTCGTTTTTTATATCGAGGGTTCTATGGCACTGGTGATGGATAAGCATGGGTAGCGACCTTTATTGCTAGTGAGTTATCGGATTATCTTGATATTAAAGATCCGATTTATGCACGTCTGTAACCGCAACAGAGCAAAAACAGGCGTATAATCTCATCGGCCTATTCAGTCACTTGGTCAGCGACAACTCCTAGGATTGAAGAAAAAGTCATGACATTGCAACTCAGGACGTATAATAGCATAGAATAAAATCTTTTATCTGGAAGCATCTATATTGGGATATGCGAGGGCCTTTAAATGAGTAAGGAAAAACAGGAGCTGCAATAAATGCACGGCCAATGATTCCCTTGAGTAGTTTGACGCGCCCACGACATACGTGATGTAAAGAGACAACAAACAGTAACATCCAGGTCGCTGGCGCTATTTTTGCTCTGCGGGTTATCATGCGATTCAATTTATCCACGCATGCAACTATGCACTAAACAGCCTACCCAAATCTCAGCATATGTGCTGGGAGTGCCAAAAGGTTCTGTAATGACAGCTTCTGGATACATAAACAGCCATTGATACCAAGTGTACTTTAATTGACAACGCGAATCTATCCACGGGTTTTATCGACGAGGTTATAAATGCAAAAATTAATCATAGTAAATAACTGCTGCAATTGCGATTGGCTTCAACAATGTAACGTTTTATCTCCTTTTTGTTATTAGCATCAGTAAAGATAATGGCTTTAATCAATGTTAGGAAACATTCTGTTGGTTAATAACAATTGTTTGTTGGTACCGACGACAAATATGACGATCTACCTATGTGATATTTTGTCACTGTCATGTCATGTTTAGTTGAACAATGTATCACAAAAGATTACCGTGTGAACTAGTCTGTGGTATAACGAACATTCAACAAATATAGCAATTTGTCTCTAATTTGTCATTAATGTGGAAGAAGTTGGTTTGATTTGTGTCCATTGTTATTCTTGTCAAAAGAATTCCAGTTTTTCGATGATGTTTGATCATAAAAAGGGTCATTCGATCCTGGATACAAACACAAACACGCTAGATCACGCATTCGTGATTTGCAGCTGTGCAGATTATTCCATGACCATCTTGATGTTTAATGGTGATTGCTTGAGCATGCTGTATTCTAATACACTGTTTTCGGATTTGATCTTGGTAATCAAGTGCAGAGATCTGCTTTAATTTATAACTAATGTTATGATGATATTGATCCGGTTTAACGATATCATAAATTGCTGCTCACTTCGTGCGTCCGTGTCAAACAGTCAGGTTGATGATAGCTAATCACCATTCCCGCCATGAATTAATCTTAACCGCCATTTAATCAATCTCTGTTAATGGTACATTACTCAAATGGTCGCGACTTTTCTGATCAAATATCCAAATGCACTAGAAAATCTGTCAGTGAAGTTGTCTTGCTTGTTGAAATCACAATGAGCTTTGAAGGGAAACGTTATTAACAGTGTTTCATAACAAGTGCAGTGTTGTGCATGTTTTCGTCATTGAACACACGTCATAAAATGGAACAACAACGATCGTTCTGACTGGCTGTTCCTTGCACATATAAAGGCGTGGATACCTGATTACACTAAGCCAAAACGGTATTGACGGTTTTGTGATGCTCTATATGATGGGAATGGCTTTCAAAGAGCTTATAAGGGTTCCCAACAAATTGCAAAGTAGGACGGCGCTTATAATATTAGCATGATGATAATTCCTTCTCTTATGAAAGGCCATTTTACCTCTGAAAGCAAATGTCAGATGATGAACAGCTCGTACTCGTCTTGCAAAACAATCATATCTCATATGTCTGATAATTTGCAGGAAATTGCCATTTGAGGATATCGTTTAGCCTGTTGCCCTCTTAACAAACCTGATGCTCAGACTGAAATTCTGAATAGCTTCAGTAAGAACTTATGAAGCTAGTTTTATTCTTTCAGTACTTGTACTGAATGGCCTCCGTGTTCAGTGAGTCACTCGGCGTGTAGCTTGAAGCAGATATGTGCTGTCCAGTACATGAGCTATCCTCAGTCTGTATTTCGTTCTGAAACAATAGTTACTCACCATGGTCTCAGAAATAATGGCATATGATATATTTAGTTCTAACCCAATTTGTTACAATATGTTCATTGTGCTGTTTGCGGGACATTTCTTCGCTAGAATCCCATCGCTTCACCTCAAACAGATTATACATCCAAACACCAGGCACTTTGCACCGGTAATACAACTTAACTTTTTGAGTGCCAAAACTAAACAAACCCATCTGAAGAACGCTATTCCTACAATTTGTTCATAAATGACGTCTGTATTGAGGTATGAGAGGGAAAGGAATTTGGCAGCATCATACCAATGTTTCATAAAGTCATACCCGGCGACTGCATTTGCATATTAAACCGAACCACATATTACAGTGGAGCAGGAATATGCATTCGACCAACAACTATGTTCAGGCATGCTTAGAAATCACTAAGACCACAAATACTGCATCCCAATCAAATACTCCAGACTGAAAAAGATGTGAACCTCTAGGCCCACGCCTCGAAAGTGAAACTGACGTAAATTGCAGGTAATCGATCGTCCACAATGAAGAATCACCAAGACCTACGACTGGACCACAACTACATCAGAGCCTTAGCTTAATACATATTCCTACACAACTATACAATGGGCATAGTTGAGAAAAGAAAAGATGTCCACCATCGGGGGCATATACAAAGTGCTATGAGAAATATAACAAAAAAGCACCCAATAAAACAATGAAATCCATGAAAGTTGAATCCTTGAATGCCTTGACATTGTGGACGCTTTCACCTGGAAGCCATTGTCAAACAAGCCATAGCGGAATACATTCGAGCGCTCAAACTAAGCAAGGGTTGATCTAAACCCACGTGGATTCGTCGCATAGGCACCGGTTAATGAGCGCATATTGACATCAGACTAAAAGAAATATGATTCCATTCGCCGGTGACAGAGAGCAGTAGAACACTGCTGTCTCGCGTGGTGTCCGTGATGTCCGGCAGCCAATACCGCAACTGACGTGCAAATGTCACATTTATCATACAGCGATCTGTTCCGAAGAGTTGTCAACCAGACAACTACAACAACGGCCAATCTAGAGACAGAGTTGCAGAGCACAACGATTGATGTGCTATCAAAAGGGTATCCTCTTAAGCTAGAAGCTAATCAGCAAACGAAATGACCTTTGAAAAGATTACATCTTCGACAATTTTGACATTCTTTATTCCGATCATAAGATCAAACAGTCAAAGCCATACAGCATCATAACGTGCAGTGGGTAGTTTTCCCCTCCCAATGCAGCGTGAACAGACTATTATAACTGAACTGTTACAAAGAATTCTGAAAAAAGAGAGCATCTCCTTGTGAGGCTGGGAGGCAGCCACTCAAAGTGTCGGTGTCATAACGACGAGGACAACACCAAGCAATCCCCAGAAAAGGGATTAAGAATAAAACTCTTGTCATAAATGTAAATGACAGCACAAACATATCTTCCGAATTCCCCAAACCATGTCGGGGAGCACGCTGTCTGTATCAGTTCTACATCTTGCGACATTGCATCAAACGAGTGCTTCAGTTCGATAGTAGGAGGAACAAACTACTGTTATCATCATAACCCACCCCCTTTTACATCGTCAGCGAAAGTCAACCAGGTGTGGCTCCTGCGCAAATGAGTACACAGTGACATGTAACGTTATAATGCCCTATCAGTCTGTTCGTCAACTTTATGTTGAGATATAACAGGTGTGTTGTTACCACCTTGTCGTCTGAGGGTAATAGATCATTTCCACATAAGAAGTATGCTTTACCTGTCATCCTCTACTGCCTGTCTACGTGATATAGATGGATACCCCAAGCTAAACATGAATTAGATGTGTAATGACAGGCCTCAGAGAGCTCTTTACTCCATCGCTCTATGCGTCACGACATATATGTATCAGCGCTGTACAAGTCACACAAGCTATATGGCGAAGCAAGAATGAGTTATGTCTTACAAATTGCAGATTTGACCTACAAGTCGCTATCTTTAATGATGATTTATGGTGCTGTACTCATGATAATGGGGATGTGACATCTTTCCACAAATCACACAATACATGGCTAGTTTGTCTGACCCGGCTGTTCGCGTAGTCTCGCGCGCTGCCCTGGTGAGCTTTGTGAAAGTAATTTCTGTTGACTCCCGGTTTTACGCGCTCGTTTTCACAACCCTGCTGTCTGCTTTCTGACAAAGGTTGTTTGAAGGTGTAATCCATTTAAGAGTTGTCACCAGGTATTTGAGGAAGCTAAAGTGGAGCATGAAGTCTCACTAGAACATGTTAGTGTGAAGGGCTGTGTGTTGAAACGAAATACTTTTGCATCAATTTCTTAGTGGCATATGCTTATATGTTTTTAATATTTTATAATCATGATGGTAAACAACTTGCGAACAAAGATCTGAACATAAACATCAGATTAGCATTGTTACAGGGACTGTTATGTAACAGTGGATTTTGACCATGACTACATGCAAACTCTGAGGGCTTGTCGATTGGCTTCTACGTTGGACAACCTCGATCATTGGCACACACCCTTAACTTGAAGATATGATTAAAGAGTCCAGAAATGCTAAGAAAGTAAAGGAACTTCACGGGGTGATGGAAGAAAAGGGCCAGATATTGAGTTTGAACATTATCAAGGAAAACTCTTTCTATTTCCCCTATTGCACGGTATTCCATCATATGAAAGCTTCCATTTTTCACTACCTGTAAGATAAGGCAGAGGACAGGCAGTATGTGTCACAGACTTTTAAAGAGAAACTTCTTGCACCACTAGTACGCCTTTGTCTAGGACTGCCCTCGAAAGATGCCCTCAGCAGAGACAATGCGAGAGAAAGCAGCTCCATGCTTCAATGTCAATTCCAACATACAAACTGTTCTAGATAATACAGACCTGTTTAGTCAGACACTGGATATGTGTCCTGCTGGTGCTATTATAAATGTGTTTGGCATGCGGGATAGGGGGAGGGGGGAGTTCGGACATCAGAATTGGATTTATTGGTGACCAAGTAATGGTACACAGATATTTAACTATTGCAGGAGATTTCCCTCCAGTAGTCATTTCCCAATTTAAAAACAAACTAACAGGCTAATTCATCGCAGAACAGTTAGGGTACTCTGAGGCTGGTATCCATGTTGAGCCTGCTATGAGGGCAATTAAGCAATTAAAGATTTTGGGAACTTAAGTGAAAGTTGCAATGCTTAACAATTACGAAAACATTTTCAAAGCCTGTGCATAATTGCCTTTGTACAAGTATAAATATCAGGTATAAGTATCCATATTATTTTAACACTCCCAACCTGTATATTTTAATGTTGTGATACTACCTGATGACTAAATTAATTTTTTGTATACAGGGTACAATTTTCCATGCTTGTCAATTCATTCTTACAAGTTAAATATATAACTACATGCTGTTGTTATCATTATTTAATGCTTAAGTCTTTATACTGCTCCCAGTATTGATGCAAGTAAATGTTTTTTTACATGCCCAGCTGTGGTTTTTGTATTACATTAACACACAATATAAATAACATTTATACCATACAATCTTTAACATATACCACGTAATCACTGGTTAATTATTCTTATCACAGTTAATAACTTTAAAGGCTTTTCAGAGTACTTTGTAACCAACAACAGATAAGCAGAAAAAGCCTGATAGGTAACGATTCACACATTATAAGCCTGCGTAAAAAATGAAAATTTTATTCTGATAAAGCACACTTTAATACATGATTACATGACAATCTTATGACACACTAATAATACATGCTTAGTGCATTAACTTTTGCAATACCCATGTACATTTAAACAACCAGTGTCACAACAAACCACATACAAATAATATACACTATATAGTGTATCTTATTTGTATGTATACTAGCCCCGCCCCAGTCGGACGGTAGTATACATAATCGTGGTCCGACGGTAGTATGCAATTATAAGACGTCGTGCACGGCTTGCACTATACATAACATTTGTCACAACAAAGCACATTTTCTTCCTGATTATCCTGAATGATATTTGCATATTGAATGAGTCCCTTACACCTGTTATTTCCACAAGCGTATTGTTTGAGGAAGTCATCCCGTGCCACCTGGGTAACACTGACAGCAGGAGCAAGACGAAGCAGAAACCGGAAGTCAACAGAAGTTAGTTTAACAAACCTCACCAGGGCGGCGCGCGCGACTACGCAAACTCCCGAATAGGGTGACTGTTTGGTTTGTTTGATAAACGTTATGATAATATTTCACGTTATGACAACCTGCTGCTGTCCACCTCTGAATTTTCGATGAGTGGTCTGTTAATATAAATCAATGCCAAACGCACTGACTACATCTTGCCTTCTTATGAACGTGTAGTGTATGCTATTGAAATACTCAGTTCTTCACACCCAACCCAATTCCACATTGTCCTGTTTTGCAATAAATCTCGACACGTTATCATCACAGTTGGTGGTTTTTGTCACATTCTCCTGCAGCGTTTCGCGAAGAGAAGTGCAACCATTATGATGGCAGAAGCTATACCGCCATAGGCAAGAAAGGCGAAGAAATGTATGGTCTCTGTGTTTCTAGCCGTTGTCACTATCTTTGACATATGCCTTCCAAAGTTGAAGAATTATATTTATGGCTTAAATGTTTAATCGGTATTGACAGAAAATATCATTTAATTTTCAATATTTTACTTATGTGGGTCTACATGATATTTAATGAATTAACCGCTGAATCTTCCATAGGACCATTGCTCCTGTACGGGTTGTTCCTGAGCGGGATGCATGCAAGCGATTCTCTGTCAAGTGGAGCCTAACGAACATCGATCATGGCTTTCCAAAAGCATTCAACAGTCCTGTCGAACTAAGAAAACCGGAAATAATTTTTGCCATTTTCGTCACGTGACGTGATGTCTTTCGTTACTTTTAGTGTAATATGTCTGTATTTAAAAGACATCGAAAAGTGTTGATGGAATTCCCCTTTGAACAATCGAAGTCATGAAACATGTGAATCTGTTAGATGATTATTCGATTTCTATAACAGTAACACAAAAAAGTCGTTATGAATTATGCACGGCCTTTTGGATATGGGGCATGGTGAATAATTTGCTGACGAGCTTGATAGCAGACCGCATTATGATTCTGAGTATGGAATAGAAGTATCTTTCTTTTCTCCGTTGTACGGAATGACACGCCGTGATGGTTAATGTTATAAACAATTCTGCGTACTAATGTCTGGAACAATGGTACAGAGTTGTTCATTAACTTATGGAAAACTCTTGTTTTTGTGTGTGAAAGTCTTAAGTTTGGAAGGATTTCACAGCTTTAAATGAAATTAAACACGGGCGTTGGACGTCGTTTTTATATTGAGGGTTCTATCGCGTTAGTGATGGATGATCATGGACAGCGACCATTATTGCCAGTGAAATATCGGATATCAAAGATCTGATTTATGCACGTCTGTTACCACAACAGAGCAAAAACAGGCGTATAATCTCAACGGCCTATTCAGTCACTTAGTTATTGGGGATCGATCATAGGATTGAAGAAAAAAGTCATGACATTGCACCTATAATAGAGTAAAAATCAATTCTCTTGAAGCATCTATATTGGGATATGCGAGGGCCTATAAATGAGTAACAAAAAACAGGAGCTGCAATAAATGCACGACCAATAATTCCCTTGAGTAGTTTGACGCGCCCACGACATACGTGATGTAAAGAGACAACAAACAGTAACATCCAGGTCGCTGGCGCTATGTTTGCTCTGCGGGTTATCATGCGATTCAATTTATACAACGCATGCGACTATGCCCTAAACAACCTACCCAAATCTCAGCATTTGTGCTGGGAGTGGCAAAAGTTCTGCAATGACAGCTTCTGGATACGTATTCAGCAATTGATATCAGATGTACCTGATTGACAATGCGAATCTATCCACGGGTTTTATCGACGAGGTTATAAATGCAAAAATGAATCATAGTAAATAACTGCTGCAATTGTGATTGGCTTCAACAATGTAACGTTTTATCTCCTTTTTGTTATTAGCATCAGTAAAGATAATGGCTTCAATCAATGTTAGGAAACATTCTATTGGTTTATTACAAAACTACTTGGAACCGACGACAAATATGACGATCTACCTATGTGATATTTTGTCACTGTCATGTTTAGTAGCTATTAAAAATCAATCCAATAATGGCGTCATATATAAGCTATGAAATGCCGTGTTGCCAATGCTGCTTAGTGATAGCTTATGTCATTTAAGGGGCAACTATAAACACATTATCTATTGGAGAGTTACAAGTTGATATCTTCCATAATCCTCGCTGTACAGCTTGATGGAGTGCATCTGGATTTAATACGGCCCTCACACAAAACTGATCTGCAATAAATGAAGCGTAAATTAGGATTATAATCTGATTTAATACCTTCATTGTGATGATCTTAAACATCGATACAGGATGATCAATGTATCACAAAACATTACCGTGCGAACTAGTCGGTGGTATAATAAACACTCGACAGATATAGTTTCGACAAATCTAAAACCACTGATTGCATTTGACATTCGCTTGCTTGTTTGTAGTAGCAATCTTTCTCAAGCAATTTGTCTCTGATGTATGCGCCGAATCATTAATGTGGAAGAAGTGGGTGTGATTTATGTCCACTGATATTCTTGTCACAAGTATTCCAGTTTTTCGATCATATTTGATCATAAAAAAGGGTCGTTCGATCCTGGATACAAACACAAACACGCTAGATCACGCATTCGTGACTTGCAGCTGTGCAGATTATTCCAAGACCATCTTCATGTTTAATGATGATTGCTTGAGCATGCTGTATTCTAATACACTGTTTTCGGATTTGATCTTGGTAATCAAAAACTGATAAATTCACTGTTCCTCAACCAAATCAAATACTCCAGACAAAAAAAAAGGCCCACTCCTCGAAACTGAGACTGACATAAATCGCAGGTAATTGATCGTCCACGATGAAGAATCACCAAGACCTAAGACTAGTCCTCAACTACAAGAGCCGGCACATCAGAGCTTTTGCTTAGTCCATATTCCTACACATTTATTAACTGTCGTGGGCATATACAAAGTGCTATGAGAAATATTACAAACACACACAATGCCTTGACATTGTGGACGCCTTCACCTGGAAACATCGCCAAACAATTCATAGCAGAATCCATTCTAGCGCTCAAACTAAGTAAGGGTTGATCTAAACCCACGTGGATTCGGATTCGGTTGTCGCATATTGACATCAGCCTCAAAGAAACGTGATTCCATTCGCCTTTGACAGAGAGCAGTGGAACACTGCTGTCTAGCGCATAGTGTCAGGCAGCCAATACCGCAACTGACGTGCAAATGTCAAATATATCATGCAGTGATCTGTTCCGAAGAGTTGTCAACCAGACAACTACAACAACGGCCAATCTAGAGACAAAGTTGCAGAGCACAACGATTGATGTGCTATCAAAAGGGTATCCTCTTATATCTTACAGGCTGACTAGAAGCTAATCAGCAAACGAAATGACCTTTGAAAAGATTACATCTTCGACAATTTTGACATTCTTTATTCCGATCATAAGATCAAACAGTCAAAGCCATACAGCATCATAACGTGCAGTGGGTAGTTTTCTCCTCCCAATGCAGCGTGAACAGACTATTATAACTGAACTGTTACAAAGATTCTGTAAAGGGAGAGCATCTCCTTGTGAGGCTGGGAGGCAGCAACTCAAAGTGTCGGTGTCATAACGACGAGGACAACACCAAGCAATCCCCAGAAAAGGGATTTAGAATAAATGACAGCACAAACATATCTTTCGAATTCCCCAAACCATGTCGGGGAGCACGCTGTCTGTATCAGTTCTACATCTTGCGACATTGCATCGAACGAGTGCTTCAGTTCGATAGTAGGAGGAGCAAACTACTGTTATCATCATAACCCACCCCCTTTTACATCGTCAGCGAAAGTCAACCAGGTGTGGCTCCTGCGCAAATGAGTACACAGTGACATGTAACGTTATAATGCCCTATCAGTCTGTTCGTCAGCTTTATGTTGAGATATAACAGGTGTGTTGTTACCACCTTGTCGTCTGAGGGTAATAGATCATTTCCACATAAGAAGTATGCTTTACTTGTCATCCTTCATTGCCTGTCTACGTGATATTGATGGATACCCCAAGCTAAACATGAACTCCATCGCTCTATGCGTCACTACATTTATGTTTCACTGCTGTACTAGGCCCACAAGCTATATGGCGAAGCAAGAATGAGTTATGCCTTACAAATTGCAGGTTTGACCTACAAGTCGCTATCTTTAATGATGATTTACGGTGCTGCACTCATGATAATGGGGATGTGGCGTCTTTCCACAAATCACACAATACATGGCTAGTTTGTCTGACCCACGGCCGATTTCAAAGGTGGCTGCATGATTATATAGTCGACGTGCATGTGATTGTATACAATCACAAAGAACACAGCCAGCTTCTCAAAATGGACCGTGCTGGTTATGATAGGGTGACTGTTCGGTTTGTTTGATACACGTTATGATACTTTTTACCGTTATGACAACCGGCTGTTGTCCACTCATTTTCGATGAGTGGTTTGTTAATATATATCAATGCCAAACGCACTGACAACATGTTGTCTTCTCATGAGCGTGTAGAGTATTCTTGTGAAACACCCAGTTCCCCTCACCCAACTGTTACTTTTATGGCTGTATTCAAAAGACATCGAAAAGTGTTAATGTAACAGGTGAATCTGTAAGATGATGATTCAATTTTTATAACAGTAATACAATAAAGAAGTAATTTTTGTTAGAGAAAGGTACTGCTACCAAATAGCTTATGGGTATGATAAGAGGGCTCACTTCCGGGTCAATTTGTTAACACACAGCCTATATTGGGCATGTTGTTTGTCATAACGTCTATCTTAAAACCACGTGGTAAACTGGACGCGCTGTCTCCTCGATCAATACGATGTCTCCATTACGTCAACATTAACAGCAGTCCCATTGCTTTTGTTGATTTTATAGTAGCACCACACGACGGTGGACGTGCTGGAACTGTTCACCGCTTACGTCAGTTACAGTGAGCCTTCTTATAGACGCTTTGAAGTCTTTGCTGTTACGACATCAATACTAGATATGAATCATAACGTGACACCTCATGCAAACATCATAAGGCGGACTTCCAGAGAGTAAACCAGAGAAAAGCGAAGGCCAGCCATTTGAAAAACGGCTGCTTACATTTGTGAGGTAAATAAGATTTTCCTCAGTTAAATGATGTCATTACAGTGTTAAAAGATCAAGATTTTAAATATTACAACGGGACGATATGTGTTATGTAAATATTGAACCAGTAATATCTAGCTTTTGTCTGCTATACCTTATCGGGACAATATCCAAATTCTGATCCAGTTGATTCATATCTTCACCAACAATGAAGCTATCATAAGTTTCACCTAAAGGAATGGGATTATATTCGTGACAACCTATGCATGACTTGTATATTGATATATTCCCCATCCAATATTGTAAAGCAAGCGACATGTATGTGCTTTCTGAAGCTTTTCGGTTTTTCATATACCCAGATTTCATCTAAATTACACTTTTCCTACAATCAGCCAAACAATACACATATCATGATTACCTCGATTTTTCATATTTATCTTATTAATTTAAATGGATCCTTGACGATGGAGGTTAATGGGTGCGAGTGTGTTATCAGTGTACCTTGGTGAGCAAATATCATGTAGTTTCAAACCGAAATTTGCCATGCCGCGTGTACATAAATACTGCACGTTATTGGCTCATTAATAGTGCGCACGCGTGAGTCAAATACTCAAGTCATTGCAATACACAAACATCCGTTTAAAACACACGTTGTTACAATTAATGGCAGGCGTCATTTATTAATACATATCATGTTGATTCGCTGTCTCTAGTAAATGAAACATTTGGCGCAATAGACGATACAATCTCTCGTGGGTCGTCATCTCGGTGTTCGTATTCCTTTGCATATAGATTGTTGATGTCTTGAATGATTCACGCCCCCGCCCCCTGTATTACATCCTCTGTCTAAGATGCTAGTCATCGACGACCTATCCATGTAACACCATCACATATCCGTCGCAGTCAGGGTCGTTGCGTTTCCCCGCATTATTGCCTCGTAAATAATAACATCTTGCTAATAAGAGAGGGTTCGGCAAAAGTGGCTATGAAATAGGAGCTAGCATTATGGTACGTCCACTTGATGGACTAATGAGAAGGGACTGTTATATCTAGCCATTACCATGCAGCAGACACCGGCTTGGCCATTAATGGGTTTTAGATGTAACAGAATAACGGCCTTGTTGTACATGGCGGAGCTGTGTTTTGTGGGACGAAACTCTCGAAGCTTTCTTGTCTTTGTTTTCTGATCAAATGTGGTGAGCCAACCAAACAGCACATCTCTGTGTCCCTCTAATCAGATTACAAACATCACCCCTGTCAATATTCATTACCAAACATGGCTTGTGGTGGGGGTGAAGGTGATGCGCTATAAGGTCATGTGGTTAGTGCTCATTACAGATGACTGGGTCATTGTTTCGTAGACGTTCTTCCATAATTGTACCAAACCAACCATGGCTTGCTTTTACTTGCTGAAGCATAACAGCCTAATTAAGTTAGGTTTGTACGTGGGTGCGGTGTCCATGTTTTATGTTCGCTTCGCGGCACAAACGACATCAGTTCGACTATTATATATGCGCTGGATGTTGTGGGGCACGTATTATTATCATTCAGACATGATTCCCGTTTTATTTTGGAATTATAAACAATGTATTACCGAAAAGAGGACTGTACACACCACATTATCCACAATTATTTGTGAGGGTTGGTAGGCAGATATCTTAACGCAGCCCAATGTTCTTTGCATACGTAATGTCGTCGTGTCTTTGATGATGCCCTGAGCTGTAGAATAAATATACATTTACTCTGAGATCAGAATGGGGCAATGAGTGCCTCGTGTGTAACAAATCCTGATTTTGTGTGATAAACACAATAGAACAGAGCCCGAATGTAAGTCACTGGAGCTCAAGTATTCCTTGCCATAAGTTTAATGCCCATCTTGACATGTCACCATACACATTGCACACATTCTGTGTAGAAGTGCTGTTTATTGCGCGTAATAGAAATGTCAAAACATTGTTGCAGTGCAGTATCACTGTATGTTATTGGTGATTTTCTGCATGTGCTGCGCGTATTGTGATATAATACGTTTGTAATGTTGCTTTGTGTGGTAAAATACTTATGCTTCTTCGCTCTTTAAGGAAAATAAGTAATGTCGGTTTGTGAGGTGGACATTAGTGATGTCGCTTTGTGAGGTGGACATTAGTAATGTCGGTTTGTGAGGTGGACATTAGTGATGTCGCTTTGTGAGGTGGACATTAGTGATGTCGCTTTGTGTGGTGGACATTAGTGATGTCGCTTTGTGTGTTAGACATTTGATTGCTAAGATTGTCAAAAAGGAAATGTGGTCTTTATATGTGGTATATATGGGTATGTATTCATCCAACACTGCCTCCAAATAAAGCCTCTGGTCAGTCAAGTTGATTTTTTATATTCTCCACATGCTGAATGCGTGCTTAAGGTATCAGGCTTTGTGATTCACAAAGGCACCTGGCAAACAAGGTGACTGATATCCTTTTTCGTCCGCCTCTTAGCATGGCGTGCCTTTATATCATCTTTCTCGGGATAAACCTTCAAGATGGATCGTTATTTCAGAGAAGATCTTGTCCACCCCGCAGGCTATATTGTATATGTTGATATATTCATACCGTCATAGGCGCCATTCTAACTGCAGCTTCACATACTCCTTCTGGACTGTATTAGCATTTAAATGAGTGCCACGACACCACTTTATCACAGATGGATGGGTTAAGGTAGTCATATAATGCTCCCCACATCCTTGAGTGTATCCAGTGGCCCTGTAATTATCTTTAACTATTCATAGGAGGTGATTCCATATGCAGATACAAGCATATGTCCGCGAAGACAGGTACACGCATATGTCCGCGAAGACAGGTACACGCATATGTCCGCGAAGACAGGTACACGCATATGTCCGTGTAGAGGTTTATCTATATTGAATCATTTTCAGACGAAGCTATTTATCATATATCAGAACATACAACCAAGTGATAATGGACATTGGACAAAGGGTTATTGGAAACTGCTCGAATGGTTAGGTGTTTTACAAACATGGGTTGATGAATTCCATTAATATACCACAAAAATTATACACAGAGCTGCGTAGCGTTTACAATGCAACCAATAAACACATGGAGCTTTTCATTACACGCCAACTGCAAATACATAAACATGCATGTTTTGTCTATGCCACTTTCTTTTTGTATATGTTATTCATACGTATACGTGACAACCATTAGCATCAGCGTCATAGCCATTTCCCAGAGTGCGCTACGTGCTGTGTTAGCTGGCTGCTTGCGTTGTCGAAATGAAGAAGGGCGGGTTAGTCATTTGAGTAATTCCGTGTGATCACCTGTCAGAATGTCTGCCTCTCCATCCCGTCTTGTTCTATAGAATGCGTGTTGATGTAGCGCACGCGCACTGCGCATGGACCATACGCACCACAGCACTCCCATAGCTCCACATAGTAATCCAAAGCAAGTAAACGAGGCGCCAAGTATTATCCACAACGGCGAATAGGATCCAACGGAAATCATCCAAAATAGACCCCCACAAACGAGCGCCAACAACCCCAGCACCATTTCGAGAGTCTGCCATATATACGGAAAGGAGTGATGCCAATCCATTATTGCTAGTCAGTGACAAGTTTATGAAGTCCCCAATGAACCGGAAGGAATAACTGAGTTGCGAGTCACGTGATGTAGGCCACTCATTACCAAGTAATATCCTCATTACAGTGAGCCGACCATACCTAGTGATGGCATCAGGCCGGCCACATACTCCCCTCCTCGAAACGTCCCCGCTTGACGTATATTGCTCCTATCTTCCCGTGTCGTGTCATGTCTCGTCCGACCAAGAATGGTAAATGCGCTGTTTTTATGACCACTGAGTAACCAGACGCCGCCTCCTTCCCACGAACCGAGTTAATAAACCCGCAGCTCCATACTGGTGCCTTTATAGTGAGCCGTAAACAAGGGACGAGCCCAAAGAGGCTAATCTGAGTGACGCACATTGATTTATAACTCCGGAAATGTAATGCAGGGGGAAATATGCGATTGGCTGCATGATAAGAATATCCATCATCGCCATCATCATCATCATCATCATCATCATCATCATCATCATCATCATCATCATCATCATCATCATCATCATCGTGCTGCGTCTGCTATTTGTCGGGCTGGAGCTACTGTCCTAACAAACCTGCAAACCATTGCTCTTGCTTTATGCTATTTAGGAAGTATTATCACGGTTACTCTCACGAATGATGATTTCTTGCATTATTTCCCGCATTCTAACATCTCATGTTGTTATCTGTATTGACGGTCTGGAAGGAGACTGGGTAGGGCTAAACCGAATCCTCTGATAAATCAAGCAGAACGCTCAATATTCTCTGCACTCTTGTTAAATCCTCTGTCGGCCTGATCCCGGACACGTATGTATCTCCCATATCAGATGGCGGAGCAGCTGGGCGTGGTATGCGCGGCGATACACCACTGGTGATGTGCGTTCGGTTAGGCTCTCTTAACATGTTGATATATCACAGCTTTTACCATTGTACTCATGTACACAGCCATACTTATCAAGCAAGGCAGGGTGATTCGTAAGCTTATCCATTATCCAGGGATGGATTACAATTTTATCATGTTGCCCTTTTCAGTGGCTGTTTTTCCGAAAGCGACTTAAGTGGTGCATGTGATGTCTGATCAACACCAACGGTCATATTATACGTTACGACATAAGGAATCCTGGCAGGGAAAATAACAATGTTGTTTTATTAAGCAAGAGGCTCTTTACGCAACTTGGTAAACTAAAACGATGATCAGCGTCTTTGAGCAGGGTTATATCTTGGAAACAGGCTCTATACATATGCATTCTAGAGTATTTTATGTTATCATTATCATCGTCAGCTTACCATACAAAATAGACATATGATGATGATGATAGAAAAATGATTCGAGATATCAAAATTTCTTTTTCTACTAGAGGACACCAGAACCCTTTAAACTTAGTTCGAAAGACTACTTGTGCGCTCAAAATAGAATTTGTAAGCATCGACTGAAAAGAAAAAGAATTGCGGTACCGTAATCGACTGGGCAGCACAAGCGGATACTCCAAAGCATGGACTTTATTGTCGATTTGGTTGAATGATATATTAGAATGATAAGAGGTACCTATCAGATAAATTATACAAAAATCTACCTGTGCGCTTGCAAATGCTTCTTTCCTGATTACACATATTTATAAATGTCTGCATTTACATTCAACTAACAGAGAGTGTACATCGTTGTTTACAACAGGACGATTATAGACGGTGCTATTACGGATTTACAATTTGCACATTTTCCGTGGCTTTGACATAATTTTCCATATACGTCAAAACCAAATATCACGGCTTTGCGCGTGAGCCATGCTTTCACTTTGTCGAAGAATTGGAAATAGCGATCTACAGCGTGGAACAAAAGTTTAAAACAAAACAAAAATCAAATATAGTAAAAGGGGCTGAGAACATTAGTTAAGTGAAAACATGCGCTAACTAAATGGTGCAATGCATGAGAATATACTGAAATAGTAAGAGAAAGGGTGGCTATTACATATGTCCAAAATGTTGAATTTCCAAGCCATGCATAAAAGTTCAGGTTGTACCAAACATTTAACTCTTTCGGGTGAATCTTCCATCTGTCATCTACACACTTTTTTGCGGCATGTATCCGATATGAGTAAAGGTATGTCAACATTTGTGCTTCGCTTTGATGAAACCAGGTCTTCAGCTTGTACCGGTCATGTTATGACGCAATATAAAATAGTGCCGCATTGCGCCCTTGCATAATACTGCCCGATCCCCGGCAGTTGAAATAATGCGATGCCCCAGCAATTCCAATTTCATTGTAAGTTGGGTAATTCATCTAGTTTAGTGGGAATGGTTGTATGTCGTCAACTGCAACAAGAAATACTATATCTTCTAAAATCATTTTTTTGATGTTGGTGTATTAGTCAGTTGCTGTGAATTTTCCATTGAGTTCCATTGATTAAAATGTACAATGGTCGTTAAGTTGAAAGCATTTAGGAGTTATGATATTTTCTTACTATTGCTTAACATTTAAATTTGAACTAAGCAAAGATAATCTGCACCATGCGATCGTTGGTGTGACATGCTCTGCTCACGGAGAGCGTCTGTCTCCCCGTTAACATTCAGTGTCGTTACTATTGCTTTATTAGCTGTGGACGGTAGCTGGATGGGGTTTTTAAGCACCAACAGCGAAGCATTATATTCGCTATATGGCCACTCGATAGCTCAGTGGATACATGCCATCACTGCCAATAGACTAGAAAAATGAACGCAATTAACCTTTCTATGACTGTTTTTGTGTGATGAGGTCCGTGTGTATATAGATGATTCCTGGGTGTGATCTTACGTCATACATCGAAATAGCTCATTTCTGTCTATGGAGCAATCTTTCGCGATGATATATATATAGAGATATATATAGAGATATATATATATATATATAGAGATATAGAGATATATATATATATAGATAGATATAGATATATATATATAGAGATATATATATATATCTATAGATATATATTATATAGAGAGATAGAGAGAGAGAGATATATATATAGAGAGATATAGATATATTATATCTAGATAGAGAGGGAGATATATCTATATATAGATAGAGAGAGAGAGATATATCTCTGAGATAGATATATATCTAGGGAGATATAGAGATGTATATAGATATATATATATATATATATATATATATCTATATTATCTCTCTCTCTCTCTATATATATATCTCTATCTAGATATATATCTATATATATATCTATGTATATATATATATATATCTATATATATTTTTATATATATCTATGTATATATATATCTATATATATATCTCTCTCTCTATATATATATATATATATATATATATATCTATGTATACTTCTCTCTATATTCTATCTCTATCTAGATATCTATAGAGTCTCTTAGATATCTATATATACGGAGAGAGATCTATAGATCTCTCTATATATATATAGATATATCTCTATATATATATCTGTATATATATATAGTATATATCTCTCTCTATATATATATATCTATATATATATATATATATATATATATATATATATATATATATATATATATATATATATATATATATATATCTCTGTATATATATATATATATATATATATATATATATATATATATATATATATATATATATATCTATCTATATATATATATATATATATATATATATATATATATATATATATATATATATATATATATATATATATATATATATATTTATCACCATAAGGGAGCAGTCACCTCGAACGGTTTGGCAGGACCAGTCACTACTATTATCTCTCACATTAGCGATGAGAACTTGTGTGGTGAATGCGACAATCAACCCCAGTGTGGCATATCTATTCTATCCTATCACATCCGCATCACTCAAACAACATTCAGTCACACCGTACCGTATTTCTTTGCCATGATGTCGATGAAAAACCCCGTTGTAGACAAAGGAGAAGACGTATATATATATATATATATATATATATATATATAACAATGACATGCCTTTCTCAATAACAAGACCTATGAAAGAAGTCATTCACAACCATCTCACTGACATGGCTATCATAGGACATTTCATCTAAATGACAAGTCTTATATATAACGAATTATTCAAATCAAAAGGCTGATGCGTCATTATAAAAACATGGCATATGTAGGACATATTGCTCAAATGACAAGAACCATGTAGGATACATGAAACGAATGCTAGTCTTATATAAGACACATCATTAAAATGACATAGCTGATTACTATACATCATCGAAATGACAAAGCTGATGTACGATACATCATCGAAATGACAAAGCTGATGTACGATACATCATCGAAATGACATGGCTTATGTACGACAGTCATTCAAATAACGAAGTTAATGTTGGACACATAATTCAAATAATTAGGCTAATATAGGACACATCATCGAAATGGAAAACATAATGCAGAACATCATTCAATCGGCTTGTTTGAGTGATATTTAAGATGAAGGTCTTCCAATTAAAGAAATCCAATTTACAGTTTTATGCAAAAACCAGAGGCACTGCCAGACTCGTGGGATTCCATGCGCCAGTGTCTTTCTGGTATATTTGTATACTAAAAACCACGTGGTGCTCAGACAATCTGGTACCTGGTACCTGAATGGCGCAGATATGACGTGTGGCTTCCGGTTATTTCTACATGTATCACATACAAATCTGTTCTCTGTGTTAACGAGGCGATACATATATATTAGTCGCCTATATATAGGTTACAAATTACAGTGTGTAAGCCATCCTTGATATTTCTTACCATCCATGAAAACAGGCTGCAACTAGAAGAAATAACATGATTTTGATTTATCAGTTAGAAATCTTCCACTCAATCCAAATTTGCTTGAGGCTGTAATTTTATTGCCTTGTCCATTTAGCGAAATGGCCAAAGCATACGTCAACGACCTTTAATTTCCGTTAGCGACAGCACTGTGCCTTGCGGTTCTTCCTCTCCACAGGCATGACAAATGACCTGCGACATCAGTCTTATTCGTGACTATATTGCATTCCGGACCCCTAAACTAGAACCCTCTCTGAGTCTAAGCTTAAGGATATCGCACGATTATTGTCCGCTCGGAATAACTATCTGAATGAAAAAGTACATAGCGATTCACAGAGTGGCATTGTGCAGCTTCTTATTCACCTAATACGACCTTGTTCAACATACTTCGTGATCACTTCAATATATCATTGAGCCCTTTGCATACTGATCTTTATTTATGTCAGCGAGAATCTTTTTTAATAGAATAAATATCGGTATGAATATGCAGTCCACTGTACAACTGCATGATTCGGATGCTACCTGATGTACCAGTAATTTCGTGTACGAGTTTCCATGTCTTGATAATATGGATGTAATGAATATAAAGGCAAAGAAATTTATGCTTGGTATGTGAGTGCAACATGGATAGATTTTACTGTTGCTGCATTGTCGAAGCACCATGTGCCACAAAGCTCGTCTTAACTTAATAAGGCGGTTGCAACAGCGTACGTTAAACGTCAGCGGACTAACTAATGTATCTCTTCATAACGCGTGACTAATAATATTATGTTAGGGATCAATTCTGTGTTTGCAACCTTGTGCTAATTGTTATATTACAAATTATAACGTAAGAGCCCAAGACATTGTACTGTCAACCACGTTATCTATGATGCCAAGGTAAAGGCCCCACTGTGAAGCAAACGCATAACGTGTATCAGCCGCTAGTTCTTACTTGCTCCTCATTGGCTGATTCCTTATACTTGTGATTTGTATTGTATTCATATTGCCATAAAACGCCACCCAGTATCATGTGTGTACTCTGGTTGCTTCCGGTGGTGTTCCCAACACTGCATTAATGTCATTTAGCAGACTGGCGACGGGAAGCTTTACAATTCGTTTATGGCTAGCTTCTCCTTCACAACTATTCACAAGAAATTGTGATAAATGTGTGACTTCGCAGTTGTATTTTTTGCGCCTAAGCACCTTATGTATGTATCAGGGCTACGTATTTAAGGCATTAGGGTAACTAATGTTTGTTTATCATCGCACCCGTGTATTAGCGATTAATTTGGGGGTTCTAATGTCCTAAATTGTTTGAATACACATCAATTTCCACCCTAGCCCCGCCTGGAATAGTTACAAGCAAGTTGCTCGATGGCACTTTGACGACGTTAACTCACCGGGCAACATTATCCCCGATCCGTCTTGCCTTCAAAGAAGCACAATACGCTGGCATTGTGTTACAGTTTGCCGATACAGCAGGGTGCGTAGAGCTATGTGTTTCACGGCCATATCAATTCACTCTCTGATATCCCCGTAGCGCTTATTGTTACACGGCAATAGATGATGGACGCCCACGGTAACTCCCTTGGCATTTAAGAATGTCTAATGGCTCCTGCATTTTACAAAATGTGGTGCTAGGCATTCATGGACGAGACAGTGCAAACCAATTATAATCACCCTTGTTTCTCTGATGTAACAAATATATTGGAATTAAATCACATCGCAGAAATGCACTTTTGATGGTTTTGATAATAATCACCAAGATTCCATAATGTTAGTGTGGTCACAGAGCAATATGCATTTAAACTGATAAATCACTGACCACATTGTATTTATTAATGTTGAGGATTGAAAGTTGCATCAATGCGTTTACGTTATGTGGGTGATCACTGGAAATATGATCAATTCATAAACATAATCGTTATCCGTTTTGTGAACCGTTCAACCGGGATTCCAATCTCTGTGTCAACGTTGCTGCGAATCATCGTAGCTGGTGTACTCGTGGCATGAGTAGAAAGGGTATTTTTTCACAGAACGTTTCTGTCAGATACAGAGTTGTGTCCGTGAAGCATTGCTGTGCGATCAGTCGTCACGGTTTCGGTCTCATATTCTCTTCGTGGTCCATCGAAAAGTTGATCTTGAAGACGATGTGCGAAACGAACAGACCACACACACCAAATGATACCAATAGTGACGCTCAAAACCCCGAAACATCCCAAAGCAGCACCAAGTATTATCCACAGTGTCGCGTCAGATCCCATGGATATCATCAGAAATATTCCTCCCGATACGAGGGCGATAAAGCCGAGTGACATCTCCAATGTCTGCCACTTGTAGGGGAAAGTGCATTGCCAATCCATCGAAGAGAGCCGGTGCACTGATGTTAGGGCTGTATACAGTGTCTGTCTTTTCCCCTCAGGCGATGCTGTTTGCTGTGCTTCTCAAACCAGTAACATAGTAGACTAGCAATTGCTTCATCGCAATTCGCAGCGTATACAAAATATGCAGGCGCCGGAATATATGCGGCAGGTTCATGTTGATAAGTAATTACTGCGCATGCGCGGTCTGAAAGCAAAATTGGTCTTAGTCTGGAGTGAAGCTTTTGGGATGGAAATGTTGTCAACTGAATAAGGTCATTTATTTCTTGGATCAGAATGAACTGGTTGCAATGTATTTCAAAAGTGGACCCCAGTGTTATTCTTATTCTTTGTGCCCCATGGCATTCCTGTTTAATCTGTCTGATGATATATCTCTAAGACTTTTATATTACAAACTTATGCTAGTGGCATGCAATTCAGGCAAGGAATTATGCTAACTCCGTGATAGTGCCTCCGCGGTTATGATCTGATGGCCGAGTGGGGTGCGCTTGGTTAATCATCGTAGGCCAGTCAGCTAACGATGTTTAAATGGCTAGTGCATAACGTAATCGAGTTTCCACTGGACTGTTGTCTGTTATGGAAAAGAGTAATTTGAAGCGTAGAATCGCTGCTTGTATTCATATATAGTTCATAACTTACTGACTGTTGGGTCGTTTAATAATAGTAATTAGTATTCCCTTGCAACTGTATTTATCCCTGCACTATGCGTTTATGATTTGGGCAACCGTTTTAAGTGACGAAGTTTTGAAACACGTGGAGGTAAGTTAGTGAAAAACCTTACATATTTTACACTCGATTCCTGTTAAATTCGCGGGGCACAATTCAAGTGCAACTGAAAAGTGAGCGGCAGCTCCAGTGAATATCATGCCTATTTTGAATGATTATGATGTTTACTGCAAATTCGTTATCACGCAACTGGGAGATATTTGATTGATTACTAGATGCCCTGACTAAATGTTGACTGCTATCCATGAGGCAAGGTGCCTATCATTTTTTGTGAGGTACGATGCCTTAAGATGGGCTTCTTGCCCCGTCGATAGGGGTTTTAACCATCAGTAGTGTGGGTTTTTAGGTCCTTTAACAGATAACGTAATTGTAGGTCTAGTTTATTCATACTTGTTTTATTTCCCTACAATTTAGACAATGTATTCTTTGACGAACAAGAAAATTGCAGCCGGATCAGCCACAAAAATGTAAATGGATTGGTACGATTTCTTAAATTGCAAATTAAGATATCCCTTGCTCCTGGGCAGTTGCTTCATGTATACTGAGACAGGATATCATAAACAGAGCATCATTTCAAAAAGGATGTTGATAGCTAGATAATCGGTTGCATACTTACCATTATCATTATGTATTCATGAAAAAAATATATATTTGTATATCTTAGATATCATATTTATTTGTAGATATGGTAAGAAACTATGAGAAGTAAACTGACAGGGGAAGTTATGGCAACGAAAACCTTGCATCTGTCTTACAGGTTCATCAGCCTATATTACCTAAAAATGTAGAGCAAGAACTTCATTGTCATATCAAATTCATGGAACGCGTCTTTATGGATTAACGCCACTTGATGTCAGACGCCTAGCATTTGAGATTGCCAAACAAGTTCATCATCGGCCATCCATTTAACAGAATATCTCGTATGGCAGGAAAGGATTGGTTAAAGGGTTTCCTGTACCATCAGGACCTAGCCATACGCGAAACAGAAGGAACCAACGTATCAAGAGCAAATGGTTTTAGCAGAACCAAAATGGACGAATTCTATCGCGTCTACAGAGAGTTATTGAGTTCCATGCCTCATATGCAAGGTAACCGTGTCTGGAATATGGATGAAACAGGAATAACAAACGAGCAGAAGCCACATATAATTGTTGCTTCCAAATGCGCTCGTCAAATGGGTAAGATGACTAGTGGTGAACGTGGAATTACAGTCACTGTGATTAGCGCAATAAATGCCGTAGGTGCTTATCTGCCTCCAATGTTTATATTCCCACACAAGCGGATGGTGGACACACAGATAAATGGAGCACCTCCTCAATCTGTTGACTATGATGGGCGGATTCAGATCTTTTCCTCAAATGGTTGGAACATTTTGTGAGCTTCACAAATTGTTCTAGAGAGACACCTCATATAATTATATTGGATGGCCATCACAGTCACAAAACATTTACTATGCCGGAGATAACGGAGTACATCTTATTACACTACCAACCCATAGCACACATAGGATGCAGCCCTTGATCAGACTTATTGTAAGTCGCTAAAAAGTGCCTACCATTCCCAGGCAGATTGCTGGATGGTCGCCAATCCAAGCAAACGTATCAACCTCTTTGCCATTGCAAATTTATTTGGCAAAGAATTTATGAGGTCGGCCATATGACGCTAAATTATTCTATGATGAGGATTTTGTTGCTGATGCTGCTTTGACTGAGGAAGACCAACCTACAAAATGACACACCAGAAATGGCCCTTCCTCCCAAGCATGGTTAGAGCAGTAACAGTCCAGGTTATAGAAGATGGTTCTTGTTGTGGTGTTACCACAGGGTTCAACCAGCAACAAGAACGCCAGTCAGCAGTTGAACGTAGTGCTATAGAGCAATATGCATTTATGACAGACAACAGTGTGGAGAATGGTACCACACATGACAGTTCGACATACCGATGAATAACAAACCAGATTAGATCAGCAGCCATCAGCTGATCGCCATACGACCAATATAACCAATCAACCATCTACCGAGGAAAACCATACCATGGCAAACCAGGCTCCAGAGATGAATCTCACAAATGCTAAAGTGCAAAATGGGTCCATAACATATAACAGTATGGAGAATTGTTCTGCACTTGACAGTCCAACAGCAATGTATGGCAAGAACAGATTAGATCATCAGCCATCAGTTGATTGTCTTGTGATCAATTATCCTACTGAGGAAAAACCATACCGTGGTAAACCAGGTTACAGAGAAAGAACTCGCAAGCGATTTAACCAGCGTATTTCACAGTTTATAAATCTTATCCTGCATCACTTACATTATGTACACATAAGAAATTGCAGCAACATGGCTGCATGGATAACGGTTGATTTAGATTCTTATACTACGTCCGAAAACAGCTGCTGCACAAAGATCTTCCTGTATCATACAAGTTGCGACTTATTTAGAGCAATAAGAGGTCAAACGATCTAAAATTCACGTCCTGAATTTATGTAAGAATTTTGAGTCTTTAATAACATGGGCAAAACGCCCATCTATGGGCACACTGCCCCTACCCCTTTGGCGTTTTACCCCATCGATAGGGCAAAACGCCTTGAATGTTCAAAATTATTTTTCATTAATGTTCTTAGTTGGGTAAAGTGGTACCATGTTTATCCCTTTAACTGAACTAAGTTAAGCTGCCGTTAAACCGCAAACAGCAAGAATAATTTTTGCTTAAGGTGTGCGTCTTGTCCCGACCGACCTACATGTCTGTAGATTTCGATTGTACCGTGTTGGATTCCAAAATCATCGCTACTCTGTCTCTTAATCCCATTCAATTACTGCCAGGGAAGTTTTGTCGAATGTTTCAAATCACAATATTAACTACTTTATTCTATATAAGAATCCTCGTTTCGCGCCTTTCAAATCAAATAACTGTATTTCAATTTGCGTACATTTCAACATTTGTGATCGACAGTTGTGCCTTTGTAACGACATTTCGGTATGACATCAGAGCATAGCTGTACAAAGTAACATGGCGAAACCGACAAGCAAGGCCATTAACTGCTCTACAAAGGCTGTATGACTCACCTCACTTTTTATAAGAGTCCAGATAGAATTCCGCCACATAAAGTCGTCAGCGATCATATTCTTGTATGCATGGGCACCAGATGGGCTGCTATATTCTTGTTATTGTTCGCTATAGTACTAAGCACAGGCAATTGTTATTTATGAGGCTATAGGCGCCGAGTAACGAGAGCCAGTCCCATTACACAACCATTCAATAGCTGCTGCTTATATGTCGAGGCTTTTTACAATTTACACGGAAAATAACTCAACCTCACATGTATCTATTGAATAACTTATCGCTGCGGTGGAACAGCAGATATGATTGATGTGAATGGTACAATCACCAACGAGAATTTGTAGAATCCACTCACAACAAAATATGAGTTCGCGCTGATGCAATATGCGTTAAATGCAATCAAAGTAAACGCCAGGTTGGATTTATGTCAACGTAAAATTCAAATCACTTGAATCATGCCATGTTGACAAAGGCGGGAGACAATACCTTACTTCCGATGACGTCAACAACGGAGCCCTCGATAGAAATTGGTCATGACGTCATGCTGTCTCTGTAATTAAGCTAACACAATGATCAACGAGGCTCATGAGGTTTGTGTTAACTCTGCACATTAAATACAATAGACCAGTGAATCGTGACAACACTTGCTTCCCTGGTCCAGAGGAATAGGCGCTCTCTAGAGTGTGCCTCTCATTAATACTCACGAACATTCTGGCATAATCAAACCTCTAAAGTGCATTCGGTCGGCGCCATGTCTAATGTTTATTTGGTTTTCCCCCTTTTTCTAGTTGCTCAAATCCATTTGTCTTATTGGGAATTATCGATAATTCATACATACCGTTGCTTTAGAAACATCAAACTATGCAAATGAGCAGCGATCGGGTTAAGTAAATATGCAGGTATTTATGGCCCAAACTCCAACCGTAGTCAGATTCGGATGACCAGTAGTGTCTACCGCGTATTTGGCTTAAAACCCACGTCTGGCCAAAAATAAACAGGGGTCACAGATTGGAGGCGATTTTGTTGGTATCATTGCCAGTAGTAGGGAATCGGTCACTGAAGTTTTTTTCACAACTTATATACATCCTTGAACATTCTCCATGGAAGCGTGACTCCCGAAACTCACCATTAGCTGCATTCGCTATTACAATAGTAACCATCCCATCTGCACTGAAGAACAACTCCTCGTGTTCAATGGCATTCTGTTATCTATAAAGAGGCATATAGTTGTCTCGTCGAGGATGCAACCGAACTACTGCATTGGCTGCAGCCACTTAACGACCCGATTGATAATATAGTCCACATATTCAACATGGGGACACAGAGGTTGGCTACAATGACTGTCTGCGATTTATTAAATCATCTGTGCACTCATTTCGAAGTACTGCATGTACAGACATGACATGTAAAGCGCTTTGGCCGTGCCAAAAGGGCTCCGACATCGATGATAAGGTCACCCTATCTACTCTCTGATATTCCAAGGATGACTGACAGAATAATCGGAAGCTGGCAGCGGAACAGTCAAATTGTATTGGTGGGTTTAGCATTTATAGAATATAAATAAAATACTTTTTCGTTAACACACAAAAGCATCAAAAAAAGTTATTACATACCATAAAGGTAAGCCCCAAGTTCCCATGGAAAGCTACTGTACAGCTCGACATGAAAAATATTCACGTTTACGAAAACAAGCCAAAAGCAATTTCATCTTTTGGTTGAAGATTGTTCGGATTTTGATATGCGTTCAGTGCCTACGACAGTCCAAAAGTGCGCCACAGAACCACATGTCTTTCTGAGGGAATTCCAAGAGCTAAAGTACAATCATCGAAACAGTGTGAGTCACGGCTTATTGTACTGCCCAAAGTGTCTTCCATTTGTCTAGACCAACAAATCAATGGAGTTAAAGTCACCTTTAACGGTTTTTTTTCGAATACTTGGCGTTTTAACGAAGCAGGGCTCTATCTCGAACTTAGACAAACAGTTTTTCATATTAACGTAATGCATCATCACAATTCAGTTTTTATTGTAAGCAAACTGTTTTTAACTGATACCCGAATCGGCTACACTGAACCGAGCAGTTGGTCTGAGTGTACCAAATAGAAACTATATGATGAACATGATTGGTCCATTGAAATAACGGATCGGTGACTTACAGTTCGAGTAAAGATTTGAAGCCGTATTCATAAAAGGAACTTAACTTTGGTCGATTCAATTTAGTGAATTCAGACCATTTGCAAACTTAACTCTAGTCCGACTGTGACTAAACAAGATAATATAAGTCATTTCGCTCGGATATGAATGTTTGTGAATACGGTTGAGACTACAAACACTTTTGTCAGTGCACGGACTTCTTACGTATTCATCATGGTGTAAAATTATCTGAACAGTTAAAATTTACATATATCTCACCGTGAATAAAGTGATTAGAACACAGAATGTCAAACGGGGCTAACGCATTGGAGACCTGCCATGATTACGATTCGGCTTGGAACTTGCAATTGCTTTATTAATTACTGACTCCTCAACATTACATCTGCACTACTTTCTATGGAACACAACGTCCGGATTTACCGCCTTTTTTGTGTATTGTCCGTCAATATCTTTGCAGTTGACATTGTGTTCCTAAACAGTTGTTATTGTTTGCCGCCATTTAGCTGAACCACTCCACTTAACCTAACTTGATTTAAGAGAACTAACTGAATGAGGATTTTGGAAGGCTCCATGAAACGCATTTTTGTTATTTGCTATCAATAAGAAGACAATGGTAGACTGACTTGACTGAAATCAAATGTTGGATCCTTCATAATCCATTTAAGTTATATGTTGCAGTAAGCTTAACTCAATCAATTTTGAAGCAATACTTTAAGTCCGTAACTGCAATCGCGAATGGGTTTTTCACCTTTCAAGAGTTTCTTCTTTGTGATGAACAAATATACGAACATCTGCCGATAACGGACACCTCTATATTGCGGACACACGGCCAATTCTCTTTTGCATCCATCATCCTATTATCATCAAGAATATCCACGTTTGAAATGCAAAGATGATTTGAAATTTCGAAAGCTTTTGCTTAGCACAAGTGAAAATCTTTTCTTGTATTAGGAAAATTTAAAAGAGACGGAGCAGATCATAAAATGTAAATATCCATAGTCCGAATATTAAATGACTATGGCAACAAAGTTACGTCCGTATTACTGAGCTTCTCAAGGTTAAATGCTATAGACATAATATCTATGCCACCATCAAATTTTTATGCGCAGACTCACATGTTGTGGTTACGATCAATTTTATATGCGCTGGTGGCTAGCAGGCTTAGGTCAAGGCGGTTAAAGTATTCTTTATAGGGTCTTAACATTGCTATTTATGTATACTCCCCACCCCTTTATAGGTGCTGACTAACATTCAAGCGCACAGCTGCACCCTCTGCCTACAAACCGCCTCTCTCACAAATAAGCTCTGAATGTTTCATCGGTTTTTTCAAGCTTAATATCATCTAATTTCTAGCCATATTACATTTATGACGATTATTGTTTTGCGACTATCTATTCATATACCAACCTTTAGTATATTAACACCACTTTATGCCTCTTCAGTTTTGGTTCGCTACCATATGTTGATCTGCTCACACGCCTCACACGATGTACTGCTGTTTTAGGACAATCAGTCATAGCGCATGCAATTTATTTCCATTTGTTTGCTTCACTAATCAAAGCATTTCGTCTCCTGCTTCATATTACGTAGACGTATAGAACAATTATGATGTGATGTTGGATAAATTATGATAAGTATTCAAACCTGGTAGTTGTGTTCTTTTGGTGTAAATCCATATAATACACTGTAGCAGTTAACGGCAGGAATGAATAGCATTTCCCAAATGTCAGAGAATGACAATAACATACTAATGATGTTGCTTACACAACAGTCAACCTTTTCCCGCTATGTGTCTTCTGCCCGCGACATGCTGTGTTGAAGCCTATGCTTGTCGCTTTGCAGTATATATTCGGTGGTATATTGTGACCACCTATAGCAAACACTATAACTCTCAGTCGCAGAGGTTGTAGTAGGGGCACTTTTGTAGCCTTTTTATAACAAAAGATATGGGTTTCATTTGCCATATCCTACATTACAATTCATATTAACCTTAACGATGCTGACATTCACTGAGGGAGCTTATTTTCCTCTTCAGTACGCCTACGAGCGAACTGCCTTCGTAGTTAAAAGGATTATATAATTTATGTATGTTCTAATACTTTCACTCCACGCGAACCGTTCATTAGTTAATGTATAATGCACATTTAGTCAGTATTCCTTGAGATAATTCGTGCTATTTATGAGCATTTTGTGGTGTGGGTATTGCCCTAAACCTGCCTCACACCACCATGTTCCTCTTATATAAAGGTCGAATAAAAGTTATACCGTACTTAATAGAATACCAACCTATTTAGACAACTGAAATTACACTGATTGTATTTGGCCACTTGCATTGATGAAGGCAAGCATCAAGCTTTTGGTAACTATTGAGCTAACGGTCTATGATATCACTCTGATTAGCACAAACTATTTGAAGTGTTCCCAGCTAGAGTCAGTCATCAGCTGTTATATACAAAAACAATGCTCCTGGCAACTTTTGTTCAGTGAAGTTGTGTAAATGCTCGTGGTGCAGATAACTCAATGTCGAGATTAATACTTGATATCCCTTCATCTTCGATCGGGCCATCATTCCAATGAAAAGGCTTAAGAGATAGGTGATGCAGATATATTACTGCGGCCAACAAATGATGACTGCGATATGCGGCGTAATGACTGCAGCGCTGTATAGCTTTAATGCCATTGAAATGGTGCATAAATTCTGGAAAGAGAAAGAAACTCATTACAAATATTAAGCGTCCCCATTGAAATTAATATTGTAGATGTGCTCTTCTGTCTTCCTACTGTTATTGGCATAACATATGTATACGCCCATTCGGTTGGTGCGTAACTGGGTTTTACGAGCTGTAGCTCCATGTATTTAGAGAAAGTATGGTGAAATGTTGCTGATGTTTATGACATCAGTAAATGTGTATACTCTTAATGTAACCCCCGCGTG
The DNA here is from genome assembly GCA_034190875.2 of Urechis unicinctus. Classification (NCBI taxonomy): domain Eukaryota; kingdom Metazoa; phylum Annelida; class Polychaeta; order Xenopneusta; family Urechidae; genus Urechis; species Urechis unicinctus. The sequence goes on along the minus strand of CM067344.1, from coordinate 57,032,937 downwards.
GGCGCTGCATAAAATGCTATTCTACACTTGGATTCTGCAACTTTTTAAAGGGCGCTTTTCATGTTGTCTATTTCTTTTGTCAAATACCATGTGCATATATTTAACTTGGCGTTTTCGGAACGCCAAGTTATGGCGATCGGTCCGGTTTGTACGTTTGTATGTATGTATGTATGTATGTATGTATGTATGTATGTATGTATGTTTGTATGTTTGTAACTTTTTTTTGTTACACGATACAGGTCGCAATTTTTAAAATTTTCCGATTTTTTTTTCACCAATGGTTAGGCGTGAATGATGCGCAAAACCGAGATGTTTTGTTTTGACCTTGACTCAAAACTAAGGTCAGGGTCATCGAATAAGTGAAAAACTAGTACCTCGAATAACTCCGTTAATAATGGTCGGATCGTTACAAACTTTACACCATCGTGTAGCTCATTCAAATTGCAAACTTTTTTTAAATACATATACGGCGATCCAACCAATGGTTTTCCCAAGCGTCTAAGGTCGAAAAAAAGTGGTATCGGTCCAAATGGCAACAAAAGTTTCATGAATATTTTGAGCGCCTATAAAACCGTCAATACATGTCCGATGGTAATAAAATTTGGTTCACATGTTCTCAGCGACATACCAAGACGTATCCTAAAATATCATGAATGTCGATGACGTCACTTCCGGTCACGAAGCATCAAAGTTTTCAAAAAATGACACAAGTTCAATTTCAATATGTCCATACTTTAGAGTTCCATTTTTGTTTAGATATTCTGAAAGTGTAATGTAATTGTAAATATTTTAAATATACTTAGTTGTAAATAATTTAAAAAAAATTGTAGCAGGTCGAAAATTTCTGGTAAACAAAATCTCTCAACGTTTTAATTTCGCTTTCACTAATTATCGTCCGATCGTAACAAAATTACCATTATCTAAAAGCTTACCAGTTACTAACCTTTGATAAGACATGCTATCAAAATATTCGTCGTTTTCAAAGCGCGTTGAGTTGAAAAAACAAATTTCAATCAGTTCTATAATCATAAAAAATCTGCTCAGCTGTTGTCATCGACAGCACGAATCGTGTTTCAATTTTCAAGATCCTTTTATACCCTTTTACCTTTAAGAATGCACAATTTCGCCTCAGAAATGTGCCGCAATCTGTTGGTAAACAGTTTATAAGGCAGTTCCGCGGTGTCCACGTGCGTACTTTTGTGGACATTGCAGTCTGTCTTCCAATAAATATTAACATTGACAAGCACTGCAAGCATTATGCAAGGCAAACCATAATACCATTAGTAGCTTAAGCCAGTAGATGTGGTTCATTAATTCCTCATGATGATTTCGTTTTGCACTTCTGAGTGCTATACTTTTTCACACGGATACTAACTGATGTATTACGGACAATACTTTCTCCTGTATGATACTTACACGATTCTCTGCTTCAATAGTCACCGGGCATAAGCTGCTAATATCGATTCATATGTTCATTCTATTGAAATATTG
>CM067344.1:56926446-57026446 GCA_034190875.2 Urechis unicinctus | reverse complement strand
CATGTCAAATGCACCTGAGCTTACTGAGGCTTACTGTCTTATTTATTTGATGACCAAGCGCAAATAGAGTCCTATATGACTCTATCAGATCCGTGCATCTCTCCAGGCTTCAGGCACAGGGATTCGCATTGGCCTGCCGGCCGCTATCTTTTATGTATACATAGTAGATAGCAGCCGACAGGCCAATGCAAATCTGTGGCTTCAGGTATATCCAATACACTTTTCGTGATAACAAGGTAGTCTCTTCTGAATCTAAACTGAGTTAAGCACCCATTATCAGCCACTGAGTGAAAACTGAATTTGAAAAAATATTAGTTTTTGAGACGTCAGCACACCTGGGCAAAACCTAGGACTGTGACATAACTAAAAAGAAATAGCTTTGCCTATCGAGTTGTGACCTTATGGATCATAATGAACTCTTCATAATCCAATTCGATGTGTTTTTCAAGGTCAAAGGTGTTAATTATTATATTAATCCAACTGCATTGTATGACAGAATGTAAATTTTGTTGTTGGGACTTGTCAGCAATTGGCAAGGCACCCATGGACCGAAAGGTGATTTTGTCTTTGCTATCCATAACCATCCGATCTTGGATGGACATCTTTGTTAATATATTCTGCGTCATTTAAGAAAAGATACATGTATTAAAGAGATGCTACGCATTTAACATCACTGATGAGCTAGTTTATTACAGTAAGTTCTTCGGCTTCCTGTATGTAACTCATATCAGGCCCGTAGCCAGGGTGCGTTTCTGACGATGTTTTTTTTGTTGGAGAGGGATGTGGGCGTGGGGGAGTGGAGGGTGGTCTCTGCAGCGTTATGATGGTTCGCTGGTTTTCTGCACCTCCCTCACGACTCACATCAAACGTTTTTTTGGGTACTAAACATTGCGTTAAATAAAAAAGACTTCAGGCAGGCATATTAACGCGATAATCATTGCGATCAATACGCTGTCTCTATTTCTTCGACATATTCCGCCATGCGACAATCCGCGAGACGTTGCATCAACAGTACCATGCGCATTCGTTTATGGTAAAGCCACCTGACGACAGATGAAGTGGTCACTCATGGAAATGCTTGCCGCAATGCGGGCCTGAGTGAGCGCTTTTAGCGAAGATACAAGATCTTTGACGCCAGTACAGATTGCTACCATATATAACACTAAACAAAATCTCTGGAAGGGGTTTGTAACTTAAGTTCATGCCCCATATGTCATGATCTATATATGACCACAATACTGAGCATACCGAATGGTTTATGACAGGCAAACTATCATGTCACCTTACTCTTGGCCGTTTGTCAGCAAGTTATTATTTCTCTCCTGCTTTCACACAATTCAATATAGTTGTCATGGACAATTCGGGAGAACCCTGCATCGAGCATGTGCAAGGTGCGTTTATCCTGTTCCCATACCTTACTAATGTCTTGTTCTTCAGTGAATATGTAGTCAGATTACCAGACCTAATATCAACTACACAGGTAACAATATATATGCCCCATATATATGCCCCCCCCCCCCCCCCCCCCCCCCACCCCCTCCCACACACACACACACACAAGGGGTTAGACAGGAATTTCCAAGTGGGAATCAAGTTTCCAACACTCCCAACGTGATCGCAAACAGACTGAAATCCTGCCCGGCACCACAATGCTTATGGTTCTTATTCTTACTACTACATAAATATTGCTTTAAAATATTCTCTAACTGCTACATGATAATGCCACCCCCCTGCCCCATAACCGAAAAAACAAGTAAACTTGCTATATTACAAGAACCTTGATATGTTAATCTTATGCTAATTATATTAGTTTCAATGGAGATGTGTTCAACAGAATTGGCTCATCAGCTGAGACAACAAAACTTCTTTTCAGAATCTTTTTAATGCTTAAGAAGTGTATCATTCAATGGATAAACTTTGTAAATCAAGCCAAGACAACAGCAACATAGCAGACCACACCACACCTCTGGTCAATAGTTCCCAGGTTGTGTGCACAATGGCTACAACTACAACTACCTAAATATCAAAGATGAAGCACAACTTCAAAGCAGAATATTAACTGCAATTATGGCTGACCATATAACTGATGTTTTGCACTGAGTAAATAAAGCACACCAGTTACGAGTGCATTCATGGCTTTGTGGTCCACTGTTATCTGGTCTGGGTGAACACAATGAGGCCCTCTGTGGCCCAGTCTGTATTGAGCATACCATCTCACACTAATCTAACTCCCCATTCACTTCTTTCTTAACTTCAACTCTATCCTCCTTGACATCGAGTACGAGAGAGAAGTCGGCCAGCATGGAGGAGAGTGTGGAGCGGGCCTGTGTCAGGGATCCGTGGTAGCGTGTAGAAGATGACTCGGCACTCTCTGTCAATTTCCGCTGATCACGCAGCTTCTTCTTCAGCTCCTGCAGCTCCAGCGCCACCTTCTGGCCATTTTGCTCACTTGATGAGAAGCTTGCTTTCAACATGTCTGATAACACACAGAAGACAACTGTACATCTTGCCAACTCCCAAAAACTTTCCCACATATGAGAGCAAGAGGAGGGTAACAACTCACCCATTTCCTCTAGGACATCTTTGAGCTTGGACTCTGTAGCATTGCGTGTCTTCTCGCTCTTCTCGAGGCGTTGCATGAAGGAGTTGATGTCTAGCACGGCTCCATTATACATGACCATCCCCTCTGCTGCCCCTTCTGTGTCTGTATGCTGCGAGGCAGGCTTCACCTGACTGCTCTCGGCCAGCATCATGTTACCTGATCACCAATTAACTCATTAACATCACTCTCCTCCTAACATCTCCTCTCAACACCACCTGCTTCCAGGTGAGCAATTAGAATGTCTTTTGATGGAATATAATTCATCAGCTCATGAATACAACATTTAGAATTGTATACAACAGTGAAACAATCTACTACCTAATAATCTATAGATGCGCAATTAACCAATAGAATATAATCACAGTAACTATCTAGCAAAATGACCAACCTTTTGATAAGGTTTCATCATCAAGTCCAGCTGAATTCTCTCTCTCCTCTGAGTCTTCTTCTTTCTTCTCTCCATCAGCTGCCTCCTCTGAGCTGGCCACAGCTTTGTCAGTCAGCTTGCGGTAGTTGAATGTGTCTCGGGACACCACTTTCTTTACAAGCTTCTTCACCTGCAGGCAATCAACAGTAGTCAGCAAACACGCATAGCGATCAACACAGACGTACCTGGAATGTGAATGTGAGGTGTTACCTGGGAGCGGGAGAGATTGAGGCCTATCATTTGCAGCAGATCTTCGGCGTCTTTATCGAGCAGGTAGCCAGAGTGAGTCGTGTCAAAGTAGACAAAGGCCAGAAGCAGGGCAGGGTCACTTGTGTGGAACTTGGTCTTCTCTCGCTTACGGGATTCTTTATCCTTTGAGAGCCGTCGTTCTTAAAACATCCACAGCTTACCATACAGGATTTCAAGTAGCATAGAACTGTAGAAGCTTGGCAACAAATGTTGTCATTAATACAAAAGGGCATCAGTAAAGGAGATTGCAGTAGGAGGCTGCTTAACTGTGGCCATGGCAACAGTGGCCAAATATGATTAACAGAGATGGTTATTGAATATTAGCAATGCAGGGGATATTCCATGTTATTGGCTCAGCAAGGAAACAAGATTGCTAAGAAATACATCTGTGGGTATGGCACCTTTGTCACGGCTGCGTTCTCTGTCCTTATCTCTGTCCCTATCTTTGTCCTGGTACACACAGATAAGATAATGTTGCAGGAGCTAGCTTGTGTGTAGTAAGCACCCTACCTAAATGTGGCTTGATTGATAATGACTAGCTGTACAGTCCACCCACCTCCTCATCTTGGTCATCTCCATCATCATCATCATCACTTCCCTTCTCCTGTAGCAGTAACATCAACAACATTAAACCCCCAACATAATCATGCTAAATACCAGGATGCTAACCCCTTATACAATAAGAGCAATCAAACACATCTGATGCGCCAATATCACCCCTCTGCAAATATGATGCAGCTTTAATGGAGTCACACAGCCACAAAGACGTAGCTTACCTTATCGTGTTTCTTGTCCTTGCGCTCTTTTTCATCTTTATCCTACACACGAAGCACCAAAGGAAGACACCGTTAACTAGACCCACTTATATAGTCACCTACATGGTGCAGATGTATATGACAACCATACACTCACCTTGTCTGCGTCCTGGTCAGATCTTGACCTCTTGCTGACCGGCTCCTGATAAACCCACAAATACAACATCTCTTGACGTCATGGAGGAAATCAGGTTACATTTACTAACAGTATATGCTGGAATAATTCACCAAATAATGTTCTTTCCAAAGACAAATATGCTCCATTAAGACAGCATTCCTCACCTTGTCATCATCTTTCTTCTCATGATCTTTCTCATCTTTTTCATCTTTCTTCTCGTCCTTTTTGAGTTTTTTGTCTTCATCCTTCTTCTCAGGTACAGCAAACAGGGCCTTGTAGATGAGGAAGCCAAAGTCACGCATCAGCATCTCGTTAAAGAGCTCAGCAAACAGTGACACCTGCAAGGTTCAATAGGACAGAGTTTGAATGATGCAAATCACACAGTGGGTGACTGAACTAAAGTTGGAATATGAGGTGTTTGATAGGATGTCATAATAAAGGCAACTGCCTCAAGTATGTGGTTATTATCAACACTCCACACCTCAAATGAATGTTCTTTATTGTCTTCTTGTCTGTAATCGAGCAGCACACTTAGTGACATGACACTGGCATCAAACTTGCCCCCTTTGGCCGTGGAGGAGGGATGGACTAGGATAGCTGGGGTATCAGGCAGGGTGTAGCGCTTCTCCCGAGAGGCTGCATCGCGCTCATCTCTCCTCTTACGTTCGTCTTCCTGTAACCCACATCATCCACATTATCTCAAAAGGTAACAGAAGCCTTATGCGGGATGAGATCAGTCATGTGGGGGGGGGGGGGGGGGGGGGGGGGGGGTGTCAAGTGTTACTGGCCTCTTTGCGCCTCTTCTCCTCCTCCTTCTCATCAACTTCCATTTTCTCCTCGTTTTTCTTCTCTTCCTATGATAACAAATCAGTAATCTGTCACTTTCAAGTAATGTCTCTGCATTTGATAAATGCACCTACAAACCAAATCACAATAAACCAATAGAAGAGAAAACTGCAAGTTTACAGAGGCTGTTGTAAAAGACTAAATAAATTCATGATTATGGCCAATGCGAATGTTCAGCTGTTTAATCAGTGTGCCATGTGACCTTCCAACTGGCCCTACACTTTAAACATGGCCCTACCTGTTCCTCTTTCTGTTCAGCCTCCTCCTCTTCTTTCTCTTGCTCACTTTTGACTGCTTTAGTCAGTCTGGCAATAAGCTGTGACTTAAGACCCTTGGAACTCAATGTTCTACACTCCAACTCTCTACGCAAGTCAGCCACCTAAACAAAACAGACATATCTCAATCGTATAGCTATATTAAAGAGAACATAAATAAGCATGGATGTACATCAAAATCATATAAATTATGATGCGACAACTTTAATGAGCCTGAACCTTCATGGTTTTCGGGTCAAGTTCAGAGAAGTGGGACGGGTCAGTCTTGTCCCCTGCGACCTCATCCCCTTCACCATCCTCTTCCTCCTTGAAACAAAGCACCAGGGTAGAGGTTAGACATGGACTCCCAAGAAATCATGCAAATGGACTTGCACTAATTAACCCCCACAACTTGATATGATTCCCCAGATGAAATTTACACCATTGTCTAAGTGTGTCCCCTCTATTTGCCCCAATTAGTTTGCTATTGCTGCAATCCACGTTTGGCAAGGATTCACAGGGGAAAATCTTTTCTCTCATGCTAACTGAAAAGGAAAATTGATGCAGACACGACTTCCTCTTCCTCGGGTAAAAACTGTGTATGGTCAATCAAACTACTCCAATGTCAAGATAGATGTGTAGATAAATACCTCGTCATTCATTCACACACAAGTAGCAATAATTATGGGCTTAAACTCTCCAATTAAGACACGGTTACAATGTTTTTAGCCAAGGGGGGTAGAGGGAAAAATAATGATGCAGAGTCGTCTAGGTCTGGTTGCCAAATGATTTTTTCCTCAACGTTGCTATAAAAGATAATATGGGACCTAGAGTTTAAGTAAAGGCAGTGATGAGATGGTTGGGCAGTGAGGAAATGGATCCACGACAGGGATGGATGAGTGATAATATGAGTGAGAGAGAGACAGGAGTATATAAGAGTGCCTGAGCTTCAGCCTCTTCCTTGGTCTCGTCGTGAATTTTGTCAGCTAGCTGCTTCTTGTAGGCAACCTGCATGGCCTCCCAGTCCAGGCGGGATGGATGACAGCTCCAAACGTCTGGCAAGAAAATCACGACAGTTTCAACACGAGGGTGCACCAAGCGGCCTTTGTGCACCTCCTCTGGTCGGTGATAGCGTATCTCAGCAAACCTGTACCTGCGGCAGAAGTAGGGCAGTAAGAGGCAGCATTAGTTCCCTCCAGAGTCGACATACACAAATGCATCCCCTACCCAGCCCCATGCTACCCCAGAAACACACACGCATATGCTCCAGGTGTGACATACATATCGTAGTGTAAATGGTTATGAAAAGGCATTCACACTGAACACCCAAATCCCAGGCAGCCAGACCAGGCACAACACACAAAACAAACATCTAATTAATTACATCCCCTCACAGAACGACTTGTGAAGTTCATATGCTGAAAGAAAAAGACAAAATATTGCTGTGTTTTATACAAGACTAGCTATAGCTTGTCATCAGTATCAACATAGAAACCATGATCTTCATCACTTGAAAGCATTTTCTTCGATGATGAGATGAAAGCACAACACTCCACAAAACTTATCTTTTGTGAAACTTGCAAATATTACAAAGCCTCAAAGGAATAATTTAGATGTGCTGGCCTGATTCTGTTGAGACCCCACAAAGAGGGGTACAAGGGTATCTCCCTCGGCTTTATAGTGCTCAGTTCATTCAAATAGGCTGCTTTGGTAGAGTCAAACTTGCTAAAGAATGCTACCAAAATATCCACTGATATACCTCTGACAACCCATAGGAAGCAGACACCCTAATGTAATCTAGAGGGTTGTTGTACAGTATGAGCAAATGACATGAGGAGTGAAGTGTGCATCAGGTGGGGAAAGACAACGAGGCATAGTTGATATCTCCCAGTTCAAGGATAGAGGTCCTAATCACGCAACATGAGCTTTATCTGTAACAATGTGGTTTACTAACTCTAGCTGGAATCGGGGCGCTGGCAACAGGTTCATTTTTGAAGATGACATTAATGTGGCCTATTGGGAGCTGCCTACATGTCAGCCACTGCAATCTTACTACCTCAACATTTGTTCACATCCCTTGCATGTTTAACGCGAGGTTTGCCAGGGATTAACAGCACATCGGGGATTATGCTCTGGTTACATGATGAACTATGAAAGACAAAGGTAGAGAACCAGTTTGTTTGTCATGATGCTGGCCTGTCATAAGAAGATTTTTTTACAATACAGATGATGTTCAAATCGATGTCAATCACACCACTCAGTCCTTACTATTAATCTGGACTATTTTGAAAAATAGTATTCCATAGTTCTTTAGTTGTTAATTGCATTTGCTTGGCATGTTAGGAACAGGCATGGATTCAGCTATACCTATCTGGTGCTAATACCAAGATTTACAAATGATGTATCAACGAGAATGTGACTGCTTGTCTTGCTCACTTGTCCATTCCCATCCCTAACATTTATGTACAAGACATCTTCCTATTCAGCCACCTAGCTGGCATCAACATGGTTTGGTGCACTTACCATTTAGTACAATTGGAGAGATCTATACTGGTCAAGGCCCTGGTGGTGCGTATGGCCGTGTTAATAAGGACACGGGGGTCCGATGCTGGGTTAGCCCCGTCAAGGGATGGTGACCATGCTCCCCCTATGGCCATAGGTTCACTCTTGCCTTTGAGTCCAACCAGGAAGTGAAGTAGACGTGTGGGGTGAACAAACCCATCCTGTTCCGCAGCTTCCTCGGCCAGGCCACAGCACTTATGGTAGAGCTCTGCTGCAGTAGGAGTAGAAATCAACATCACCTGCACAAACACAGAACAAGAAACCACCCATTATAACACATGCTTTCTTCTACAAAACTGAATTGACTTTACACAGTATTACACCAAAATTGTTTCCACTTTTCACCCCAAACTCCAACTGATATTGAGAGTGTGAGTGAATCATGTGACTGTAAGAGGGGGATGGTGTGTGGGGTCGGTGATGAGCAGCAAGAGAACACTGACCTTAGCACTGTACAGGTAGTCGGCATCAGCAGGTTCTAGCACGGCCTCGTGTGCATCTACTGGCTCCACCTCCTTGTGCATGATGTGATACATGCAGCTCTGTGGGGGCAGGGCGAAGGGACGGTGGAGTGGGAAACCCTCTGTCCACACCATGGACGTGTGGAAGAAGTCACTGGGAACGTAGAGATTGGTGTAGCGCGATCGGAGCATTGTCACATTCGCTTCCTTACTGAAAACAGAAACATCATTTGCTTCATTCTTCTTGTGCTGAAGTGACAAAGAAGTCCACACATAACCTTTTCACACCGAATTTCATTACAAAGATGAACCCAATTAGCTAGAATCAACATCTAGTCTACGTGAGGTAGAACCCTATCTCAATTTCTTTCTTTCTAACCACCTCAGCTAGTGGCTATCAGTTTGTGGTTAATTTAGGATAATGCAGTTTATATTTGAAAAATTTAAGTTAATACCACTCACAGGTCCAGAGTGAACTTAGGTACTGTGACTTGGTAGCGGGGCTGTGGTCTCGCCTGAGCCCGTCTACGAGGGGGGCTGCTCCTTGAGCGCGTTGTCGGTGACCGAGACCTCCTCGGAGATCGCGAGCGCTTCCTTGGTGGAGGTGATCTCCTTTCTCTCCTCTCGTGCCGATCGCGGTCCCTGTCCCTCAGTCGGTCTCGTTCTCTATCACGGAAGCTGTTCCGTTCGCTGGGAGCAGGCCGTGACTGGTTTTGCTGCCGGTGCTGATTGCCAGGTAGCAGACCTAATCATGTTAGAACACAAGACGAGAGCCAAATTAGCATCCCAGTCAATTCCCTTCTTTTGTCCAAGATAAACTAAAGGTTGATGAGTAGATACTTACTAGGTGTGGGGGTAGCCTGTTGGCCCATGAGTGGTGGGGGTTGAGCTACATTAGCCTGTGGAGGCAGAGCTTGGCTGGGTCCCATCGGACCTCGACCACCAGTGGCTGAGCCCATTATACTTGGCCCAGGTGCTGGGGGAGGTGCCTGCACCAGAATGCAGCATTCAAATTAAACTTATCATACTTATAATTAGCTTACATTACAGCAAAATAAGCATATGAGATCAGCAATGACTATCATGAAACCCAGCCTTCATCAAATGACATCAATCGAGCAATTCATGCAGAATTTGTTGTATACTTTAAGAATGGGTGCTTTACATTAGATAGGTCTTCTTGCTTTTATACAAATATAATAACATGCTTCAGAAAATATGCAGTAACCAGACCTGATTAGGTAGCAGCTGTATTCTGGTGGCGTTCCATTTAAAGGGCATGTTCATATTATACGTTGCCTCCACAAGAACTCGGTCACCCACTTTAGGTAAGGGGCCCTTAACACAGCTATAGGAAAAAATGGAAAGGATGGGGAGGGAGAATATTAATAAAGGAAATATAGAAATCTAAAGTCATATTTGATATATAATACCCCTGTTGACTTCTGCATGAGCCAAACGGGTTTTGTAAAAAAACAGTTCAACACACAAGCAATTACACAACACCCAATGTCTACATGCTAAATTCAATATTGAGTCATCTTCAGGAATGTAGAGTTAATTATTCCTCAGAGAGGAAATACTTGAACATTTGTACATTATTCCTTGGAAACCAATGATATTCAAGATATTATACCATTACCTTATTTGAAAAAAGACATCTTCATCAACAAATCCAAAATTATCATGGAGCTTGGTAACAGTTCCAGTAAACACCCGCTGCTTGTGCTGTTGCTGTTGTTGCTGCTGTTGTTGCTGCTGCTGCTGTGACTGGGGATGGGGACCCTGAGGTAATGGACCACCGGGTCCTCGGGGAGCAGGGTAACTCACTGTGCTAACATGCTGGTTGGAGGAGAGGGTGGTAGGCAAAGCTATCCCTGGCTGTAAGCATATTCTGGGCGATAAGGTATGATGTCACAAGAACACATGGTCTTTGTAAATGACCACATCACATCCACACAATAAAAATAACTTCAATGGAGGAGGAATTTGTTCTCTCATTTTATATTGGTCGCAAAAAGGTACAGGTGTGGGGAAGGATAACTGCTAAAATAAACAAAGGTCTTAACATAATGATTTTAAAGAAATTGATAATGCTTACAAGTGACATTTCTGCTCTTACTTGTGGTAGCTGCACAGCTTGTTGCAAGCCCTGGACACACACACACAATGATCATACACTGCAGAAACTCATTACAGATTATCACTAGGCACATTCCAGCTATGGGGTAAAATCACACCTGGACCACATTCAGTTGTGTGGTGTATTGATGTTGGTTGCCAAGTGAGGCTGTAGGGCCACCCAGACTATACACTGTAGGTGTTGCTAACCCAGGCTGACCTAACACGGTTCCTGGCTGACCCAAGCCCACCTGCTGACCTACTGCAGCAGCTACAGCCATGTTCTGTAGTGCAGAGGCCGTCAAGTTGTTCTGCTGGGGACCTGCATGACAGGACCAAGTCACATCTGGGATGTATACAGACATAACGCTTTAATGCTACACTCATTCAGGTATACAGATATTATAGAAATAGGCAACAATTAATCAGGTCAATGCAATACCTGAATCATTACGAGCCCATGGTGGGTTCTTTCCAAACTGAGCCATTTTGGCTGTGGAGTCAACAATTCACTTCTTTCTCAATTTGGCCTACACTGGACAAAAAAACATGCATTTTTTAAAGCATACAAGCAGGATACATTAAACATGGTAGGCATCAATTACTTACATGACCATCAATTTATCATCTCATTGATAATAACAGCTCATTCAGCCAGCTACATAGTGGAGAATCTTTATCAAGGGAAAAAAATATAGGCCTTTCCATGTTTTACATTGGAGGCAACTTGTGAATTTGAGCAATTCGTGGGAACAAACCAAATTTGTTATCCCTTGTTTTGCAAAGTTGAAAAATTATATGTTTAGATACAACATGCAAAGAAGCTTTGACCATTGAACTAATCAAGAACAGAACAATGAATGTTGGTTGATAGTAAATATATATAATGAGCAACAATAAAAGAATAGCAGCGCCCAAAATGGATGGTCGCCCATGGCGAATAACTTTCGATTAGACCAACTGCAATATTCTTATGATACATAGATTTTGCACACACAGAGTTCAGGAAAGACCGTCGGACCACGGACATGTCCGGTATTTTTCTCTTTGGTCCGGTAAATAAAGCCATTTCCATCGGTCATTGTGTCCGACAGTTTATTTCGTCAATTATGTTGCATAAATAGAGAAATATCGACTGTATAGCCATCTTTCGAAACCAGCGTCGCCGTTTCATTTTGCCCAACATATGCGAAGAATAATAATTACGCGAAATCTATAGTAAGGACCCACTTTTATGGATCAAAGAGTGACTGGAACAGTGAGCACTGGTGAGCGGATTGGGGAGAGTGATAGTTGTGTTTTAGTTTTCTAAATTAAGGCTAGTATTAGTAGCGATATTTTAGTGGGTTTTGTGCTTCGCTGGAGAACTGTGATTTCCCCAGCCTGTGACATGATGGTGTTGCTGCCTTACAAGGAGGGGGTTAGGCCTGGGAGGAGGCCGCCCCAAAAGGAGAAAAAAATGAAGAAAATACCCTAGAAAATATCCAAATACATTAGAGACAAAATATTCCTTGGCTTATTTGTATGGCGAAAATATTCCTGTATATTTTATACAGCAGTAATGCAGAGGGGATTATTTGTATAATATGTACTTAAGTTCAGAAGATGCCTTTTTTCAGCCCTGGATATTAGATATCTGTCTTTGGTGTTAAGTATTATCTACCATGGTATATATCATCTTGTGTATATCCGCACTAGAATGAGGGATTATCAATTTGCTTTGTATGTTAATGTTAATTAATGTATTAAACAACTTTCAAATCAGGAGTATTCAAATGAATGTATGCAATTTATTTCAAAACAACATTTGTTAACTATCAGCCTGTCAATGTTATCTAAATACCTTCAAAACGATTTTGCTGCCAGGAAGTGGAGAGGTAAAGTTGAATGACAGTCACAAAGTGTAGGGCCCTAGGGGATCATACTCATGTGAGAAGTGACAAGCATAAATTTTTGCATAAGTATCTATAGGTCTGCGATAATTGTGGTATATGTCTAAGCACCATTAACAAGCAGAGGGCTTCTTTAAAAATCTCGTATCACAGCATAACTGGGCTTTTTAATGTAAGGCTAACAAGGTCAAGAAAAAGTATAATGCATAGTATTAGTAATAAAAATAATATATCGACAACAATCTTAGTGCTTAGTTCGATCAACAGACGCTAAAATGTCTACTGTACATCCTTTCTTGTCATTTGCTCCAAACCGTGACCGGGAGGTGGGATTTCTAAGGTACTGCCACGGAAATGAAGGTCACTCTGTATGGGAAACCCCTGTCAGCTAAGATGACATCTCCGGACCTATTATTTCCAAGGAAGCCTGACTCGCTAGTGATATGCTGGTCGGAAGCACGTCCGCCCCAGCATTCAGAGAGGAAGGATATCATTCCATTGGGCGCTATGGCTATCAAAATTTAACTTAATTTTTGTAGTATGACCATGTGTAGGCTTGCAGCTTTAGGTTGCGTGGTCTCTCAATGAAAATTGACAATCAATGGTGCATGTGGCATTGGGTACTTTTCTAATAGTGATGACGGTAAAGATTGTCTAACATCTTTACGCACAGGCCAGTAAATCAGAGGCTTCAGTTCAATGGGCATGAATTTCACCAAGGTTTTGATAATTGCCAAGCACATTCCATTAGATATGTTGTAGAGGTCGGCAAGAATAGCATTGGACAGGTCCAGTAGTAGTTTCATCATAACCAGGGTCATTTCATCCAGTACAGAGAGCTTTCTTGTTGGGCCACTTATTTTCGGTCTTTTCGTTTTACGATTGACAGCTTTGATCCACTTAGCCTGCATTTGTGGATCACGAAGCTGGGTAGGAAAAGGGTGCAAAGTGAAAGGGTGCGGGCAAGTGCAACTAGCCAACCCATAATTACATTGGTGGCTTTCACAAAATGTTTTCTTCCAACGATTAAGTCGATAATTGCTGTTGCCACAACCAACAATTGCGCAAATTCGACCCATTTTCTAATTATAGTGAATCGCTTGACTGGCGTACTTCAGAATTGTCTTGTATAATGCGCACCAGACGTGGAGTTGGAGTGGAATGATCAAGTAAACTTTGTGAATAGTGTTACATGCATCTCAATTATGTACATATATTAGTTAATCGCCTAATTGCATAGAAACATTTGAAGTCAACGATCGCGGACGCTGACTGCCTCGCGGAGTCCCAATGCGCGGCGCTCGCACCAGGCAAGAGTTTTCCCGAATTCACCTTTAACCCTGCACATCGGCACATGCGCAGTCGGAACTGGTCTATGCTGCCGCACAAATATTCTCTGCCTAAATTAATAAATACGTCGATAACCAACTGGCAACTCAAATGGCATTCATCAACAACTTGTAACACTAGATGGAATGGTCGCTATGCAAGCAATCGTCAATTGTGAATGAAATAAAATTCTTTAAATATACATAAACGGGATAAACTGCAGACTCACAAAACTAATTAACGTCAAATAGATCCATTCGTGGAAATCATTCTATCAGAAAAGTGAAGACAAGGAGCGGAAGCGCTTTTCGTAGGAAAATGCAAGTCTCGCATCAATGTGCAAAGCTGCTATAAAATATTTCTTTGTCATAAAAAATGTCTCATAATATGTTTTTAGTAATATTTCTAACATAATTGCAGCAACTCATTCACTAAAAAAGATATCGAATATAAATATCTCTTCGATGACACCGCATCGCATGCAGTTTAGCTTGGGGAGTGTTCAGTTCTTGAAAATTGCCCGATGGCCTCCAACTAGAAACCAGTAATTAGATCGTGATGACAATCTATCTCACAAATGTCGATAGCTACTGCGAAAATATGACCAGTGACTATGATAAGGATTATCTTTACGAAACTGATCATGTCAATATAACGACGACAATGATGATGATGCAGTTGATGATGGCGATGATGATGATTTTAGAGTGCTATGATAAATCATTATATCGGCTTCCTGTGAATCATTTTATAACCATATATATATATATATATATATATATATATATATATATATATATATATATATATATATATATATATATATATATATATATATAACTTGAATGAATGAAGTGAGCTGAACGTTACGTTGAAGCACCCCGAAGTGGTACAGGGGTGGCAAAATCAGTGCCCCCCCCCCCCCCCCCCCCCCCCCCCCCCCCAAACACACACACACTTTCCAGCTAGCAATTGGTTCAATTGCTAATATAACATAGAAAGGTCCCCCGTTCATCAAAGAACCCAATTACTCATCTTCACCGAAGATTGTTCCCCCTCATAATGCGACAAAAGCTGCGCTTGGCACACATTCTGCAGCATTGGAATGTTTCATCTTGCATCAGATAGGAAATGGTCCCTTTAGGAATAACTCTGCCAATAAGGCGTGAGCAGCACATTCTCTCCGTATGACTCAAACAAAATTGTGCCAAAACATGGCAGAATCGAATGTCATATTAAGTGGGCCGCTAAAATATCGCGATGGTAAAAAGGTATGTAGTGTGAAATTATACCGAATATAGCGAAATTCATAAATATAAAATACTGCTTTATTATTTGTGTTTTCTTCGTTACAGTGGAAGCCGCGATTAGGAATATTAAAGAAGTTATCCCCAGTGGCGGGTGAGCAAGACCATATCTATTTTCTTCCTGCACATTTTTTTTACTGCACTTGCTTGTTTGGTAGTCCAACCGGGTTCGACTGCTGCCTTCGTACATTCTCATTCCAGTCCATCGTCGAAACTGGATACCGAGTTTAAATAGCAGAGTATCTACATTTTATGGAGGGCTAGGTCATGTCGTTTTACTGCACCCTATTAAATGAACGTCAGTGGAGTTAGTAGCCCCGGGCGGACGGTATACTTATATACCGTCCTGCGTCTTCATTTTCTGCGCTAATGGCTTATGTGTTTTGAAAGGCACGTGCAATTTAGTATGTAGAAAACAATATATATCAAAAATATGTCCTAACGGGCCAAAAGCTTTCCCCATATTCTGGCGGTTCTTTAACAAATGGCATTTAATATAGATTCCCTGAGGGAGTGACTGACCTTTGACATAGGCGCATTCATGCAGACACAATGTCCGTCATTGTTTTGGTTAACTGTCCCAAGATTCCATTGCAAAAATCATCTATGAATCATAACTTCAAACTAGATTTAACCTAATTTCGGTCTGGGGAACCTAATGAAACAGAACTATGAACTTGTGTGCGGCTCAAAATCTGATTTAAATCACTATTGAGGGATATAGGGTTGAACTCGGACTATATGTCAGCCGTAAATACAGGTCAGAGTACTTTAAAACAGATTAGAATGTATAATCTTTCCGTAAAGCTATTGTATCATTAGTATGATTCTGGTCTGAGTGGCTACAAAAAACACATTCACTATCAGATGTTTTTATATAGTGCCCTTTGTTGGGTCTGAAATGGCACCTGGAGGTCATTCAAGCAAGATTAATTATAATTTTTGTGCTGCATTTTTTCAATGAACTCCTCATTGTAGTTCATGTGCACGTAAAGAATCAACTGTGCTGTGGCACTACAGTGCAGTGCCTACAGCTTTATTGAAAATCTTCTTTTATGTAACATATTTAAGTGTTGACTTGTGCACAATTCAATTTACAGAGTGCATTGCAGGGGTGGAAACTAACTTTTTCAGCTACCTGCCAACCGGGCCGGTACATGAAAAAAGTAACCGGCCCGGCTATAAACCTACCAGCCCAAAAAATGTGTAAGGAATTTCTGCTTCCTGAGTGTCAAATTTATTCAAACAAAAACTCATATACAGAACAAAAACGCCCATACAGAAAAAACCTCAGCAAATAGACGAAAGGTGGTCACATAATTTTAAAAAAAACTTCTCATACAAAGACCTTAATAAACAAATCACAGATTAGAGGTCCTTAAGCTCCTCCCCTTAGGCAAGTTCTTCGAGCCTTTCAAGCGTCATCTTCCTCACCATCACTCTCCTCATCAGTGTCTCCTTTCCCCTCCATGAACATGACTCGCTTCTTTCTGGGGCCACCGTAACTCAATGGCCCATGATGTGTCATAGCTATCAATGTCGGATTGAATTTGAAGCATTGTTATCATGTGGTCATTTAGGGTGGTTGTATTGAGGCTGAAACGCCAGTCACTCTTGATAATCCTCATTGAGCTAAAACCACACTCTACATTCTGCAGTAGAGGCAGGGAGAGTTAGGAGAAGATCCACCAAGAGGAACAGGTTCACACATTCTTCACCACACTCTGTTCATGTGGAGCCAGCAGTTCTTTGCCCTGTGAACGTCTATATTCTTTGATGCTTTCGAGCTTGAATTTTCCAGTGCCCTTGTAAAAAAGACCTTTTTAAAGATGCTCTTTGGTTGTGAGTGCTCTGTGTTGTTTACAATGCATTAATTGTTTTTCATGGTCGAATACCAGTCACTCACTTATTTTCCCCAAATCGTCTCGCATCCTGTGATCTCTTTCATAGGCTCTTGCCAATTCCTTCTGTTCCTCTCAGACAAGCGCAAGATTGATAGTTGATGCCCCAACATAGCTGACATGTTAAGCTGAGTAGAATATGACGCACAGTTTATCCACGTCGCAAGGCTTGAATGGTTTTGTTCGCTACAGATCAGATAACAACTGTCTCTTTCACCCAGTTTACGGTGTCGTCCTACTGGGTGTAATAAATTTGTATCACCAATGTTTAATCTTTTGGTGACGTTCACGAGTAATTGGCTGGTTGATACTAAAAGCAAATAGCGCTAACAATGTTAGATTGGCGTGATCATTCTTTCGTAGTCGCACGCTGACCAATGATTAGCTGTCTGTTACAAATTTAATTAATTATTCATGAGGTTAATCGCGGACGCCAGGCTGCCGCTTTCTGCAGCCAACCTCGAACGGTGGCAACATACGAGAAAATCCTGAGGCGAAGTTTTGCCATGCGAAAAATTGACTCGCCAACTGGACGACTGAATTGGGTCTGGCCACTCGCCCGAGCCTGATTTTACTCGCCATTGGCGGACGGGCGAGTGCTCATTTCCACCACTGCATTGTTAACTTGCACTAGTTTACAGCACTGGCACTGTTGAGTTGCTGTTGACCAACAGACATGCAGAAGATGCCGGTTTTTAACTAACACTAATCTCCATTCAAAGTATTTTGTAATGTTTTATTAATGAAACAACATTGGGAGTGAATATTAGAGAAGTCTGTATCATCCAACATAAATTTTTACATCAAACAGCAGGAGGATTATTATTCACTTGTGGGGCTTGCAGGGCTCGAAATTAGCACCGGGTGAAATTGATGTCGGGCGGGTTAAGCAAGCGCAACTAGCCGCCCGGCCGGCGGGTAGATTTTTCCCAATGCATACACCTTGCGCCCAGATTCAATACACCGGTAGCGGGGCTCACATGATTAAACGCCGCTTGAACCATAAACCCGACACACACATAAGAAGAAAGCTTCCTGGCTGTGAACTATCCTGTCTTATGTCATTACATTTATTGACCCATAGTTTATAAACTAAAAGTAAAGTGTTAAATAAACTGATGGCATAGATAAGCTGTCAGAAAACGTTACGCAACTAACATGCCTCGATTG
This sequence comes from Urechis unicinctus, assembly GCA_034190875.2. Taxonomy (NCBI): domain Eukaryota; kingdom Metazoa; phylum Annelida; class Polychaeta; order Xenopneusta; family Urechidae; genus Urechis; species Urechis unicinctus. Next base: position 57,008,392 of record CM067344.1, on the reverse strand, counting down.
TTGGTGAAAACTTGTTTGTGAAAATTTGTAGGGCCGGTAGAATTTCAAGGTTACCAGCCCGCCTGACCGGTGAAGAATCTGGCTAATTTCGAGCCCTGGGCTTGTGTTGCTACTAATGACAGTTATTAGATTGTGACTCCTTTTTGCTTTGTATGAAAGGCTTACATTTTACATTGTAATTGAAGTTCCAATCTACATATCTGCTTACCTTAACCTTTTCACCACCAGTGCTCTGTTCCCTCCGCCTTAATACACCATGTTCCTAGCTACTAGTCCAGTCTCATGGGGACACATTATGGACCGAATAGTGATTTATCAAAAAAAGTATTAGACTATTTGCCATAATATGTCATAATTCCCAAATAGTTGTCATTGAAACAACAAAATGGGCTTCCTGTCAGCATCATTTAATTTCTCCAAGAACGGTCCATATATTGCATTTTCCACAAGACGACTGTTAACAAACTCTGCGTTGATTATCCATCAACAGGCTTAAGTTATATGATTTATATTGACCAGACCCTAATATCGTACTGCTCAGCAGCCCCGCTATGTAAGGGTTTGACCTTAGTAATAAATAGATCAGCCAATCTGTCATTGGTAAGGCGGTAGATAGCTAGATAGTCTAAGACCATGCAGCATAGATTTCGTCTTAAGACAGCCTGAAAGCCGACCTAAGTGCGCAGCTACTAGAATTATAAACACCAGGAATATGAACATAAGCCTGCCGCTATAATTTTTGAATCGAGATTTTCCCTCATAAATATTCATCATTGCCAGTTTAGCGGGAAATGTTGGGGTTCCTGGTAAACCCAGAAATTGGTGTTGAAAAGCTCAAGCTATTTCATGCCCCCAAAAATGATGGGTCAATTTGTCTTGGATATCTTAGTTGAAAGGAATGATAAATTAGCAGTTCCAGGTTGGTGCTGTAAGTGGCCGCCAAAGAGGTTTTTCTGATTAAGTACACTTTGCCTGATAAAGAGCAGCTAATAGAACAGATACTGTATAGTCCAAAATATCTTTGCCTACTGGTATATCAAAGTGCTCAAATATTAATCAACTCACAATTAATCATGAGCTGAAATGAAGCTAGTCAAATTTGCTTTAAGCATAACTAACACTGACTCGCACAGCAATGAATAATATCAACTATAAGTTTGTTTCTGATCCTATCTTTTTCTCCATGCACAATAATGTTTGATATGTATTGTCTGTATTGATAGTCTAAATATCAGAAGACATCAAGCTTGCTATCACTTTATTTGTTGTATATAGAATGGTAACATGGGCTTAGATGATGTGAACTTTTCCTTTATCAGTGTATCAGTGCAATTACTTCATGAATAGAGCTTCACTTGAGTACTGAAATGTTGTTATAAAATGGAGCTAATTGTCGGATTGTTTGTTTTTAGATCGATTGCACCTCTCTCTCTATAAAGACTCCTGTGACTATGCAAGGCATCATGACATTGAAAAACACAAGATTCCCTTGGAGAACTTCTTGGGTATTGACTCTGGGTTCGCTCTTGACAAAGAGCAGCATGTTATGGCCATTGTCTGTCAAAACGCTGTTATCCTTGTGGCATTCCAAGCAAGAGAGGTCCTTATTGGCTGGGAGCTGACAGTCAGGAAAAACCTTGGGCAAGGTGATTAACATAAGTATCCCATAACAATAAGGGACCCTTTTCTATAATTAAATAAACAAATATTTTTAAAAAATCACTGACTAGATGCATCCAGTGAAGCCTATCAATTATCTGTCACTTTTGAATCATCGTATTCTCTCGGCCGTTCATGGTAATGGATGCTTGTGTGTATCATGTACCTCAGCAGCAGCTATTGTGTTCAGCCATAACTCAATCTGTACAATGATGCATATTTAAAATTTACACATGTTATTTCTCAGAGCGCCAGTTTCCAGCTACCCTTCTGAAGACCCCTCTGACCAGTGGTGTTCCCCTTGGACCTTGCAAGTTATATATACAAGGGCAGATGCTGTGTTTAACCTCTAGTCCAGTACCTCATATACTGGCCACTTGGCACATTGCAGAGCTCCGTCGTTTTGGTCTTATTGATGGTCACTTCTGCTTTGAAGCAGGATCTTGCAGTGGTAAGGAGGGTCAGTAATTTCTGCATGTTTCTTTGTAGATCAATTTTAAGTATAGAATTATAGACACTTAAGTAAACAATGATTTACATTGAAGGTGTCAAGACCATAGATGGGGTGTATACTGTTGCCCACGAAACATCCATGATACTGCCAGTTTGCTTAGGTGCTAAGTTAAGGTATCAGATTATACAACCACAAGGTGGCATGCAATCACATTGTACTATCATCTGACCAGCAACATGTATCATCTAAATCAAATCACTTTTTTAGCTCCTAAAAGGCTATGTAAATGTATGTGGTGACAATTGTGGTGGTCATTTGTACAATAGGAGCACTCGTGAATGGCTTCATTAATGAACGTTATTTCATCTTTACATATAATTTCCTAATTCATGTTGTCTCTTGTGAACCAGTCATACACCAGCGGAACCCTTAGGTTCTTGCCTTATGAGTTCGGTGGTGTATAAGTTAGGAAGGGGGGTGATTCAGTGTTCACCTAATTTGATGTGAATGCTAGCAAAATAATGATATGAATGTATTGTAATTTCATGAACAATTATGATACTTAAACTCCCACTGATGTTTGTAATACCTTGATACATACTGCATGTGAAAATTCTCTATGTTCAGGAGTGTATGGGCTTCAATGTTCTCATGGTGATGAGATATCTCATCTTCTGGAACAAGCTGCTCTTGGAAAGACACCAAAGAACAAACGTGCTGCATCCAGAAGTATGTGAATTGATGTTGTTGATGCCCAACTTGTCTGATTTCAACCTTATCTAAGATGGTAGTATACGTTCAATCTGACTCATTGTCTTGGGCATTTTTATGATGGAAAATAACATGGCAGATGACCCTGGCATCATGTTCACATGCTGTCAGTATGTTGAAGGTCGGTAAAACGGCATTGTACCTGCCATGATATCCCATTGTTATACATTTATCAGATGACCTCTCATTGGACATATAAGCAGGCCAAATTGAATGCATTGGCAACTATTGTACAATGCTTACAAGACCGTCTAGTTAGCGGTTTAGTCAGGGGCCATCTTATTGCATCCTGTTGTGGTGGTACACCTCGACATGATGATGATCTCTATGTTCCTTAAACTTCACTGAATGATACCCAATATTTAGGCTGACGTGACATAAAATAAACTCAAAACACACCCGGTAGTCTGGCACTCCCTTTATGCAATATCACAGTACATGGGAGAGCCCATATATAACAGACTTTTGAAGATAACTCGTATGTCACATTGTGCCTTCGAGTGCAAGTTGGTTGAGACTACAGCCACTAAGTGCTATGCAATCAGTTCCATCATAATGGTTTCATCATAAGCTCCCGCTTGTGGTATGGCTTGGTATCAATTGTCAACTTTCAGATTCCAGGGCAATTGTCAGATATCATGTGTATATTACGCACTCACTCTATACCAGCTAGATAATTTTCAATCCAATAGGTCTCTCTGGAACATGAGTTCCTAGGTGAAGGCCTAGCATATGTTTGAACTTATGGCGGTTGCACATTTTGCTAGGATGTATGGAATTATGACCCTGAGAAATTTTCCTGTTTACTGTCCTATGATAAATGTCAAGTCCACATAAATAACATCAGCCTTCTGGATGTAATGTTGTTATTTTGATCTCTTGTAGGACCATTGTTAAGTGAATCATCAAAGGGATCTCTGGCATCAGTGGCTGCCTCTAGGGGGGACACGGCAGCTAGTGAAGGGCTCGTCTATGTTGACCTGGTTCTTGTTGAAGAGGAGAATGAGCATGCTACCCCATGTGTCACAGACTCCACACAAACCAGTACAACCAGTAGTGGTGAGAAACAAAAACTTGTCAGCATTGATGATGCTCGGAGGGAACGGTTTTGTGACATCTATAACGTTTTACCAAGGCAAGTGGTCAAAGTGCAGAGCTATGGTCAGGACTGCCATACAAGTTTAAGCCAGTTGGCTAGTCGACGATATTCATGTGGTGATATTGACAATAGTGCAGGAGCAAGCAAACATGACAATCGATGCAATAGTGTACGGGACACAAACAGACTACTTCCCCCTCCTCATAATGCTCCTGTGCCCTCACGCAGCCAGCGAATCAGACGACCTTCCTATCCCAGGCCGCTAGGGGCTGCCACTGCCGAGGTACACTCGCGATCTGACACCAATATGTCTGAGATATTCACAACAGTTCAGTCTAATGGGGATGAGCTAAGTCCCAAGCTCAGGAAGTGTGATGGACTCCCTAATCCTATAATAACAGAGAATCAAGTATATGAAAGCAGTTCTCAGAATTCAGTGGGTGTTACTAATGGTGATGAGACAACGCGTCGTGGCAAGGAGAATTGTGAACCTCAATCTGTAACACGGACACCACCCCTTCCAGCTAAGAAATATGCTGTATCGGTGGCTGGAGTCGAGAAAGCTGTGGATATGCACAAACCTTTACATTATGTTGAAAGTCGGGATTTTGATGGGATAATGGATGACGGTTATCTGTATTGGCCCCAGACTGATGGCCAACTTCCTCCGAGGCCCCCTGTATCAGAACATGCCCAGTCCTCCTCATACAGAACTAACCGCCATTATGACAACACCAGCAAAAATAACCCTGCTTACATGAATTTGGGGCCACCAGGGCTACTGGCCTGCTCTGATAAAGGCGATACTATCCGTAAGTGCTCAACAGAGCACGTGAAACGGTCAACTAGTGACAGTTCTAGGAGATCTAGTCAACAGAGAGGGACGTTTTTGTCCCTGCATGGTAGTTTAAAACGTAGCCGTTCAAATGCTTCTCGTTCTTTGTTAAGTGCTCGACCTCCTGCTCCTAATGAGAATGACCCATATGGTGCTTATGTCATGTTGAAAACAGACTCCCCCTTGTCTAGGCCGCGTGGTCGTAGTCTGGAGGATGTGCTCGAGTCGGACTATATGCAGAGTCCGCAACTGCCCAATAAGTCTTCTCAATTGTTGCTGGCTCCTGGCTTATCACAGGCCAGCTCAAAGGGGCAAAGGACTACAGCTTACCCAGCCCTGCCACCTAAACAGGTTGTAGGGCAGTCAACTAGTGATACAGAATACATTCATATGCAGCCATCCAGTGGAGGCTCGACGAACTCACAGGCTAATACAGAAATTTCTTACATCAAGATGAATGTAACACGACCACCATTAGCTTCCCGGCATGCAAGCTTAATGTGTAAGCCATCTGCTAAATTGACTGTCAAACCTACCTTACAGCATTCACGTAGTCTAGATGATGAGTTGGACTCGCCCCATGGAGACACTGACGAATACCTGGACATGAACAGTAATGGACTGGCCATACAACGGCCATCAAAGACCACCCTGAGATGTGTCAAATCCAGCAACTCCCTCCTCCAGAGCTCTCCGTCGCAGCTTCAGAAGCCATTTGATAACTTGCTTCCCCACAAACATCACTCATCCAGACGTCCAGTCCCGTCTGGGAAGTCGGACAGTGAAGAGAAGCCAGGCTCAGCAGGATCTTCTGCTTCCTCGTCTAGCGGCAAGGGCTCCGGAAGCCGCACTCCTAGTCTCTTCTCGCGTATCATCCGCCGCAACAGTCACTCCAAAACAAATGGCAAGGAGACACCACCAGATGAGGGGTCGTCGAGTGCTGCATCCTCCCGTCGCAGCTCTATAGATCTCCTCACTGACACACCAGCTCTAGCTAATGTAGGGACATTGCGCGCCAAAAGTAGACATGCAGACATGTATGCTGACCGCAGTGCTTTAGTGACTCAGCTGTCTGAGCTGGATAGAGCCAGCTTGGACTCACTTCCCACTGAACCAGCACCCCCTCCTCCCCCTCAGATGGTCACCAGGCCTAGTAGTATCCTCCCTAAACCTTCCTCTGTGCCTCCTCCCCCTTCCATGACCACCATGAATACCAGCTTCGTCAACTGTGTGCCTAATGCTAATGACAAGCCAACATTGTTCCCTCGCTGTAAAGTGCAATACATCAACACAGACCCTGACCCAGAGGATCTGGAGTGGGCCATGCAGCAGGCCCCTGCTCTCCCTGAAAAGACCTACACGAGTTCCACCTCGCGTCACACAGATTCCATCACCTCGTCGATGCAAGGAGGATTGCGGGGACTTACATCATCTCGCAATGAGATGCTCGATGATGTATTCTATGAGAATCAGGATGGCTTTGAGAGAAGTCGCCGAGCCAGTGAACGAATTCCCCAGCGTCGGGGCCAGCCGAGTCTCACTGTGACCATTCCTCATCCTGCTGGCAGTCAGACCCCCATTCCTGGTGCTATTCCCGTCATTGTAGCTGACCGTGATGAAGACGAGATTTGGCCTGACGGTGAGTGTCATTTTTTTCCCCCTTTATTTAAAATCATTGTTAATATATATTTACAGAATGAATGTGAGCATGCTTAAAAATAAGAATTTCTCTAGTTGGAAGTGTCATTTTTTTTATAAGGGAATGTTACTTCCTGCAGGTCATCTGTGTGTATTGTGTATTACATTGTCAATGATCAAATTCTTCAGCAAGGCATGCATTGTTTTTTGGCATGCAGGCAGGAATCGTCATCGCCTGGTAAGCCATCAATCGCAGGCCTCACTCATATCGTGTACCAGCACGGAGACATGCACCACGCCAGTAGTGGTAGAGGACCAGAAAACAAGTCCTGCTCTCACCACACTTAGACCTCGCTCGGGCAAAGAATATCAGCGCTTAGATCGTCGGAAAATAACAACCGAAGTGGAAGAATCCAATCAACTTCTCTCTCAGCCTCCCAGTGCTCTTGAAAGTCGACTGAATGCTGCTCAGTCCCCTAACTCAGTCAATGCATTCTCATTTGATTTAGGGAGTAATTACTCTCGCAAAAGTGTTTCGTCGGTGTGGAGTAGCGGTGAGGATTCTCCCAAGCATTCTAATAGTGTGTGTTCAAGACAGCCTTCATTCAGGGAACCCATTTATATGAATTTAAACTTTGCCAAGAATGATTCGCTCATCATTATGGAGGGAACTCCCCCCTCCTCCCCAGGCCCCCGCTCCCTCTCCAGATTATCTGAAGTACAGCTGAATTATGCCGAGATTGATCTCACAGAAACGGAGAACTCCTCTCGTCGGAGACGGCCCCGTGCTACACCCACAGAGTATGCCATGATCGATATGATAGCTACTGCAGCCGCCTCACGAGTTGGCCGTGAACATGCACGTCTTCGTGAGGACAGTTTGCTCCGCAAGGAGTCACAAAGGCTTGCTGATGGGAGACCTCCCCAAGCAGGTCATCGAGGCAGTAGTATTGAGAAGAAAGGATCTCTCTCTCGACACAGTAGTGTCACATCACGGGACAGATAGTCCTACCTCAATTAGCTACAGGAAACCAGGGCTATTGTTGTGAAATGGTCAACATGTCTGAGAATGCAATTCAGTCACAGAACACTGTGCTCTGCTTAAATCAATGGTGCATTTAAAATGTTGGTTATTGATTTTGTAGTGATTTGTTTTAACTTGCTAAAGACATTTTATTACTGATTTTCTGCTATAAGTCTGAGCGAGCTATTGATAGATGAGACGCAAGTGGATGCCCTCTATGACTTTATCAAACAGTTGTGCTGTTTTTATTTGATTGTGAACTTCTGTGAAGGCTGACAGTGTATATTTGTAATACATGGTATATTTGTGGGTTGCATTGTTTCTATTCCTTAATTATACATAATTATTATTTTCTGGAAATGGTTGTGACAATATGACTGGTTGATATGTAACAGTTTATGAGGTCAATATGGTGTGCTACATGGTATCTTGCTGTAACCCAGGTATGCAAACATCTATGTGTGGTTGAGTTTGAGCGCTTGGTCTATAATCTGCATTACACAACATGCTGCTTTCTTTAACATGATGCATTGTTTGTTGGGAGTTTTCGTATGATTTCTATCCTAACATTAATTCCACTATTGTTCAGCTCATTAATTCAGTGAATATAAGGTGGTTGGGTTTTTGGTACTATAGCCCCTTAGGTAAAATGACAAACTATGACAAATGACCAAACTCATTGACCTTTTCCAATCTACGGTTAATATCTTCCTATCTCTCGTGTCAGTGATGTGTTGTTGATATCCAGACTGCTTCAGTGCTGGTTTCTTTTAATGGATATTTGCACTAAATGATTGCTATGGCTCACAAGTGTTAAAGACCCTCTATACTAAATCAATATGCTGGATTATAAACTTAGAAGTTCATGGTAGTGTTTATGGGGAACTAAGGTACTTTGTGAAGCTCAATTAAATTTGTTCTGCTTGATATTTTAATGTATTTCCAGATTTGTCAAATTTCAATTGTTTACAATTTTGTCACAAATAGTGTTTATAAGTCCATGTTTTCATGTGTCTTATGCTATGACAGCTTTCATTACATCACCAATTGGCACAACTGCCGTGAGTCAGAGCTATGCAATAGGTATTGCCACTAAGCTGACATGTTTCTGTACTCGACTTTAGACCAGAGGTGCTGATCATCTTTCACACTTACTCTTAATGTCAGTTGGGCCGATCAAGTGATGTCGTGAAAACAGTCATGGTGGCAATCACAATTGAAAATTTAGTGAACATTTGTAACCGCTTTTCTTTCAGATCGATTTTGCAAACAAACTTTATTGGGATATGTTTCTAGTAGGATTAGGAACCAGATTGACCCAACTTCTTAAAACATCTCCGTTCCCTTGAAAACAATCCCTCCCTTGTGTTAAGTTTTAACTTCCTTATACAACGCTGCATTAATTTATAATTCTGAGTTACGATAGGCTGGTATGTCAGGAATGTGTGACAAGGGACTGGCCATGGGCCACAATCTTGAATGCTATCCATGCAAAACCATAGAATGGCTCCTGTCAACTTTAACCTGTCTGTTTCAAATAGCAAAAAGATTCTATTGAGTTTATGATGATGATGCCAATTCCTTTTTTTGAGTTATGAATATCTATTTGAGTTTTGTTGTCACATTGTATGAAGTATGAATGATCCATGCATATGAATGAAAATATCATGTTGGTATATGATGGTGTTGTTAAGAAGTCCGTGTGGTGTTGAGTTAATGATTGGTATCAAGTGAATTGGCCGGCACTTCCTCTTTGGCCTCTGGTCACTCTTTTCTTTAATTATGCAAAGAATGGGGTTCTATATACTTATCACAATGCTGGTTGATAAGTAAACCACTTGCTGACCTCTCTCTCTGGGTAACAACAGTTAAAAAATTAAATTAATTTCCTATTTGCATCTGTGGGCAATTTCCCTGTTACATATATGGGTATGGGCAATGTTAAAGGATTTCTAGTAAACAGTTCATGATAAATCAATTTTTTTTAAAAAGACAGAAACACCTATTTTTTTAACAGTTAGAGAAGGTCTTAAAAGTTTAGTTGACCAAGTGATTGTCGACGCCTATAAACAATGATGGCAGGTAGAACTGAGCTGTCAGCCAAACACTGAGACGGATAGGATTCCAGCAGATCTACATCACCGGTATGTGTTACAAGAGTGATCATATGATGTAATCATGACTCTATAGGAGCAAATCTAAAACTGTAGTTGTCCCAAAGATTGTTTAGAAAGGAAGTGCATCTTGTTGCACTGAGAACACTACTCTGTTGCTGTTTTGACAGCAGGGTTTCTTTGAGTTACTTTATTAGAACAATTTTTAAAATATTTTGATGTTCGTCAAGGGCCCAAGTTTTGCAGCCCGGTCTTGGCAGCAGATCGATCTCAAGTGGGCGATGGCATCTCGGGGAAGTCGTCCAAGCAACACAATCTCTTCCATGAAGCTCTTTTGAACTAAGTTGGAGAGCCAGTGCTCCCTCTTGGTTCTCCAGGGTTGGCCCTGTAGCAGTAAAAAAAATCGACATTTGTAGCAAGATCAGACGTTACCTTCACAATGTCTGCCTCATGTAATAAATGCAATCCATCAGTACACAATATTATCTTGAGAAGCTGATTATCGACAGCGGTTAACAAACTCCATTATCTGCGCTATATGATAAGGAATTCCTATGATCTTATAATCATTGATAGTATTAAATCAATTCAGTCAAGCAAGAAAATACTGACAGAAAAGAAAACTAATAAGCTTTTGTTTGTATGTGTGTCAATGGAATTGCAGTGTAGTCTAGCTGTGGAAATGGAATAACTTAAGCTAAATACTTATTGAAGACAACACCACTCTTCACTCGTATACTAAAATAGTCGTGAGCTTTGTCTTTTGAGTAGCAGTTTGCTTATTATCAGTTATAAATAATGGTGACCTCCAGTTTAAGTACCGATTCAGAGCAAAAAATCATCAGTTATTGAACTGATACGCAGATGTTCCGTTAATTAGCCATGCTGGTACGCATTCACTCTAAGTATCAATTTAACCAGTCAAGGTATTCATTCACTCACAAATAATTTATCACACAACATTTGTTAACAATGGATGAGTGGGAGATGTCATTACATGAGAACATAGCTGTTCTTGTGCACAAGCACTACAAGCTATATGATACTACCATTTAATCGTCAGGGATTCCATGAGATGATTCAACTGTACCCTCACCTGACCTTCAGGGGTTATGTCATATTAACACACTGACATGCCTGAGGTTTTATAGTTTGGTAAGGCAGTGACAGAATGTCAACAGAAAGCTGCAGAAAAATCACAGGAGTCACTACTACATGAAGTGAAACATTCATAGTCACCAAGACAAGATTTATTCATAGATACAACCATTACAAGATTCTTCTTTTATATTGTGTGGGAGTTAACAGTCCATTCGTTGGAAAGCATGTAATCACAACCCACTAAGACACAATAATGAAATGTGAAACTTGGCTTAGCTCACTCTACTTGAACACAAAAATGGTTATGCAAGAGCTTATTCAAGTGACATCAGTTTGATCAGGCTAGAAAAAAGAAGCCAATCACATGGTATATGAAGCTATTTATCATATGCTAGGATATATAGAGTGTTTACAATAAGCAGCAGGACATATGGCATCAGTCTCAAAGAAACTTCTTGTTGAAATTGCTGCAGGTAACATGCTAGAAGGAAAAGGCTTCTTTGACCAAAGCATAAAGCAGGAATGAAGGCACAAAGATCCTGCAAGAAGATGTCAGCCAAGTTCATTGTCAGTATTACACTGTATGTTGATGCTGATATTGAGTGCTGGTGCAGGGTCAACATTTTCCTTTGAGTCAGTCTGTCACTGTACAGAACTGGGGACAATATTGCCTGGTGATATCCACATATGACAGTAAGTTTATCTACTTGTAACTATATAATGTGGCGATCAACAGGGACATTTGTTACATTATGGAAATTGTAATAAACATTACCCTAGGTATTCTTCCATCATGGTGAGCAGATCTGGAGACAATGAAGGCTCAGACTTGGAAATTCAGAAGCTACTGATCTACAATAGAAATACAGTAAACCAATGTAACAAACACAGAATTTTAAGTTACAACTGAACTCATTAACAATGTGATCACACACATGTACACAAACACGCACCCAGTCTAACGATAACATTGTAAATCCAATGACTAGTGACATATCAAATGTTCTTCAATAGATGACAGACCCTGAATCAACGCACCTATTCACATTTAACAATTGGATTTTTATCACTACAGATAACGACTCTCAGAAATAACTGATAATCAATCGGACACTTACATAGGTAGCATTAGCAAAAGATATTTGAAGAGACATCTATGAGAAGCCCAGACATTTTGTCCATGTAATCTATAGATAACTCACCTGAATATACATCTGTGATAGTTTGTACGACAACATTTTCCATGCAAAACACTTCCTGTACATTGAGTGTCTCAGAGCTATAACATAAAAACAAACTCTAAAATTACATGCGTGTTGCTGCATATTGTATAGTTAATGAAGGGAATGAAAATAGTCCTTGTAATGGAGCTCAGTGGTTTCATTTGGAAATTCATGACAGCCAAGATGCCATCTCAAACAGGAGACTGGAAGACCTCTGAACTCTGCTACTTTTTACATGATTTACTATTTTAATATTTGCCTACCGAAGTTTACATACAGACAGACAAATAAAAAGATGCAGGAGTAAAGGTTTATGACCATAAATGTCTATCAAATGATATCCTGGTATCTGATAAATGACATGTTATTGAAGTTCGTATGATTATTTGATTAGTTTGGCAAAGAAGATGACGGTAACAAACCCAGAGTAAAACACACGATTAATAATAAAATTTAAAGTTACCTCTTCTCTGTAAGGATAAGGCCATTGTCATGAGCTGTTGTGTCAGATACTTCAATGGATTGTGCTACATTGATCTGGTCATCAAAAGAGTGCCTGGAAACATAAGAGACATAAGGGAAACAAAGACAAATACACCATTGAATACTATTGGTACAACTGGTTATCAATAAGTAGAAAAGTAATATTTTTGCAACACAGTCAGACTGTTCTAGTGTCGCATTACAATAGACATATGCTGTCAAAATCATACATTATTCCACAATGGTTCACGTTATAGCAGTTTTGACAATAAGGCTTGTGTTACATGTTTTGAATTTTGGGTGTAATGGCAAATTCATCATACAGGCCACAAGAAACTACATGTCAATCTACAAGGGAAACTCAAAACTCACAAAGCTAGTATGTTTTACCTTTGTTTTGCTAGAGTAGACTGAACAATGTTTGCCAGATCTTTGATTGTGGGGTTAAATCTCCTGTTGGAAGATGGAGGAGGGTTCCCTTCAAACAGCTCATTCTTGACATAAGACTCTAGATGGCTCCTTATCTCCTTTGGCCGCCTCATCCCATTGTTCACCAGATCCTCTACTTTGGCTCGCACCAGTGGATCAATAGGTAGTAGGTGGGCAGTAGCCTGTATTGTTGCATACAAAGTTATTAACTACTCACATATCTAAACAAGCAATACATGTTTTAATGCCCTTTCAATGCATCAGGAACATTTCATATCAAATCTATTGCCATAACAAAGCTGCTGTTGTTGAGGCCATTACAATAGAACTACCTGGTAGCTCCTTGACATATAATTGTAATACATGCATATCCTCAATGACTGACTAAAGTTTATCTCTGATTAGACGAATAAAACATACTATGTGGGCAGAACATAAATCCTCAAAATATAACATCATTTACCGGTAAAATTCAAATGATTCTATCCCAGACATCTAAGTTGTCTAACAACTGATGTGATAAAAGTGCAAGGTTAACTCAGATTAACAATACAAAATTATCTACTGCAATATGTTGCCAATGAATGGACTTATTTACCATACCAAGTTTGCAAGAATGGAACATGAGTTAATGCTTAACACAGATATATTCAAGGAGATGTATATGCCTCTGGAATGAAATAACCAATAAGGGAATGGATTATTCAAAAACAGTGATTTTGATGTTTAATATGTTGTATGTCGCATACAGAAGTACAGCCGAACTTTTGCTAACTCGCAGCACAATAATAAAACCTGCGATGATTCAGACACTGGTGAAAAGTGACCTGTTGTGAAATTTGTTACACAAAAAGAGGCATTAATTTACCATAAAAACAAAGAAAGAAAGGTTAAAATTTTCTGGGCTACTTCACTTGATTTTACACACTTGTGGCTCAATACTATCCTTATCAAAGGATTTCCAATTTGTTATTATAGCTTTGTATTTATTTTTGTATCATAAAAATGACAGCTCAAACATACAGCACACTGTAATGTATAATAAATGTTTACTAACAGATCATTTACAAACCTTGAATTGAGAAGAATATATGAAAGCATAATTATCGGGAGAGAAAAAAGAATAAACAGATTTATGCTGCACTTACCTCACCAATCTCATGGCCACTGTGATCTTCCAACTTGGCAAACGAGTAATAAAAGCGCCTCTCAAGGAGAGACACACTAAAGTTGGGGTCACACAGTATCTCTTTGATCAAGGCTCTTACTTTGGACCTGTTACTTTTGTCAGGGCTTCCAATCTGTACATTCATATAAGACAATAGGTTAGCATAATCCAGAATAAATTTCTATATGTTCCTGCAGAAAATATAACGTTCATTATATGAAGGGTACATAATATAGAATAATGTATTTATGTACAAAATGACATATTCAGCCAAATGTCAACACTATATAGCTGTTTAGGTATAAAAGAGTTCAAAGGCTTATCAAGCTCATTCCTGTCAATCAATCATCTGCATCTGATTATCTATTGCTGAGCCATGAAAAACTACACAAAGAAATGTGACAATAAATCAGATTTAGCCGCTGCACTGCACCAGAAATAACCTATTCTTATGAATTGTTTACATTAAAAGTCGTTACCTGAACAGACGTCATCACCAAAACTTCTCTAACTTTGACTTGGGCACTGCAACCCACTTTCTTGCCTTGAACATGACCCCTAGCATGTTTGTGAGCATGATCTGTCGACTATACAAATAAAAATAAATTTACAGAGAGATAAATACATGCAAATAATTATATAACAACCTTGGCTCTAGTCTTGGTAATCATGAAATTGTTTGTGAGCATGATCTGTCGACTATACAAATAAAAATAAATTTACAGAGAGATGAATACATGCAAATAATTATATAACAACCTTGGCTCTAGTCTTGGTAATCATGAAATTGTTTGTGAGCATGATCTGTCGACTATACAAATAAAAAAAAATTTACAGAGAGATAAATACATGCAAATAATTATATAACAACCTTGGCTCTAGCCTTGGTAATCATGAAATTTGAGCATGCATGTGAGAACTGAAATGGTTTGTATTTTTCAGAATGTGGTATAGGAAGTCGGAATGCAGTTTTGTTATACAAATTTTGCCTTATTAAGCAGAATCTGGGAAGCAAGTAGCATGTTGGGGTACAAGAGAGTGGTCATTGTTAAACAAGGCCATAGATGAACTGAGGAATTCAGATCAATTTGAGATCAACAATAAAATGTCCATAACTTAATACCATCTTATCAAACCAACAGGAATGGACCATATGTACTGCTAAACTGTGTAAGGATACTGAGAGCAAGTCATGGAACAATTGTGTTTCTTATCCACCACATATATATAAACCAATTCATGCAGGCAGCTCCCAGTATTAACTGGCTCTCAAACTTATTAGTCAATAACCAACCTAAGGGATGTCTAATTTATTCATTCCCCGCTTTACAAATTAGTTTGATATTTACCCGACTGTTTTTGCGCATTTCTTTCTTTTTTCGATGCCGATCAGGGCCTTGATGGCAATCAAAAATGCGCCCCCAACAACATAAAAAGGGGAGGACGAGTCAATTGCTGGTTCATATCTCGACTTTTGATCCACAATGTGCCACTTTTTTGAGTTGCGGATGTCCAGCTCCTCATCTGCAACATTAAATGGAATGTAGCTTTCATAGCCTTATATGGTGAATTTAAAGATACATATGGAATAAAACAGAAACATTGGTGTGGTGTAATAAAGAGTCTAGTGACACAAAGTTGCAATAGGAATACAAGGAACCCATGATTTTGGTAATTTTAGAAGTCTACCTTTTGTTCTCACTCCAATGCCTTTAACAGCCACAAAACTGAGATTGTTGTGAATTTCGTAGCCTTCCTTCAGCTTTAGAAATTCATCATACGTTGATACATATGCCACAGTTGGAATGTCAAAAGGTCCAGGTTGTTGTATGTCAATAACCATGGGGATACTCTGTGTCTCACAATCTTCAATGTCAGACATTTGTTTCACTCTAGCAGACCGAGCAATGTTTGCCAGATCTTTGGTAGTGGGGTTAAATCTCCTGTTGGAAGATGGAGGAGGGTTCCCTTCAAACAGCTCATTTGTCACATAAGACTCTAGATGGCTCTTTATCTCCTTTGGCCGCCTCATCCCATTGTTCACCAGCTGCTCTACTTTTGCACGCACCAGTGTATTAATTGGCAGTAGGTGGGCAGTAGCCTGTTAAATAGCATACAAAGCATTTACATACCATACCATACTAAATTATTAACTAAAATTCAAAGGGAAAAAAGGGGGGTGTGACCAATACACATGGTTTGGAAATTGCATCCGCAAAAAGAACCTTAAAATCTATTCCTACCAATAACAGAACCAAGTGGGTTGGAATATGAACATTTGATCTACACCTACAAGTGTAAATTCATGATCAAACACTAGATGCAATCATCATTGACTAATAATCGACCTGTGTTTGACATTAATGGTTGTCTGATTGACTGGATATCAACTACATCAGTGTCAATTTAATGATGTAGCCAGGTACAAGGGCTTGCTGCCAACTGAAAATTTTCTTGCAGTATATAGTTCTCATGGCAGGATCATTTCCCATGTAATTTAGCATGGTATGTGTCACCTTTACACAAGTAAATACAGTACTTACAAAAGCAGCTAAGATGATAAAGAATAAGAGATTTTACTACATCTAATATATTGACTGCTGACTACCAAACCTACATCAACAATTTATAATGCAAGTCATGACTACAGGGTCACTTTCGGTAGGAAATGAATCTAGAGACAGCTTGCTGCACAATGAAAACATCTAGACAGATTTGGTCATTGAAGAAGAATCATTGGCCTATTACAATATAATCTTGAGAACAATTCAAATTTCATCCACTGACAAAACAGTCTAAATGATTCACTGCTGCTAAAATCAAGTGATTTTTCAATTATATTTTTATTAACACAAATGAGCTTCTACTGCAACATGGTTAGTGTAAATGGGGAAGCAATTGGTAAATGAGATTGGTATTATCATGAACCGATATATGCCATGCCACACTGGTACCGGGAGTGTCAATATGTGACTATTTCGATTAATACCTTTTGTTGGTAATTGTCTGGAAATTCATAACAGATCATTGATTATAATTATTCCAGCTATTATTGATAAATAATTGGGCTAGACACTAACGGTTATCTGCTTGACCAGGAAAAGATCATGTCAGCTGCTACACAAAACTACAAACATTTTGACAAAACATTTTCCCATCTCTGACCATGGTCAACCTTATCCTAGCCATCCATAATCTGGTACTACTTGCTACTCAGCAACACAAAATTCTCCACTTCTCCCTTTTACCTCAACTCGACTGTAAAATAGTTACTTAGCTCATCTCTCACGCCATGTTCCATTAGAAAAAACTTTCAAGGCACAAGAGAGTGCTTGACCTATACACAAGAAGGTCTATCATCATAATGATTCACCATGTGGAATCATGATCATTAGAAACGAATAAATTGAACAGATCTCACCTCACCAATCTCATGGCCACTGTGATCATCCAACTTGGAAAATGAGTAATAAAAGCGCCTCTCAAGGAGAGACACACTAAAGTTGGGGCCACGTAGTATCTCTTTGATCAAGGCTTTGGCTTTGAACCTGTTACTTCTGCTTGGGCTTCCAATCTATAGATGAGAATACGACAATTGGTCAACATAATTCTGAATAAGTTGCCCAGATCATTTTGAAGCTATCATCAAGCCCTCTTGCAGTGTTATAACACAGAAGACAAGGTGGGTAACATGCTGCCAGCGCAGGCCAAGTTTCTCTGAAGACCTGATCTGTCAACCTGTCATTGGACAATGGGGCTGCAAAATTAGAATCCAATCGGCCAGATGAACTGGAGCGTAAGACACAATCCAATCTGACAGCTCACAGAAAAAAATGATTCAATCCCCATTTGCTGTCTCAAATGTCTCCCTATGGTGGTGGTTTGACACAAGTTTTGATTATCTCACCCCAACCCAAAAGATTAATGAATAAATAATGCAGGCACTGCTCACATATCATTGGTGGGTCTGCGGGCAGAGGTAACAGGACAGCTCATTAACGGAGAAACCATCTTGAAAACACCTTTTTCTATAGTCGCTTTAGCTGTTTAGGACACTGACAACTTGGTTAGTCTCTCAGGCACCAAATATACATCGGAAATGGGTGGGACTTAATATGGCCTGCCCATTTGTCCAATGATAGGCCTGCATAAAATTGTATTAAGCTGGCTGATTTGGGATGTTGCATGGAATCTCATCGACCTTCTGTGCACTTACAGCCTGTAAGCATGATGACAAGGTCATATTTTAAGCAATATGCATTAGTTAAATCTTGGTCCAAATTTCAAGACAGAAAATGGATGCGAGACCAATACACAAGTAAATATGGTAATCTCCTTTTATAATGTACTGGATATACAAACATCAAAAGAAGCCATTCATGGGTTATTTTAGCAAAATAAATTATATTTAGTTGTCCTGTTCCTACAAGAACAGTATCAAGACAAAGTCACTAATTTTTTATGGATAAATATATATTAAAACTTGTTACCTGAATAGATGTCATCACCAAAACTTCTCTGACTTTTGCTTTAGCACAGCATCCCACTTTCTTGCTTTCAACAAGACGTCTGGTGTGTATGTGATCATGGTCGGCTAACTAATGAAATATAGATTGAGAAACTGAATCACAGGATGTTAAATACATACATATAATTACATAACAACCATTGATTTCTCTCAACACAATTTGATCACACATGTAGGTTCAGAAATGTTTAACGTATTGCACTTTGTAGGCTGGCATAGTACAGAGTGGTCTTGGGACTAAACAATAGAAGCAGTTAGGACAACCGATAAATTTTTCAGGTCGGCACTTAAATGCCTGTGACATATTATGAGACTTCGGACAGCCTTCAGGAGCTGACCATTTGTCTTCACAAAAGTTCTTAAAAACTGCATAAGCACCTCATGTTTATTGGGAGCATGAATAATAAGGTCAAGTCATTGAATAATAATACCCCTCCTGCACGAAAGATAAATATTGACTGGTATATATTTTTTTATGCTTTCTATCAAAGTAACTGTTAAACCACATGCTCATAATTGACCAGGTAATTAATTCACTACTCACTTTGCAAAAACAAAGTCTTATATTTACCCGACTGTTTTTGCGCATTTCTTTCTTTTTTCGATGCCGATCAGGGCCTCGATGGCAATCGAAAATGCGCCGCCCAACAACATAAAAAGGGGAGGACGAGTCAATTGCTGGTTCATATCTCGACTTTTGATCCACAATGTGCCACTTTTTTGAGTTGCGGATGTCCAGCTCCTCATCTGCAACATTAAATGGAATGTACCTTCCATTTCCCTACACACAAAAAGAATATGAAAGATACACTTGTTTACATGAAAATTGCCAAATAAAATGGCAGAATAGCTGGTGTGGTGATGAGCCAACATGAGGCAGGTGGGACAGTGTGACAGATATTGATACGAAGTACCAATAATTGTACCTTTTTTCTTCACTCCAATACCTTTTACAGCCACATAACTGAGATTGTTATGAATTTCATGGTCATTCTTCAGCTTACGAAATTCTTCATAAGTTGATACATACGGCATACTTCACTGCAAACACACAACAAAGCCTGGGTGCAAAATGAATCATTTTGTTTTGAAGCCAACATATGGTAAATAACAAATATCAATAGAGTTTAGTATCGATTACCGATCTACATCTTTGTACATATGAATATGACCAGATGACTAATTCAAACTTGTGTACAAGCAGATATACTAGGCATCAGTATTCTTCGAAATATTTACTGGTTCATTATCTAGCAGGATTTCAATAGATAATTGAGCAGATGGTATGAACTGGCACATGGGTCTAATTCATTAATTCCTAGAAAAGAAAAAAAACTCCACTCCACTCAACTCAAGAGGTTAATGGCAATATTTAAACTTAAACCTTATGACAAGACTTGATCATAACTTTTAAAGATTTACTGTACATATTATGCAACGGCACACTTAAGAGGCTCATACAGCATTCAAATTATGTCACTTTGTCCCAGTAATTGATCCACAGAAGTATATGCTAAAATGTATTGGTAAACATATCTATAACATTCTACAAGCTATATTAACAGATTTCCCACCTAGATATTCCTTATTAGTGGGTGACCTTGAAGTGATGTCAAGGTCACAGGTAACAATTTAAGGTCCCACCAGATAATAATTCAGCTTGAAAGAAAAAACAATCCGTCTTCTGACTGTTGAGAAACAGTAGCTCTAATTTCACATTGGATTTACATTGTAGATGAGACTTTCAATAATTACTCGCAGTGCCACTGCCTCAAACAGCTTTAGCCTAAGAAGACCCATTAAGTGTATCTAAGCCGTACATCCTATCATGTCCACGGCAGGGTTAGACATCCGGTTGCTCCTTCAAAAAGGCATGGGAAGTATGTTGAAGGCTAACGTGTTGTGATGGTTTGGCTCCACTGTATAGCCTCCTTCCATACATAGGTGCAGGAGAGCTGGTATGTTTTCAACCGCATAGACGTGCCTGGCCATCACAGTGCCTGGTAAGCAGCTAAACAGAGACTGAGGTTTTCAAGTATGGCAACCAAGCCCATGACCATCGACAATGACCTCAATCCCTCAAGAGCACCCAACTTATGACCCCAGCAATTCAGGGGGTGTGGGGATGCTTACCGTGAATTCTGTCAAGTCCTTGAGGAACTTGTTCCGCAGAGCTTCAGTACAGGGCCTCAAAATGCGACCGCGGCCCTCCTTCACCGAGAGGCTCTGATGGCCCTGCAGTCACAGGGAGCTTGTTTTGGGACGTGGGTTGTCGCCCTGTGCTGTGTGTTAGAATCAGGGGAGTTTTTAGTCTGCAGTAGAAAACCATCACCAGACGATATTCGTACAATCAGATCCTTAACCATCAGCGCCGAGATAATTTGACTTGGTAATGGCCAATTCATTTGTTACATTTCATCTGTAATATCACTCTCCGAGAAACAGATTAATGTGGAATCGAGAGATAATTGAAGAAATTTACCGATTATGTGTACAAGATCATTCTTAAAACAAATGTTTACAATTCTCTGTCACAATAAGAATTAATCATGAATAATAAGGAATCATGAGAGCGAGAGAATTCGTAAACAGTCAAACTACGATTGAACGGGTATTCATTTGAGGTATCCGAGTATTATTAAATGTGAGCTTTACGTTCGATGCCATATTCGTAGATTGTGGAGGAGTGGGCTGTTGTCAAGATCATAACGCGCTTACTCTTTGGCTGGGCCAATAACATGTGTGTATCTGAAGGGGAGGTTGATCCCCGGGTTGAGCGCGCTCAAAAACATGACATATTTGTCAATGATTTCGGGTGTTGTCCAAGTCTCAAAGCTGACATACAATGCCCTCCTTAGGTGTGTAAGATATGTAATGACAGTATGCGATAGCTTTTTTTTCTGAAGCTGATCTAGCATTACGAAAAAAGAGATGACTCACGTATTATCGCCCGATTAGGTTTGTGTTGTATTTGGGGTAGGGGTGTCAGCCGAACCTCGCCACAGGCGGCCGCGCTTGTGCCTCAATGTTATTTCCAAGTTTTTTCAACTTGCTATGACGGGCATTTATATTTAAGATACATGGACGATTTATATATCAAACGAGAGCAAACGTATTGAATTTCAATAATATGGTCTTTTCGCATTTTACTCCGTTTGAACCATATAAAATGTGTGTTTGTGGAGCAATACGTTAAAATTCTCGGCGATTATTTTTGACATTACGAGATTCACTCCGTTTTTAATTCTCTAAATCGGTTCGTATTCGTTACTCTTATCGTTTTTATTGTTTAGTAAATGACAAGCTGACATGCTAATGTTCATGATCATATAAAATCAAAAAATATTGGCCAAAGGGAAAATAATATTATTTAATTACGAAATATTACGGTGCAAACAAATGTATTTTTTTCCCAATTTTATCAGAAACCCGCGAAATAGGTGCTCACTTTTGACAAATATAAGTATGATGTTACATATGGGTGAGTTTTTTTCCAGATTAAATGGTAATGTTTTGTCGTATTTTGCACTTCCAAATGTCGTCCAATCATCTCATGCTTTCCGCGTGCGCCCGTATCAGGGTCAACCTTGCCTTCGCTCAGCACAGCTGCGCACGCTCGCAACCACCGTTGATTGTGCGTCGTCAGAAAAAATCGATTTTCATTCATTTTTCAGTCTGACCCCTAACATCCATCTATACACGGGGATAATTCAAGTTTAGTGAAACAATTTGGTAAAGTTTATTTTCGAATCGATTGGAAATGTTTTGTCGAATTTTAAACTTTAAAATGTTCGATTTTGTCATACCCGCGCCGGGAGAGCGCATTGCTTGCCTTACCAGCATTATGCCATTTAAAAGATCACTCTTCCACTTAATATGGTACCTGATTTATTTATTTGGTGTTGTAGATTCAAAACAATATCCGTTACAGGCCAGTAACTTCAAAGGCAAAATGCCGCTTGCGCAGGCGCGTGGAATTCGGCAGTTAGGGTTCTCGGAGTAGATGTTGAGCTGCCGACAGTTACTGCGACGGTTGCTCGAGCTTCTCGTCACCAAGGGCACCACCCAGATTTAACACATCAAAGAGATTATGTTAACCACGTTTTGTGTCAGATCCGTTCACGGAGTACATCCCGAGTTTATCATTCGCCCCAGTGTTATATAAGCTGCGTAATTGCACCCAAATATTCATAACCATTGCGGTTAAACAATTCGCATTTGAATCTCTATCTGACAATTTTTTTGCTTTAAGACGCGAGTATATGACGAGGATGATGCTGTGTACACATACCACCGTCTGGACGAGGACATCTCTAAAGGCGATCTTGAGATTTTGGTCACCTGATGTTTTAGCATTGTTTGGCAATTTCAGATATGCTTCTGGTTGCAATAGATTAGTATTATTTGGCAATGTCAGACAGGTGTCTGGTTGCAATAGATTAGTATTGTTTGGCAATTTAGGACAGGTGTATGGTTGCAATACATTAGTATTGTCTTGCAATGTCTGACAGGTGTCTGGTTGCAACAGTTTAAGCCTTGTTTGGCAATTTCAGACAGGTGTCTGGTTGCAGTAGTTTAAGCATTGTTTGGCAATTTCAGACATGTTTCTGGTTGCAATAGATTAGTATTGTTTGGCAATGTCAGACAGGTGTCTGGTTGCAATAGATTAATTAATATTGTTTGGCAATGTCAGACAGGTGTCTAGTTGCAACAGTTTAAGCCTTGTTTGGCAATTTCAGAAAGGTTTCTGGCTGCAATAGTTTAAGCATTGTTTGGCAATTTCAGACATGTTTCTGGTTGCAATAGATTAGTATTGTTTGGCAATGCAAGACAGGTGTCTGGTTGCAATAGATTAATATTGTTTGGCAATGTCAGACAGGTGTCTGGTTGCAATAGATTAGTATTGTTTGGCAATGTCAGACAGGTATCTTGAAAAGTGGCTGTCATTCTATCAATTTTGGCTCAAAAACTGACAATTCCATAGAATTTGAAACCTCAATAACTTTTTTACTAATTGATTTTCTTGTGGTATAATTTCACTATTATATTTTAAATATAAGACATATAAAGCAGCTGTTATCCCTTACCATACAATTCTGGCACAAAACCGAGCAATACCATGAAATTTGAAACCTCAATTACTTTTTTACTAATTGACTTAAAACAATGAAACATAGCTTAAAAGAATCCTCTAGATTGTACATTTCTTGTGGCTTAATTTCACTATTATATATTAAATATAAGATATATAAAGCAGCAGTTATCCCTTACCGTACAATTCTGGCACAAAACCGAGCAATACCATGAAATTTGAAACCTCAATTACTTTTTTACTAATTGACTTAAAAAAATGAAACATAGCTTATAAGAATCCTCTAGATTATACATTTCTTGTGGCTTAATTTCACTATTATATTTTAAATAGAAGACATATTAAGCAGCTGTTATCCCTTACCGTACAATTCTGGCACAAAACCGAGCAATACCATGAAATTTGAAACCTCAATTACTTTTTTACTAATTGACTTAAAAAAATGAAACATAGCTTATAAGAATCCTCTAGATTATACAATTCTTGTGGTATAATTTCACTATTATATTTTAAATATAAGATATATAAAGCAGCAGTTATCCCTTACCGTACAATTCTGGCACAAAACCAAGCAATGCCATGAAATTTGAAACCTCAATAACTTTTTTACTAATTGACTTAAAAAAATGAAACATACCTTTTTAGAATCCTCATGAGTATACCTATCTTCATGTAAAATTTCAACAAGATACAATGAATTTGAAAAAAAATCACTGACACCCCTATTTGGGGCCCCGGGCCGGGGAAAGGTCTTGAACCAAGTTCGGGATGTAGTGCAACAAAGTTAATCGATCCGTTGGGCTACCGGGAAGAATATCAATCTAATGGCCTTTCCGGGGATGGTTGTGTTTTCTTTAGCTTTCATATCATTACCAGGTTTCCTGCACTTATGTTACTTATGTAGGTGCAGAAAAACAAACTTAACTGACCATAAGTGCAACATAGTCGAACCCAGTTGAACTACAAAAACGGTGATACTCGAGATTGTCTGCTGTATATACCAGCAGAGGCAGAGCCTCCTTCCTTATGTCGTATTATTCTTTCCTCCTAGCAAAATCAGTGCTAAAATCCTGGATATCAAGGTTCATTGAGTGTGCCATTGACTTGGCTAAGTGCAATGTATTTGGTCCATTAAGTTTAATCCCTGATCATATTTATGTGGAGCTCATGGGAGATGTAGAGTTCTCGGCGGTTAAAGGTGCATTTCAATAAAAGTAATCAAAATTACCTACTATGTTTGGTAATGATATCTAAAAACTCAAGTCCAACTTGTGAACCCAAACTTTGCTTATGGCCATAGTGAATTTTGAACCAAATATGGCACATGGTAGACACTACAATGTGTCAGAAGCTGAAAATGGGCACAGTTCGAGCGTTAATACCAAATAATGGTAGAGTTGCGTATGCATAACTACAGGTCCAGGTTGTTATGCATTTGAATATGTTTGTAAACTAAGTTTCAATGCGCCTATATCGATTAATCATCGATGATCCGTGTTCCCAAGAACATGAAAGGATTTTAAATGAGTCATTTTAGCATGGCAGCAAAATAAAAATTGTACCAAATCGCCGAAAAATGCATCTTTGAGGATAACCTGCCTACTGTCTGGTCAGCTTTGACTGACCATCTTATGTTAATTAAAAGCTTTACAAATAAGCTTATCACAACATAGCTAGGGCTATACTAGGAATAAGAATATGTTTATATCTCTTTTTAACTCCACTACAACACTAGCTGTTTTAAGTTTTGATTGAGTGGCTGGTTGATGGATTGAAGGTCTTGTGAGGAAATTCCCACCTACCTAATTTTAGCTATTGAATGGTAGTTGTTATTTGTTATGCTTTGATGTCATCTTTTGATGTTCATATACAGACCATGTGCATTAAACCTACCACGAATGATTGGAACATCCAAAGCTCTGGCTTCATCTCCCAAGCGACCCGTCAACCAGTACATGCAGTTCTACCTCGAGAAACACCAGGAATTGGCCAGTAATAATCCAGGTAACATAACCAATGTTGAATAATCAATGGTGTTGAATGGCAGGATCAGATTTAACGATTTGATGCGTTCTAGTTCTGTTAGTTATCGCAAATACGAACCTAGACACATTTACTGAGTTGTGTTCATGAAATCGACATGTTGCAGGTGTGAGCACCACGGGAAAGGGACGCATGCTGGGAGAGATATGGAGGACAATGTCTGCGGAGGAAAAACAGGTGGATTATTAAAATATTAGGATCAGGCATCCTCAGACATTAAGCCATATTGTAGCTTGTGGGCAATAGTGCAAGTAAACTTGCCCCAAAGTGAGGTATAACACACCCAGCCAATGTAACGGATCTTATGTATAGTACATAACCAGATTCATATGGCATATATAACATGAAGGTGTTTAGTTATTATGTTATTTAAAACAAAACTGATTCCCTGCATTTATATCACACCTGCAGCCGTTCATACAACGCTATCAGAAAGCAGTTGCTGAGTACAATGCCTACCTCGACCAGATGAGTCCAGAGGACAGGGACAATTTGCTATCAGATAAGAAGGAAAAAATGAAACTCCTGAAACAGAAAAGGGACAAGAAAAAGGTAGGTTATTTGTTGACTTCCTATCTCAGATCCTGATTTTTACCAAAGTTGGTCATGTTCAACATAAATGACCTTCACCTGGTAAAGCACCTGGTAAAGCACCTGGTAAAGCACCTGATGCAGCCAGCGAGTTATGTTTTGTGTGTATGATGCAGCTGAAGGCAGACCATCCCAAAAGACCACCATCTGCTTATGTCATCTATTTCAAGCATATTTACCCTAACTTGGATGGGAAAACATTTGCAGTAAGTTGTTTAAAGCCTCTGGAAGCAAAACATGGGGTTGATTGGTAAGCACATGTATCATTTAATTGTATCATGTATCATTTATCTATGGCAAGAGGTGATGCAGATAAAACAAAGACAAAAGTTTCCTGCTACAATGAAGTGGCAACTGTACAAACAGATGCAGTGCTTGGGATATCTTTGTGGTTTTAGTGATGATATATTTGTGTATTTAAAGTTGAATGTTGTTTTAGGAACGTGGAAAACAAGGTTCTCAGATGTGGCACAATCTCTCAGAACAGGAAAAAATGGTAATGTATCCAATGCTCTCTACAAATTGGCTTGATTTTACTTGAAATGTACATGTCAACTAAATCATATCTCCAATGCCAGAATCAGCACATTGGCAGGGGAATAGGTTCACCTGGGAATAAATTCATGTTTGTATTTTCATTATAAGGTGTACAAAACAGAAAGAGATGCATTGTGGGCAGATTACCAACAACAAGTGGCTGAATGGAAATCCAAGAAACAAGAGAGCACAGCAATAAAACAAACACCACGTCCTTCAAAAAAAGGGAGTAAGAAGTCCAAGTCCACACAAACCCAACCAGATGATCTGTCTTGGATGAGGGAAGAGTAGATATGTTTCGATCGTGTAAAATAACCCTCTGTCGCAAATATATATAACAGCACCATTTTTTTTACAATAAATAACTAACGAAATTCAATGTTGAGCAGATCCTATTCTTGCAGTTGATTTGAACTTTGAACTCCTGAGGATGCTAGTCATTGTTTAAATGGAGACGTGATATTCATATGCGATATATTGCTAATATGGCATGTGTTTTGCATCGGTTTTTTTTATATCTGGGGTAGTGGAGGTATCAGGAAATATTTTCATAGCCAACACTGCTTAGGGATTAGAGTTCATCAGCACCATAGAAGAAAAGTTTATTAAATTAATAGGAAAATTGCAACCA
Source organism: Urechis unicinctus (assembly GCA_034190875.2). Lineage (NCBI taxonomy): Eukaryota > Metazoa > Annelida > Polychaeta > Xenopneusta > Urechidae > Urechis > Urechis unicinctus. The sequence continues at coordinate 56,980,972 of CM067344.1, read as the reverse complement.
ATATTTCCAAACATCTCAACCAGAGTAAGTCTTTATCGAAAGTTCATATTGCTGCCTTGCTTCAGTTATTGTACAATTGTCAGAACAATATAAATTACTGACTCCACAATTGTCAGAACAATATAAATTAATGACTGCATTATCAACAAGCACACAAATCTATATATCCCAGCAAACCACACCATGTCTTTAGACACTATGCTAACAACAAAGCTGACTATACCTCTCAAACTGATAATACAGACCAGACTAAAACTATATGACAAACTATAAGCAATACTTTCTCACAGTAAATAATGCAAGAATGCGAAAGTGAAGAAGTAAAAGGCGAAATCAGTGGAGAGGGCAGTGATGAAGCCCATGACGTGTTGAAATGTGCTCAGATGGCCGCTGTTGGCCCCCATCACAGTCATCAGCTGCACCGTTATATCTTTCTTGGCTGCATCTTTGAAACTCTGTGGATGAATAGAATGTAATGGCATTATAAAAGAAGATGTGTGTAGGCCTTGAAGCTTTGCTTCTTTTTAAATGACAAGTTCTGACAAGATTCAATCATGATGTAACACTGTGTATAAGAAAACGCACATTGAAATTTTACACATGGACAGACTGCCTGACAAAGGGGAGGTACTGATGGATGCAGGGAGTAAAAGTATATGGTTAGCTTTGCTGAATAGCAGAGCTCAAGACATGCCATCAATGTGTGTTTTTTCTCTCTAAAGGTCATGCAGGGATGATTTTAAGTTTGCAAGGAATCATAAACATCAGATGAGTCCATGTGTAATTTGAGAGGGCTATCTTGCTTTATAAGGAAACTTGCAGACAAAAGTTATTATCCATTGGGTAAACATGGTATGAGCTTTTTCTTAGGTAAGTCAGGGGTCAAAGGTAATGAAGGGCTATTTTATAGATGGCAAGGAGTTATAGGGATCCATGTTAGTTGGGAAAGTTAGCTAGCTATATATGGAAATCATACTTACCATCTAAAGTTATTCTCAAGTACACACAGTACGAGAGATTGTCTACAAGTTTTTCTCATATAGAGGAGTCTATTTGTAATTTGGGTGGTAAAGTAGTTTGCTAAATAATTGAGATAACTTTCCACCTAAGCAGCAGAGCAAAGGTATATTATTACTCTGCTCAAGAGCATAAATTAATCAATATTTCATTGAGATAATTGAGAGGAAAGTGAAATGCTTGACTTACCATGCCTATAGCATGCTGGTACCCAATGACTGCTATCTCCCATGCCATGAAGGGGTTGAATATATTCTAAAGCAGCCATTTTAGAATAATAAGTACATTAGAAAGTCTCCAAAAGCATGGGAGAAATTGTAGAACTAGTGATTTTTTTTGCCACTTGTGTAAGAACAATAAATCATCAGGTTACCTGAACATAGGATTCACCAAAACTTGTACAGAATGACAGTCTGACCATCATGCCCATGAGAACACACAATACACATCTTGCTCGCTTGAAGCCAAGAGAGTCGTCTTGTGTTGAAACAACCTTGTCATTCATGTCTGCATTCTCTGGAAGGACTGTTGATAACGTATTCAAAAGATTGTTCTGGAGATGGGGTGGCGTGGACGCCAGAGATTCAGCATTGAATGAGTGTTGAATTGAGGCTGTGGTAATTGGTGTTTCTGATGATGCATGATTGTCGTTATTCACCAGTAAGTTGTCTTGGGTTGTGCTTGGAGGGAAATTGTTTTCCACACTACCTATAACACACAGTGAAATTCAATTCTATAAATATTCAAAAACTTAACTTGTGTTCTATCGATTAATCTCCAACAGACAAATGTTGATTACTAGCAGTGAAACTAATACTGATGCAGCTTTATTTCTTCATTGTGGGTAAAAAATAGTGATTGCAATAATTGATAGGCCGCTTGTTGAGAGAGACGCTCAGCTGACACTAGCCAAACAGACCAACAGTCGATCGGGTACTCCCTTGTAGAAGGAGCGCAAGCTCTACTTTGTTCAAAGGGGCTAGCTGACACCCACCCTGAACTGCTGAAGTCTGAAGGGAAGAGGATGAACTTCAGTGTGTAGTCATATATTATCGCTCATCGTGCCATTGACTGCAAAAACATTCACGGCCTTGGGGGGGGGGACAAAATTAACTGACCTTGTCTTTGCTCCACACCTGTGATCTTAGTCATACGCTCATCAGACCTCATCAATATCTTTTGCCGTCGCAACTCTCGCCGCAGTTCAGCAGCGGACATCTCCGTCTGAGCTGTCATTTTTACGGTAAACCTGCAACAATATAGCAGATGTAGAGCTATTGGGCTACCTGGCAAACATTTCAGCGTGATCATGTTGCAGTTTGTGGTTGCCCTCAACTTAATGTCACATAAAAGACTATGATGGCGATTGTTAACTGACATATATCAAATTATCTCTCATACCCATATTAAGAAGTTGATAACTGTTGACGTTGCATCTTCGAGATTATATGATTTGTCTGTGTGCACATCCATCCATTGGGAACACATTTGTCAGCCACATTGCAGATGGACATACAAAGAGAAATACAAATAACGTCCATTCCGGGAAGGAAGGTGCAGTAATGCTAAAAACCATTGTTTTACAATAACACAGCAAGCTGGTTTTAGCAACTGTTCAGTGATCTGTTGTCGACTATTGTGTGGTTACTAATTCGTACAAGAATGTATTATCCATCATTCTAGCCTTGCCCTAGGTTTGACCAAAGTAAATGGATGTCCTTTGAGTCATTGTATTTTCAGTGCTGCAGCTATATGAATCAAACCTAGTCTATTACAATCTTATCGAATGAATATTGAAAATACTTGTAGACTAATCAATCCCTACGGAGGCATCTTGTTTTAAGAGAGGTCAACCCCAACTAATGTTACCTGCGTTCATGAGTGCAATCAGTCATAACAGTTACAAATGTTAAAGCATAGCTTTGAGCCCTTTCAAAAATGGGCTTTTCCTCTGCCCATCACTGAAAATTCTTTGAATAACCAGGCAAAATTCAGTGCAATGAGACAAATACATCCAGAGGTGTTCAGGTCACAACTGAATGTCAAGTTATCCTCCAAAGCTGGCTCAATTTCTGACCAAGAAATTTCACCACCATTAGAATTGTCATGGCTACTTTATTTAAATCTACACTGGTTCTTAGCAAATACAAATTGTTTGAAGCACTTAGTGTTTTTCAAACACGTCTCATACGACTACTTAAGTATAGCTATGTATTAGAAGGAAGATGATGAAATATACATACATTTGCATAACTAATTAAGTCAATGTAACCCTTTAAAGTATTCTTCTGAATGCAACTTAAATCATGAAAGTTATTGTCTTTTAATAAAGTTTGATAACGTCAAAAGCAGCAGAGCTTAGAGGTCTTTAGGCATCTTGGGGTTTTTTCAAATATATTTATGACTCAATTTGTATCAGCTGTTTCTGATGGCATAGTGGTTATCTGTTTTGTTTTATGACCACAAGATAGTGGGCACAATCCTAAATGGGTGCACCAACTGGCTGGTTACTCTTGACTCAGGTGATCACCTTAAATGTCAGTCCCATCTCTGTAGTGACATCAACCTCTGTATGTCATTCTCATTTTACAAATAAAAATATGACCCTCCCCACTAAAGCAATGTGAAAAATGACCCTCCCTTATATAGGTGTTGGAAAAATTAGTCCTCCCAATATGCACATACCCAGGGGGTGTTCCAAGGGTTCAAAAACCACCCCACCCTACTATTTAATCCTAATATCAATAAATGGTCAAAATACATGTACAATGCTGGAACAGAACCATCAATCAATTTCACTTTGACCTATGGCTTTGCAAAATTCTTATTCCACTCCCAAATTTGGGCCCCTATCTTAGGTCAATCCACCCCCATCCCCCCCAACTTGAACCAGCCCATCCGAACAATAAATATTGAACACTCCCAAACAGGTGTATATTTGTAATTCATATAACATATCATTTATAATGTATTGCTGGCAACCCCTGACATCTTTGACACATAGCAATGAACAGATATATTGCGTAATATATGGCAAGCAAAAGTATAGTGATGCCTAGTAAATATACTGATCCATAGTCAGACCTAAAATAAATTCACATTCATTGGGTGCTATCAAATAAATAATGCAATAATGGCATATGAGAAAATTCAATAATAACCATTTTCAAATTAAAGCTGCATTTCAAAAAAATAATTCATTGACTGATTCCCTGCTACTTTGTGAGGTTAATATATGCAAAAAAGTCCTATAGGAGGCCCTGATTATTTACATTATGTTTTCAGTGATCCTATATCAATAAATTATCAATGATTTGGCGTTTCCACTAATATCATTAATATTGATCATTAAATAGTAATGTCCCACTATTATCATTATCCTCTAAAAGAGAAAAAGGTTCCTTCCCCACAGAATGATTATCATCATATTTCTCCTACAGCTAAAAGTTTTTTTCAGCATGAAATGACATCTATGGCAAGTTGAGGTTTTGAGCACCTGCAGAAGGTTTACAGATGTAGAAGGTGGGATTTCCTGAGTACTTGTCCTGCTCCAACACAAAGAGGAGAATATGGGGTGTGTGTATACAAGCTGATGCTTTCAACAAAAATGTTGTGCAGTGATATGCATTATAATTATTATGATACAATTACAGACCTTGATGTGATTGACAACATTCTGCACACAGCTGGCTTTGACAAGCGAGACAGTGCAACCTCCGAATCCACCGCCTGTCATACGGGAACCAAACACACCCCCTACTGACATGGCAGCATCCACTAGCTCATCAAGCTCCCGACATGACACATCAAAGTCATCTCTGTACAGCATATGACATAACAATTACATAGTTCAATCCAACATCAATCCAAGATTGAAGATTTGTCTTACATCCTTAGTTGTACTAAGAGAGCATTAGATAGTTAGGAATCATTCCCTACGAGAAACCACACCTGAGTGAATTGTGACTCTCGACCATGAGTTTGCCAAACGTGAGGTAGTCATTGTCCTCAAGAGCTGCTGCAGCAGTCTCACATCGCTGATTCTCACTGATCACATGACGAGCCCGCTTATACACTAGACTGTCCATGTCACCAGCAGCCGCTGTAAGATGTACAATAAAACAGAGATTGATCATCCTAACATCTACAATAAATTCATTGAACATGCGGAGCAGGGACATCATTTAGATTTAACATTTCTGATAGATATCTGAAATTGTGACAGGTTGTTGGTGTTATTATAACCTTTTCATCAGTCCAATCACTGTGAAACAAAGCATGCATCCATTGCATCATAAGATTAATAGTCTGTTGACCATATTAAAACACTTAAAATACATGAGTGAATCAACCTTCTAATTCCTGCAATGTAGCATCACGGAGTTTGGGCTTGGAAAGGACAGCAGCAGCAGCTTCACACTGCTGTCTCCTCACAGGATACTCACTGCTGCTCAGCTCATGTTTCACATTGGAGTTGACTATCAAAACCACATTGTCAGGATCTTGGACTGGCACAAGTTTACCCGTCATTGCTCTATACATGTCAAAAGGCATTCTTAGTCAAAACAGACAGGAGATGACAAAACATGTCCCGCATAAATTTTTAATTGCATTTTGTATTGGATATATAATTCAGAACTGAATTACTGTAAGTTTGTCCCAACCTGCAGTCCAAAAGAAGAGCATATCCCTCTTTACCCATAGTAGAAATAAACTGATCCATAATGCCACATGGCATTCCAGCAAATGAATGTTCAGCCTTCTGGCAAGCTAGAGCTTTATCCTGCAGAAATGCTGTTGTCCCAGTTAAGTTCTCTAAGAAAGTATACATGGCTACCTCGAGGGAAGCTGAGCTAGAAAGCCCACCACCAAGGGGCACTGATGTTGACAGCACCACATCAAAAGATACTAGGTCACCTGTAAACACATGGGACAAAGCTGGATGACTTACATCAATATCAATGCAGTTTTGAGCATTGAGTTTAAAATCGGAGGCTTGCTTCCGTTGTTATAATCCATAGACAGCAGAGTTCATATTCCATAACACCTTAAATATTCAATCAAGTGGAAAATGGAAATATTATCAATCATAAACATTATTTACATGAAAAAAATGCTTATTTAACAGGCACACAGTGTGTTATGCATCCCAAATTCAATCCCAACACTTCTTATATGGGATATCAGTTATTTGGGGGAAAAAACGGAACTAATGCAACCTATGTATGATGCAACCTATGTATGATGCAACCTATGTATGATGCAACCTATGTATGATGCAACCTATGCTTCTTCATAACAATGTATAAATTTTCTTCCAAAACAATGATAAAACCGGGAACCAATCAAATAGATAAAGCTGGTTAAATGCGATGCATTAATCAGCAAGTTCTTACAGCATGTCAATAGGTCAAGGCACTGTATTAGGTCAATCTGTTTTTGCACATAGGGAAAGGCCCTGAGAGATACTCACTGGCCTTGAAAATGTCCTTATCGCAGCATAGGTAAACCCACCTTTGAAACATGCCACCACACCTTTGACATAATTGGCCCATTTTGGTAAGCCAGGTTCAAGTGGGGTGTCTTTGGAAGGCAGGCTGAATTCAGTGTACTTTGGGTCATCTGCTTCTGGAGTGCAAGTTAGGACACGACACACCCCCGAGTCAGTGCGGTTACCAACCGCTACAGTCACCATTGGCAGAGCCTGCATACACAAGGAGGGCAGTTAGAACTCATGCCAATTTATCCATCATTACAGCTCTATATGTGATGTAAATTAAATGAACAGACAAACAAGCTGTTGGTTTTTTCAAAAATAATTGTATTGCAATAATAACTTCCCTTAGCAGCTACAGGTAATGGCCACAATAGTATTTTCTACACATGTGCCTTGAACATAATGAGACTCACTGTTCATAAGGTTACAGTGGAATTGGAGGAGTGTCTTCTAAGATATAAAGATAACTTATTTTTCATTATTTTAGAAGAATATCCAAAACCAGGCTTTCAGATGAATGGTTCCAGGCTGAGAAAATATTCACAATATTGAGTATGAATGGCTCAAGCGCAAAAAACTGAGGCAATCTCAAGGGTCTTCACTTGACAGCAAAGCATTTACTGTTGCAGATTGTTCTAAGCCTATGAGACAGCAGGCAATGCTCTACAGACAGAAAAAAGGTCGTATGAAAGGGGATATGTAAAACGCTGCCGGTACACATCATTGGACCCCTATAAGTATATTCAGAAATTCTGGCCACACAGTTGAAGTGGTGGTAGTTGTTTTGTGACATAGACATGGTGATGTTGATTACTGATGTGACCCCTCAGTCTCAAGTCAAGAGGTCTAGTTATCACTATCTCAATCTTCGCCTATATACATTATGATATCAACTTCTATGATAAAAATCTGTCAAACACTAGTAGTTGTCATAGACTGAAGGCCATGAGGTATTTCAATATCACATATAATCTATATCGTATGCAAGCGTTTTGTCAATCAAGATGTTATTGCAACAAGGTAGGGGAGGGGCATATGGCGACGATAATGTTGATACAATCATGAACTCATTACATTGCCTCAGTCACAGAGAAAAGTGTTGTCTGGTTTTCATGTTTAGGTAGTGTTTTTTAATTGTTCTTCATTTCGAGTTGGACACTAATAGCAAATACTGTCAGTCACGTTGGGCTAGTGCACTAGCTCTTACATTTTTGTAATATTGCTCTATGCCGTAACGAACCAAATGCCATATTGGTGGTTGTTGAGTTGTTGTAATCTACTTAGGCAAAGAAACTTCGCCTCTAACAGCGCCCGCACTATTTACTACTTTCGGTCTGTCATATCGACGCTGTACCCTAAGGTGGGATCTGATCATCAAAACACCAGTGACGATTGCTGACCCTACTGACAGTTAATGAGTTATATCGTAACACCTTTTGTGGATCCTTACCATAGGAAAAACGAATCCATCGCTGTAGTCAGTGTGCTCCCCAATAAGGTTCACACGACCCGGGGCACAACTAGCATAGATCGGATCCAAACCGTATTGATTACGAAAAGCGTCAACTGCGCTCTTCGTCACGGTAGCAATATCATCGTATTTTGAAACTCCCGTCACATCAGCCATGTTTCAACTTTTATGACCAGATGACTGACCAATGAAATCGCCCACACGTGGCCGCTGCCAGAAAGCACGTATGCATTTATGGTCATGCGGAAATAGGCGAATCTACCGACACGATTGGGCGTGGCAGCTGGAGATCCGCCTCACTAATTTACCCGGCAAGTTTTTCAAGTTGGGAAGACGGCGATTCGAGGGGGACCACGATAGCGTCTTTGTTGAGGGAGTTTACGACCAGGTACACATTGGTTTATGTATCACTAATCCGCCTGTGGTCGACCCGTGGCGCCTAAATGTCTATCGTGATATGCTGGTAAAGTCACTAAGTTTATTGTCGTTTGATTTGCAGTTTTCCAAGGCGCGCCCTTAGCTTGGCACGATTCCAACGAAGAAATTTCTATGCTTAATTAACTGCTTAAAGCGTCAAGCACTTGTCTTATATATATATCGTTACTCTTTAGCGCATACGTCTTGTCTAGTTCGGCTGGCCGATTTCGTCGCATGGAATTTAAAACAACGATCGCATCGCGTGCTTGGAATTTCCCCTTGGTTTAATGGTCTTTATCGATGGGTATGTAAATAAACTATCAATTAACAATGATTAAAACCGATGATTTTTGATAATTTTAGCATAAAAATGGCAATCGTACCTGTATGCTAAAGCAAGCCTTAATGATGCATTTCATGAAAATAAAATCCTCAAAATTCAGCTCTAAATAAAGTCTTCATTAACCGATTCCCATTTATTTTGGGAAATGATAACAACAAGATCAAGTCCAATCGGTGTACCCGGATTTATGGTTGACGCTACACGACACCCAAATCAGAAAACAATCTTTATTCTTATGCTTTGAACGAACCATTTCCACGATAAAAAATATTTGTTATAATATTGTGATACTTTCAATCCAGTGTCAGGTCCATGTTATATTGCAATGACATCATGCCCGTACTACCAGCCAAGCATACAGATATCATTCGAACGACAGCGAGCAGGATGTTATTAACTGATATGATTTATCACATGCGCATATTTATAATTCCTTGAGTGCATTCATTGTGAAACTCTAGAGCGTATTCAGGTCCAAATATGGTAGGCATTATGTCATGAGTTGTTTTTGTGTGACTTCAGCTGGCAAAAGCTAGCAAAGGCTAATGCAGAAATATCTAGACTGGCTTGACAAGACCGGGGCGCCAGTAAGACTGCACGACTGGAACATTTTGCTCACTCAACGCGACTTTCGAAGCTACAAGATAATAAACCGACACGCTATCCCCACAAGCGTGAAGGTGTTGGCAAATATGCCATAATCCTCTAATATTGGTAACACTATCAGAGGATTATGCTGTATTATCAAAATGACAACAAAGAGGGAAAGCGCCCATGTGGCCTAGGCACTTGCACTCAAACGAACCGTGGAAGAAGATATACGCTCTGGAATAGGAGCTAGGTATCGCCAAGCAGCCAGTCAAATCGCACAGGCAACAGGTACAAGAATGCCAACAAGCTAATCTAGCGAAAACCAAGACAAAACAACCATACTCACGGTCATGGGCAGCAGAACATGCCCTTGAAGCCCAGCTTGCTGTGACTCAGCAACCTATACCAGCTGCCGAGGTCGCTGTACCACCAGTTAAGCCCGAGGCAACGCCTTTATCGATAAGGTTATATATAGTCTTCAAAATACACAATACAATATCAAAAATTACCAGGGATCCCTGATGATGATCTATGGACTTGCCCAAAAATCACCCCCTAGGCGCGGATCCGCTGACGTTGTTAAAAGGATTCAGTGGACAGATGCATGGTAAACTATCATCTGAGATTGAAGAACTTGGCCGTATCAAATTTCAGATAGCACTCAGGATGAAGCTTAGGAAGGATACAAGCGAAGGTGTCACTGAGTATGTCGAACTAGTACTAAGAAACAAGCAAGAGGCACTGTTTACTCCCGACGAGATTGATGAGATCCTGAACAAGGGCAGTGCTGATGTACACGAACGTTTGGAAAAGTGGACGCAGAGAGGGTCTGGCTTGGAGTTTGAAGAAGTTAAAGCTATTTGTCTAGACATAGCCCGCTTTCAGTCATTCAAAGGTGGCTCATATATAGATTTACCACCAGACCTGGAAAATAAAAAAAACAATAATAAATGTAAAAAATAACGATGATAATTGTTGTCGGTGGTCTATTCTGGCTGCCCTGAATCAAGTAGCAATTCATCCTGAAAGAATTTCCAATTATAAAGGACTGAAAGTGTACGGTGATATTGAGGGTCCAACTCCAATATCTCAGATTTAAAAAAAGAAGCACAAACTAGCCTTAAATATATTTGGATGCGATAAAGGGACCAGAATAAATATAAATGTTGCAAATACTTCTACACTGTTACTCCAGAGAAGACCTGCTTCTAGCTCACAAGTCAGAATGCTTTGGAATAGGGCAAACAGCAGTTTGGGTGGAGATGCCTCTGAAGCCCTGACAGTTAATATCAAAGGCCCAGCACTAGACACAACTAAGAGCAACACCCAGAAGACGGAACAACATGAGGCCTGCAGTTACGGTTATGTTGTGGTGAGGTGTGATGGTTAATCGAAACAATCAGTAGTGTACAGAGGACAGAATGCAGGCCATGCAGCAGCAATAGTGTAAGATTAAAATAATCATACCCAAGCCTTCTAATGTGGTGATGACATCACAGGATAAACAAAATCACCGGACAGCAACTCGACGTGTTACACGCAGCAAGCCACTGGTAGGCGACTCTGTTTGCGACCACTGTCACATAACAGGAAAAGGCAAGGAACAGCCCATAATGCATGCAACCTAAAGCTGCGATTGAATCCCAAAACAACAGCTATACTAGTTGTCTTCAACAACCTACGGGGCTCTGACTCCCACCTCTTGATGCAGGCCATCAGCAAGGTGGAAGGCCAAATCAACTGCATCCCCAGCAACATGTAGAAATATATTTCACTGTGCATAGGAGAGTTACGCTTCGTCGACAGTGCTCAGTTCCTCTAAGCATCGCTCGACAAGCTAGTTGCGGTAAACAACCCTTCGCTGTGACTGCTAAGTATGAGCCAGATGACGCAAATAAGCATCTGCTCTTGGGAAAAGGAGTCTATCCTTAATTAGTTAATGCATCGTTGGGAGTGGTTTGACACAGTGCTACCACCGAAGCAGAAGTTCTACAGCAAGCTGTTGGAGCAAGGCATAACCGACAAGGATTAAAAGCTTGCCCAAAAAGTATGGAACACGTTCGAGTGTCACAACATGGGCGACGACCACGATCTGTACCTGCGTACAGATGTGCTGCTCCTGGCAGACGTGTTTGAGATCTTCCGCAAAACCTGCCTGCTACAGTATGGCCTAGACCCAGCCCGCTACTACACCAGTCCAGGCCTGTTATGAAACGCTCTCCCGTAAAGCAAAGGCGAAGAGCTGGAACTGCTGACTGACTATGACCAGCACCGATTCATTGAGAAGGGACTACGTGGAGGGAACAGCATGGCCTCTAAGCACCACACAAAGGCCAACAACCCACATGTTCAGGGATTCGATTAGGATAATCCGACAATCTATATTCAGAACCTCTACCAATAGGGTCAATAGAGTGGGTGGCAAACCTTGATGTCCTGAGAAAGACAATACCAACATATCCCGCTGATGCAGAGACAGGTCACATATTTGAGGTGGACATGGAGTACCCTCTGGCCCCTGAAAGAAGGGTGGTACAAAAGGAATGGGTGTCAGACTACCAAAATAATCTCCAAGGGGTAGTGGGGAACCCCTCTGGGTTTGAGAAATTGGTACCCTACCTACGCAACAAGGAAAATTATGTGATCCACTACAGGAACCTAAAGCTCTATCTCTCTCTAAATGCGGCTTACAAAGATTCACAGAGTGCTCTCCTTCAACCAGAGCCCTTGAATGGAGCTCTACATCCGCACGAACACAGACCTCAGGATGAAGGCCACCAGCAACTTAGAGCAAGACCTGCACAAGTTGATGAAGATCTCTGTATTTGGTAAAACAATTGAGAACCTTAGAAACCTTGTCAAGGTCAAGCTTGTGCGTTCAGCAGAAGTGGACAAAATACGCAGGGTTGTGACCAGGCTTGCGTATGCAAGGTATAAAGTATTTGACAATGATCTTGCAGCCCTACACATGCATAAGAGCAAGCTAGTCCTAGACAGACCAGCATACTTCTCAAAGACTTCTATACAACACCATTACGAAAGTATGGTGAAGGTCAACAACTGCTGTACACAGACACAAACTCCTTACTGGTGGAGATTCGTACAAATCACGTGTATGCGGACATGCAGCAGAACTGCCACCACTTTGGAACTGGCCACTAACGGAACGGCCATGCTCTGCACTGCAACGAAAACAAGAAGGTCCTTGGGAAGAAGGACTAATGTGCTGGGGTGCCAATTAAGGTTTACGTAATGATACTGCCTAAGATGTATTTAATCTGCTAGCCGATGAGTGAGAGATTAGAAAAGCAAAAGGCATGAAAAAAGTCGTGATGAAAACTACGGCACAAATTATACATGGAGGCCCTCTTTGATAAATAGCACAGCACAGTATAAATAGGTTGCGAAGTGAGGGCCCTGCTCCAGCTCACCATGCTGGTAGAGGTAGTAATCGCCAACACCGGAGAGAAGCTTTTGCTCTTTGAGCCCTTAGTGCCCTGGGACCACCGAAGAGAGCTTTTGTGAAACTTTAAATTCACTGCGTACAGTTATCCTAAAAACCCTCTGCAAGAGTGCGATTAAATTATCCACAACAGCCTGGTCTCGATGGACATCCACAATGACAGAGACCCCATGATTGGCCAGCAGCTGGCTCACTGCACCCATGAACCCCTGTACGGGGTCGACCTGCAGTAATTGAGGAAAATGCAGGGGCCCTCGCTTGTATATCCTTTCGAGTACATCTGAACGTATTTAGCCTCTTTTGTAGTCAATGGTTCTGCTGCTCTGTAGAGTGAGGCCACGTCCACTACCATGAGGATATACTTGTAAGTCTGGCGTTTCACGCTGTCACGAGGAAGAAGCAAAAGATCAGCTTGGTGAATCTCATTAGGCCCAGACACATCACATTTTGGCCGGGTATGTGTTTCGGGATTGGCAGGTAGATCTGCCATTTATCTTGCTTTGTGAGCCAACCCCAGGCAACTTCCTCAGAAACCATCGAGGCTGCTGTAAAATTCTTGCAGTGATACCCTTCCTATAGCCCATGGGGCTATAGTAGATTGTTGCTTGCGACGAGTTGTGAGCACTATTTTATGTATTCCAGCACCAGGACTCCAAATGACGTGTGAAAATATGTCAACGCTCCCTGCTCATTTATGGTACTTAGCTACCCTTTAGGCGTCCACTTCGGAGCTTGGTAACATGGAGAATATAACGTTGCTCCTAGAGAACTCAATGGGGTTGATTAGGGCACCTCCAAGAAGCATTGCTATAGAGGCCATTGTGTTTATTTCAGTATATCACCTGGTATAATCCCTTGTTTAATTAGCATGTCCTTTGTGACCATAGCTAGGGCTACGTCAGCAACAGCCATACCCAGGTAGCATGGCGTGAAGTCAAGCTTGGGGATTGCCCCACCCAGAGCCATCTTGCCGAGCTTGGCTTAACCTATAGATATACCAGAAACAACTGTACCGTTGAACAACGCGTTGACACCTTTTTTCCATCAGTACTTGGTTGATTTTTTAAGCTGGCATGAGAGGTAGGGTAGGCTTAAGGTGCTGTGTGTTTTCAAATAAAACCTTTACAACCATGCTAGTCCAAATAACCCGAGGCCACCAGCAGCTCAGGGTTCCCACATAACATTTTTTTCGTCGCCAAAAATGAGAAGGCCTTTCAATGGCCGTGAGATGAGGTGCCGCCACCATAGCGATTTCTTCATCTCTAGCATGACTTTCGCAGGTAAGCGTGGCCTTGGCCCCATGGAGCTCACGCAGTAGTTTATCCTGTTTAGCCTTTCGAGCTGCGGCGCCCTTCCACCCTGCAGCAAACTTTTTGGGTTTTTTGTGGGTTCACCCTCTCTATTTGCGGATTCGTTCCCTCTGCCGACACCTGCAGATTCGCTAACAAATTCGATTAATATACTTGTTTGTCAAAATTGGCTGTTGTAAAGACCCCCAGTTAGCAGGGCAAATAGCCGTGCTTAGCGCGTGCCCAACTAACAGATCAGTCTGTAGGTCTGCATCTAGCTTGGGGTGAAAGAGCACAACTCAGCGGGTCTGCTCACGTAGGTCCTTCGGCACAGAGTTGTACTTTTGGTTGTGGACCCAGACACTTTGATGCGCATGGCAGCCGCTAAAGGTCTTTTTTTTCTTGGTCAGTGCTTTTGTGGCCAAGCAGCCGTCAATATTGTGCAGAGTGGTCTCACCCCACAACCGCTAGTATAAAGCCTTCAAGTAATCATGTAGCCGCTTATTGGGTTCAACAACTTACGCCTAGGATTCAGACCACACCCAGGGCCATGCCTGGTAGGTCTGGTTGAAACGGATGGTGAGGCAGAGGATTACAATATGTTCGTCGTCACTCGTCCTCATATTGAGCCACAGGGCATACACTGGTCAGGATCCTAACAAGTCAGCAAATGTCAGGTCCTTTGTCGTCATTGCCACGCTTGGGTCATGTTTACTCTTTGCGGCAAAGGCCTTCTTTGCCTCATCTCACTGCTGGTAGGTGTACATGCCCTGGGTATACAGGGACACCCTCAATGGTCACTTCGACCTTTGTAATCTTCTGGTTTTCCTTCCAGTGCTTAATCTTGTCAACAGAATGCCTTTCATGCTAGGTGCTGGTAATTCATGTTGATGTTCCACAGTGTGTCACTTTTATTGTGTGCATGCTTCCTATAGATGAGAACACGGTCATAAAGAATTGCGAGCCGACTTGTGTACTGGATGCAGATCATTCGGGCCAGCTCTGGTTGGGTAAACCATGTCACACTGCAGGAATATGCCATCGATTGTGTATTTGGTGTTAGTAAAAACGGCTGCGGTAGACTTCGGCTATGGCCTTATCCTGAACCTCAGTTTCGTCCTTGTCTACTGCCCCAACCAGTATCTTGGTAACATTTCCGTCCTCTGATGTGTCAATGCCCTGGTAGTGGGAGTTGGCTTTCTCCTGCGCAGTTTTCCATAGGTCGCCGTTACAGTGGTACACATCGCTGTCATGGATAGACATGACATCGATGCCAGAAATATTGATTGTCATTTTATTTACCACAGCATGACCCAGGTTTGGTACAACGCTGCGGTTGGCGTCAGTCGAGGTCAGCGTGATTGTAAAGGACAATTAGGTTGTCCCGGGGACAATGACGACGTCTGCACGCAGGTTGGGGAAGCAGACCAGCAATTGTTGGTTTTGCTCAATAGGAAGAAGGCAGTGTCCAAGAGTGGGCTGCAGGCCACTCTGGAGTTCAGATCGTCTAAAGAAGGTGAACTATGGGTGAAGTGGGGCCGCGAATTGAAGCTTCTGACATGGAAGCACAATCCCAGCAAGTTCCTCCGGCATAGTACTAAAGAGAAAATGGCTGCACCGCGTCGACCAAGCAGCAGCTGTGGCTGCAGAGACGTAAGAACTACCAATGAGCAGCCCTGTAGCCATGACACAGCAAGGTGGCGTAGATGAAACAAACTTTATAGAGGTCGTTCATGACGCCATAGAAGACATTGGTACACAGACAGATCGGCTGACACTCCGAGAGCTTATATGGCTTGACAAGGCTATGGAGATCCACATGGTCAAACAACCAGAGCTATGTGACCTTGTGCTTCTCGACAGGAAGCTTGTACACGTTGTGGAACTTAAACAGAAAGTACCGGCTCGCAGTATGAAGGGCGAGTAGCTGGTCTTTGAAAACCTAGCCAATGTCTTATTTGCCAGGAGTCGTTCTACAGCCAGAAGATTACAAATGCCAAAGTGACCTTTGAAGGTGTCCCTAACCAGCTATGACCCCTGGGCATGCGCGCCCACTAGCATAGGGATAAGGCGAAGAAGGCCTTTGCTTCAACAAGCAGACGTGACCCAGGAGTGACTGCAAGGACCTGGCATTGGCGGATGTGTCCCAAGTACATCCTGTGGCTCGACCTGAGCATGAGTGAAAACGACCATCCCCATGGCAGGGAGTGGCGTTCGGAGAATGCGTTTTAGGGTGTCACTATCAAGCCGAAGTGGCCGGCGTATTAAATGTCTTTATGTATGAGGTTTTAGACGCACAGCTAAACATGAAGGATTGCAGGTACTTTAAAGCAGTCCACTAAATTTGCGTTTGCAAATGGACCTTGTTCTGCCATTATTATTGGCAGACAGGATGTGGTCTACCTGCAGTCCTTCTACCAAGTGTTTCAGTCCAACCTGTACGACTGCTCGGCCACAAACGCACTGTCCAAGAAAACTGTTTTCACGGCTGGCCTTTTGTGGGCATACACGTCCTCAGTCTGTATCTGCAGAATCAGACAGTCGGTATCAGTATAGAGGATAGACAAGGCAACTCGTCCCTGGTGTTTTGATGATCTGATGACACCTTAGGGGCGAGGCTCCGTAATGCAGAATCTGAGCGTTATAAGCAAATTTGCTCCTTCTCGCAATACAGACAAGGGACAGTTTTCATATCCATAAATGTCTTACCATCAATCTTGCCTAGAGTGCAACAACAGTCATACTCCTTAATCCACAGAATCGACGAAATCCAACACAATTTTAAAATAGTTGTCCAACATGGCTACCGCGCGAATCGAAAACATGAGCAATGTCATAGCGTATTAACGAGTATTAACTCCATTATATTGCATTGTGGGAGTCGGCCATGTTGAGTTTTTTAACAAAGTTTCATGATGTGCCGTATTTTAGTGCTCAAACAGATCAATTAGACAAAACTGTAGTAATAGAAACAGTCCTCGTGTCATTTTGCGATATAATCTTGCATTATGTCATAAATTATTTTCTTGGAGGGCTTAGGTAAGTTTTTAGCGAATTCATCGGTCGTTTTGACTTCGGAAGCTCCGAAATCTCGCAGGCGGCGCTTCGCCTCTACAGCTCGGATGTGAGAGATCGAAAGTAGTAAACAGTGCTGCACTGTCAGATGCGGAGTTTCTTTGCATATTTAGAGGAGTGGCGTTGGGTCACTGTGCCTAATATTTCGCTTGTTGTAATAGAAGTCATACATCAGATGCTTGGATAGATATAGGACTGACATACCAACATAAAGCTGCCAGTTCAACAGAAGGCAGCTCTGGTGGACCCGGCTACGTCATCGTCGAAGATGTTTGCCTGGGCATTGGCTGGGCTGGCGCTGAACTTGTCGTCCTCACTGGCTCGCACAATTTCTGATGTTCTGAATTGTCGGCCAGAAGGAGGACCTTGGTGCAGATATACAGGTCGTGGTAGTCTCCCAGCTTGCGGCACCTAAATATTTCCTTTTGAGCATGGTTGTAGTCCTCTATGGAAACGTGCTCGTCTCTCAGCCCGTTGCAGAAGGCCTTCATTGGTGGTAGGGTGGCGCAAACCGACATATACTCGTAAGGGTAAACACCCTTACGTAGCAGCCGTTCAAGGTTATCTTTGTTGGACTCATTGGGCAGCTATTACTCGGAAGGCCTTTGACGGGTTCGAAACAACTGGGCGCTGTCGATGAAATGTAGCTGGCCCATGGAAAAGGAAATATATTTTTCTGTGTTGTTTGTTAACTGTGACCCTGCAAAATGTGACCCTGCCCTCCACTTCCAGCCCAGCAGAACCTTCTCCATTGTTGTTCAAAAGCCCCGCATCGATTCTTCTTCTTCTTCTTCTTCTTCTTCTTCTTTCTTCTTCTTCTTCTTCTTCTTCTTCTTCTTCTTCTTCTTCTTCTTCTTCTTCTTCTTCTTCAGTGACAGTGTTTCGCAAACAATCGATATCATGGAGAACCAAACATGACATAATAAAAGTCACAGCGCGTTCTGGGTTGGATCTCAGAAACTTTAAAGGGGCATTTCGTAAAAAAACATCGAAATTCTGTTCTGAAAACAAATCGTTGATCGATTCCCCACTATGTTTAGTAATGATATCCAAAAGCCCGAGTACAATCAGTGACCCCAGCAATTTTTATGGCCTTTATAAAGTTCGATTTGTTATTTTTACGGAACGTGAATTTTAACCCAAATATGGCACACGGTAGACTCTACAATACACCCGAGGCAGAAAAACGGGTGGAGTTTGAGCGATAATACACGAAAATGGTAGTTTTGTGCATGCGTAGTTACTGGTTCAGTTCACTATTCATTTAAATATTTTGTAAACTAAGTTCGGAGCGCCTTAATCGATTAATCATCAATGATTTGGTGTTCCCAATCACATGTAAGGACCATAAACGAGTCATTGTCGAATCGCCGAATAGTGCATCTTTGAGAATACTTTAAAGCCAAAATGTGGACGGCATTGTATTCTTTTTACTGTTTGTTTCATCATAAAACATGAGGCATGCGAACGTATCCTCCCAAAGGCCATTGTTGATGACATGGAGATGGCTATCTCAGAGACACTCAAGCATGCACCTGGGAAACGGGGTGGATACTTGTACAAAGTAAGCAGCAATATTATATTTTACTTTTTACTATGGACTGTATTACTTTCAGAAATAGGGGCTTTCATGTTCCCCTTGTTTTATTAGACAGTAATGTCGCATAAGTAATATCGTGATTGTAAAAAATTGCAGTTGCCTATCTCGATAACTTTTCAGACAATTGTTTACTAAATATCTTTTTATAAACATCTATTTGACTGCAGACTCGTGCAACCAGGGAAAGTCCCCTTGTTCTGTGTGGCCAAATTTCGTCTTTCATATAATCTGTATCTAACATCAACTCTTTTACATTACCCTCAAGTTCAGTAATATGCTCTTCGGTGTTCATTTTTATACCTTATACCCTCGTTTATTCAATAGGCTGATTCACAGTCTGCTCAATGGTAAAGAAGCACCCAATGCTTCGTCGTTTTGATCGATTGAAACAGTCTGGCGTGCTTTAACAGATCTGGCCTTAATTTTGCCCTTCATTTTGGTATATTTTGTGACCTCAGCTAAAACGAGCTTAAACTCATGATCTGAGATTTTCAAGTGCTGTCGATACAATGTCAGCAATGGTATTCTGATCATGTTTTTTCGCCTTGATGGTCAGCCGGCGACTGACGAATTTTCCAGCAATTACAAGTAGCCCACAAGCGGCTCTAGTAACACCCAACACCGAGGCAATAGTAATGAATACTACTGTAGACATTATACCTACACCACTTGCGCCAAGACACATACCAACAGTAACTAAAGCAGTGTCTACTGCGTCGACCGAGTTTACTGCACGCCTATATTTTTTGTACATAGCACCATATTTTTCAATTTCTTTCTCAAGGTATTGCTTCTTGAGACCGATAGGAGTGCCCTGGATTCTCATCAGGCGGCTCCGGATTTAACGGTGCAGTATGAATGGTTGGTTGTTGTTTCATACTGCTGTTGTATACATAAGTCTATATATCAAGTTCAATTAGGAGTGATACTAAAGGACAAGTCGCCCCACTGTTTGGAGTGGCTGTATAAAAGTAAATAACGTTGCCTTGTTCCAGCTGAAAAGGCTGGTCTAAAGATATTACAACAGCCTGTTGGTTAGCAGGCTTACTTATTCCTACCGATTGAGTTGTCCCATTTATAACAGGAAACACTGCTATAGCACCAGTATCAGCGCCCACACCAGACGACAACCCCATACGAATGATCTTACCATTGGATAACATGGTATATCCACAGCTTAAGTCTAGTGAGTCTCGACCCCCATCACCAAACGACCACTTGTATCCTATGCGAAGGGCGCCACTTGCTTCTGCCCAAATAGTACCTTCAACTCATGCACAGTTCCGCTAGTAACACGCTTACAGACAGGATTAGCGATGTTTGAGCCACCCTCTAAGCCAACAACTTCAGGCAGCGTAGTGGGCGCACAATCTAACATGTTTTGCGTGGTACTGACTTGATCGAGGTGGACATAAGTGGGTTAAAGACGCTAACGTTGACGGCCCGGTCACCTGTGTAAGTACCTGAAGGAATTAATTGCCTACCCTGACCGACATCAAGCCCCAACATTCTTAACACACCGTCTGATATGCGCGCAGCCCTATTATCAGGTAATAATCCCATTTGCAGCATCAACATCTAAACTAAGACATTGATGTAATCTGCTGCTGAAGAAGGCTTGAAATTCCAAAGACCAGGTTTTAATTGGACAGATCCTCCCTCTTCTGAAGTTCTTGACCGCCATTGAATGGCCAACGCATAGATCGCCCGCAGTGTTGTCAATAGCATTTTGCAGGGACACAGCCTCGCGGCTTTGAACATTTGACAGAGTGTGATACATAGCACTATGGATAAACAAGTTTTTACATTCAATACGAATAAAACGTACAAAACCGGGCTGGTATACCCACCCCATATTGCCGCCGAGGATCTGACACATCTCCTCATCCAGGTGAAATCGTATAATATCACAGATGCGTTTGGGGTGGAGTTCTCCAACCTGTTTGATAAGTACTTGGTGCCAAACATAAGCAACGACACCCTTGCAATACTGGCAGAACCAGGTAAACTTTGTAGTATGGTGCGCAACAAGCGGCTGTGGAGTTTCTGCCCTGGACCACCTCAAATCTGACTCCCCAGCACTAAGTAACCTCTACAGGTTCCATGTCTACTACACCATCCGGAGACTTTTAGACGAAATGACAATAGCCCTGCCGGATGACCCCACATGGTCGGCTACCAACAATACCTTTGACTAGAGAATCTACCACCAGCTCTGCCACGAGTTTGTGGTTGACGAAAACAGCGACTGGAGGATAAAGGGCGGTAACCAGGGCCTTGGGCGGGTCTACTTCACCGACCCTGAAACACACAAGGTACGGGTGATCACTCATTATGGAAACACCCACCTGTACGAATCCGTTAAGCAAACCTTTGAGAAATCAACCAAGGGCTTTGTTTTGCAGGGCGGCAAGCTACATATTGATTTTATAAAGACCAGGAGGGTGCAAGCACCGCCTGGAGTACTTACATCCTGGAAAAATCAGCGGGGTTCACTGCCCCAGTTATCAGGCGCAGACCCGCTCAGAGATACTAGGTGTTGGCACGTCCTTTGATGCTCAAAAGCAATTTCAGGCTAACATTGAGGATGTCATCAACTCCCCAGTGGACATTCCATCTGACGGTATCAGAACGTCCTCCAGAATGCTTCCCCAAAGGTTGGTTATGTGTTTGGAACGGGCCTGTACATGGCTCCGTTGGATATGAGCCTCACCATTGGAAGCGTTGTTGGGTACAACAATCTGATTACCATTGCGACTGAAGAGCAGCAGATTGGCAGGAATGCTGGTGTCAACGCGGTTGCTGCTGTTCCAGATAGAGGAAGCTTTGACCCTCCGCCAGATACAGATATGGGAGCCATCCAACCAGCCACCTTTGCAGCTGACTTAAGCAGCCATGATACGATGGAGCCAATGATTCCTGGAAGGGCAGCTGCTGCCTTACCGGCTAGGCCCTTCAGGACGTTTGCCAAGGAGTTCAGCTGTTTTTTAATCCATTCCTTTACGCCAGGCTTATCAGCCGGCGTCGGTGTTGGTGTCGTGGTTGGACTAGTGCATCCTCCACCCGTCAAAGCAACTACCAGGGTCGAGCCAGTCCAACCACAATGAGGATGGAGGCGATTTTTATGCCCTGCTTCCGAACATGGTGCGTACACGCTCATCTAGCGTTTTGGCTCCTTAAGAAGTCTGTTAATCGTTTCTCTGATGCGGTTAATTTGGGTTGGCAGATGTTTCGCGGTTTGCAGAGACAGCCTCAACACGGGCACCCCGCATGTCCTGCAGCTCTGCAAGCTCATTTGCTTGGAATTTCAATGCTTAACTATCACCCTCCTACCCTGCCTCCAGGCTTGCCATTTTGGCTTTTCCGTCAGTCTATGCCCCTATCTCAGTTATCTTAGCTAGGTCATTAACCAGCTCCCCCTTGTAAGCGACCTACGTGAGCAAACCCACTGGATGGTGCTATTTCACACCAAGGACCGTGACTCGTTTGAAGACGCCTTATGTGAAAATGATGTTATTCCAACAATGGAGGAACGTGCCACAGTACGCCAGTACGCCAGCTGCTAGCAAAGACCCAGCACGAAAAACTGCTGCTGAAGACTGATCAACCTACTGCATATGCCGTTGATTGAAGTGATATTGGCCCTAATAGCAGCCGCTGCCTCAGTTACCAATTTAGGTTTCTTCATCTGGGGAGCAGTGCAATATATTAGACTTCAAAGGCATATACGTATATTCATGGATCCTGATACCATTATTGATAAACTCCTAGATAGAACAGGACGCGACTAGCTTAGTGGAGACAAAGTCTGTGGGAGTGGAACCCAGTTGCACCGGAAATAGAGATATGTCTTCTAAGAGAGAAAGGCTTGCTGCCGTCATAGTCAATGGGCTGGCCCATCAGTACCTTGGTGATCATCGTCCTTCAATTGACCAACTTGAATCATTGTCTGATGAAGAGATCATAAAGCTGTATGTGAGATACGAGGCTCTGCTAGGTGCTAGCATGACGCGCACTCTAGGTCAATCATTGCTACAGCTATACTCAGGCATTGCTTGTATGTTTCTACCAATCCCACCAGAACACCAGCCAAAGCTAATTACAGACCTCGAGACTGACCCGTTTGTTGGACACGCGCTAAGCACTGCCACTTGTGAGCTATATCACCAATATGGAATGTTCTTAGCTCCACTTACCGCGGCTTTAACAACAGTTAAGCACTGTCAATTTGGAAAAACAGAATCAACAGGGGCCGGTGGAGAGGAAGACACCACTTGCGTGCTATAGTATATGCTTAACTATGCTATTACAAGTGCTTAACTCCGCTATAACAGGTGCTTAACTCCGCTATAACAGGTGCTTACTAAGAGCTGTCAATTGGACAAATAAATTTAGTATGTAAATATGGAAGAAACAAACACGAATCAAGGGGAGACAACACTGGTAGAGATGATGTCAGTGACCACTTCAAAAAACGCTAAAAGGGCTGCGGCAGGACGAAAGAGCGCTGCAGCTCGAAAAGCCAATCAAAATAAGCTTCTGAGAGAGCTCTGTGA
The DNA here is from genome assembly GCA_034190875.2 of Urechis unicinctus. Classification (NCBI taxonomy): domain Eukaryota; kingdom Metazoa; phylum Annelida; class Polychaeta; order Xenopneusta; family Urechidae; genus Urechis; species Urechis unicinctus. The sequence goes on along the minus strand of CM067344.1, from coordinate 56,957,653 downwards.
GGCTAAGGCCGGGCTTACAGATGCTAGAGTTGAAGCTGTCGAGCCAATATGAACCAGCAAGCCTCCGGAAATGTGGGCGTGGCCAACATGGGCTGCGCCTTTGGAAGACGGCAGGTTTCATTGCACGCAGATCGAAAATCTGAACCTCTTGCTCTATGATCAGAGTAAGCACAAAGAGCGCAAGTTCTTCTGCGAGCGATGCTTGCATGGATACACCACCGAGAAACTGCTCCTGGTGCACGGGTATCGGAGAGATTGCTGTCCGAGTTGACATGCCTGAGGAAGGAAAAAACATCTTATCCTTCCAGAACTGGCAGAAGCAGCTCTCCGCTCCATTTATCATCTACGCCGACTATGAGGCGCTCACAATGAAACTTCCGGGTCCTGCGCTTAATCCTGGTCAGAGCAACACACAAGAACACAGGAACATGAGCTGTGTGGTTACGGTTATGTGGTTGTTCGGTGTGATGGTAAGACCAAACCCTCTGTGGTTTACAGAGAAAGCGATGCCGTGGAGAATTTCTTACAGGCTATGCAGCTGGAGGAGCAAAATATTAAAGCAGTTCTGTCCAAGCCTGTCCCCATGCGCATGATGCGAAAGGACAAAAGAGTGCACAAAGTGGCTACCCATTGTCATGTGTGTAAAAAGGAACTGGGCGGCGATTCTGTCCACGACCACTTCCATATAACAGGTAAGTACAGGGGGGCAGCCCACAACGCCTGCAACTTGAAGCTGCAGTTGAACAACGCCCGTACCTGTGGTGTTCCATAACCTGCGGGGCTATGACTCACATCTCTTGATGCAGGCCGTGAGCAAAGTGGAGGGGAACATCAACTGTATCCCCAACAACATGGAGAAATATATTTCCCTGTCGCTTGGACAGTTGCACTTCATTGATATTGCACAGTTTCTCCTGGCCTCACTTGAAAAGCTGGTGTCTGCAAACGACCCAGACGCCCTTGCAGTCACGGCTAGGTACGAGCCTGATGAAACGATACACAGACTGCTACTGCGTAAGGGAGTGTACCCCTACGAGTTTATGGATAGCTGGGATAAGTTTTATGCCCTGCTGCCACCAATCAAGAAGTTCTACATTAATCTCTCTGAGCAAGGTATATCTACCACATACTATGAACATGCCCAGAATGTCTGGAACGTATTCGGGTGTAAAAACATGGGGGACTACCATGACCTGTACCTGCACACATAATTTGCTGCTCTTAGCCGATGTCTTTGAGATATTCCGCAAAACATGTCTCAAGCAGTACGGGCTGGATCCAGCCCACTACTATACCAGCCCCGGTTTGTCATGGGATGTGCTTCTTAAGAGCACAGGGGTGGAACTCGAGCTTCTCACCGATTATGAAGGGGCTGCGCGGTGGGATAAAGCATGGTGTCGCACCTGTGTAAGGGCGCCAGCAGCAACTTTGAAAAAGATCTGTATAAACTTATGAATAACTCCGTCTTTGGTAAAACGATGGAGAATCTCCAGAGACGAGTCGACGTTAAGATTGTGCGCTCATCGGAAAAAGAAAAAATACGTAGGCTTGTGGTCAGCCCCGCCTATGCTTGCCATAAAGTCTTTGATGATGACCTGGCTGCCCTGCATATGCACAAAAGCCACCTAGTGCTGAACCGTCCGGTGTATGTGGGCATGTAGATACTCGACCTCTCCAAGCATCTGATGTACAACTTTTATTACAATACCATGAAGCCCAGATACGGCAACAACCTTGGTCTGTTGTACACGGATACGGATTCGCTGCTTATGGAGAAACGCACGCCTGACGTGTATGCTGACATGAAGGATGATGGGCATCTCTTTGACACTAGCAACTATGATCCCTCCCATAGCATGTACAGTGACACGAACAAGAAGGTTCTGGGGAAGATGAAGGATGAGTTCGCTGGTGTGCCCATCAAATAGTATGTTGGTCTGTGCCCAAAGATGTACTCGATCCTGATGTCGAGCCGGGATGAGATTAAAAGGGCAAAGGGCGTGAAGAAGGGGCTGGTCAAAAAACACCTACGCCATGCACAGTATATGGAGTTTCTGTTCTCCAAGAAGCAGTTCTGTCATGGGATGAACATGCTGCGTAGTGATGGCCATAAGTTATATGGGCTCTACGTCAGCAAGGTGTCCCTCTCACCCTTTGATTCAAAGAGGTTGATAGCCTCGAACGGTGTGGACATCCTGGCCTATGGTCACACTAGCTTACCAACAAACTAGCCCCTCGGCCCCTTTTGGGGGTTGGGTCCGAGGCGACCTAGGGTGAGTGAAAATCTTCCCTCGGCCCCGTTTGGGGGACGGGGCCGAGTCGTCTTTCTCTTACTTAGGGTGAGCTAAAAATCTTGAATAAGCTGCCAAAGGGCGAGAAGTGTAGATGTGGGGGGGGGGGGGTTCCAGTACCCCCACCATCTATACAACTCACCTTGTGCGACGAGTAGTATAGGTAATAGCGGTTCGAGCACGCCCCTCCAAACGGAGACCCACCCACCGATGATAAGGAATCCCCCCACTTCAAGCTGCTACCTTATCAGTAGGCTGTGAGTCGCGGGGTAAGGGGCAACCATGAGTCGCAGGGTCAAAATGACACAAAATCAAGTCGCGACGAAATTGCAGGGTAAGGGAGCCACGAGTCGCAGGGTACAAGGAACCACCACCTAGCAGGCCACTAGTCATACGTGGGTATTTCGTCGCGACTTGATTTTGTGTCATTTGTACCCCCTTTTAGACTAATAAAACAGAGTAATGACGCCCCACCACATACGCGCAAAACAGGCTCAAGCCAACTATGCTGAAATCCACGGCCAGGCCCTGCCACCCTATCCACGGACGAAGGTCGCCCTCACGGCACTCATAAAGAAAAACGCCATCGTCAGGACGTACAAGGAAATGTACGCAAGAATGACAACCATGGCGGACTGTGACCCTCAGCCGCCGACTCCATCCCACCGACTCTGGTCTGAAGTGGCGAAATCACCCGCACCACACCCCAGACCCGCCTTCAGGAAACCACTCCCCCGTGTAGTGCCGGTCCCAGTTCCCCAAACAAGCCTCAGACCAGTTCCCACTCTCCGCCTCAAATTCAGGAGAACCAAGCGGACGATCAGCAACCAACTGCAAGGCTGGGTCATGAACGTTTCCAAGACCTCCTGACCTTCCAGAAAGGCGTGCAACCCCAAGTTCTGGCAAAGGAGCTGAACCGGCTAGGTGGCCTCAAAACCCAGCTCGCAGTCAAAGTAAGTCTCTACAAGACCGACAAAGATGGTGTCACAGAGTACACAGAGCCAGTCCTACAAAACAAGCAGCAAACGGTTCTAGGCAAAGAAGACATTGACTCTGGGATAGACCAGGCCGGCCCCCAAATCCAGGATATGCTGGAGAAGTGGGTTAACCTAGGTTCTGGGTGGGTCTTCGAGGCGGTAGAAACCATCTGGATCGACGTCACCAAGTATCAACCACTCAAAGGCCGCTCCTACCTCCCTCTACCGCCACCGCTGGCAAAGAAAGAGGCCATCATAAACGTAAAGAACTGGGACGACTTCTGCATTTTATGGCCCATCATCTGAGCACTGTGTCCAGCTGACAAAAACCCCCAGCGGCCATCAAAATACAACATCCAGTGGCTCCTAGATAAGCTAAAGGGCTCAGGTGTGGGGAACCCAACCCCCGTCTCCCACGCCGAAAAAAAACGAAAAGGCTCTTGACCTTGGCCTGAACATATTTGGCTGGGATGGGAAAGCTATCATGGTCCACCGGATCAGCAAGCACCCCGGCAACTGTATAAACCTCATGCTGATTGAGAAGGATGGAGTATGCCATTACAGCTGGATAAAAAATCTAGAACGCCTACTCTACGACCACACAAAATATGAGGGCCGCAAATTCTTCTGCAAACGCTTCCTCCACGGCTACACCACCTACGCCCTTCTCCAGGCCCACAAGCCAGAGTGTGCAGGGGTCGGCCAAACAGCCGTGCGGGTAGACATGCCAGAGGGCGGGAAAAACATCCTATCCTTCCAGAACTGGCAAAACCAACTCCCGGCCCCCTACGTCATCTACACTGACTTTAAGGCGCTCAGAGTGAAGCTCCCAGGGCCAGCCCTCCATCCAGAAAAAAGCAACACCCAGAAGATTCAAGACTGTGGGTTCGGCTACATAGTGGTACGGTGTGATGGAAAGACCTCGCCCCCAGTAGTCTACAGGGGAAGCGATGCCGTGGAGAAGTTCCTCAAAGCCCTAAAGCAAGAGAGAAAAAGATCAAATCAGTTCTCTCCAAGCCAGTCCCCATGCGGATGACCAGGGAGGACCAAAGAGTCCACAAGACCGCAACCCAATGCCACGTCTACAGCAAACCACTACTCACCGACCGGGTCCGCGACCACTGCCATATAACCGGCAAGTACAGAGGGCCAGCCCATAACGCCTGCAACCTAAAGCTTAGGCTGAGCCCCAAGACAACCCCCATCCCCGTGGTCTTCCATAACCTGAGGGGCTATGACTGCTATCTCCTAATGCAAGGCATAAGTAAGGTAGAGGAAGACATCAACTGTATACCCAACAACATGGAGAAGTACATATCCCTATCCCTTGGACAGCTCCGCTTCATAGACAGCACACAGTTCCTCCTGGCCTCTCTCGACAAGCTGGTCTCAGCCAACAGCCCAGACGCCTTCACCGTAACGGCAGAGTATGAGCCAGACCAGGCAAAGCGAGGGCTACTCCTACGCAAAGGAGTCTTCCCCTATGAGTTCATGGACAGCTGGGATAAGTTTCGATTCTCCCCTCCCTGCCAAGACTTCTACAGAAAGCTCTCGGAGCAGTGCATATCAGCCACAGACTACGCCCACGTGCAAAAGGTCTGGAGCACGTTTGGCTGCAAGAACATGGGCGACTACTACGACCTCTAACTCCGGACAGACGTCCTCCTCCTAGACGACGTGTTTGAAACATTCCGGAAGACCAGCCTAAAGCAGTACGGCCTGGACCCAGCCCAATACTATACCAGCCCAGGCCTCTCGTGGGACGCTCTACTCAAGAGCACAGGGGTAAAACTCGAACTCCTCACCGACTTCGACAAGCACCTCTTCATCGAGAAGGGTCTGCGTGGAGGAATAAGTATGGTATCGCGGTGCCACGCCAAGGCAAACAATCCCTACGTAGGAGACTTCGATCAGGACAAGCCCACGAGCTATATCCAGTACCTCGACACCAACAACCTCTATGGATGGGCAATGAGCCAGGCCTTACCTACCTCAAACATTGAGTGGGTGGACCGGCCAGAGTCGCTCTCCAGAATAGCAAAGGGCGTAAAAAAGTAGTGGTCAAGAAACACCTGCGCCACGCCCAATACCTTGAATCGCTGTTCAACCAGAAGCGGTTCCGCCATGGGATGAACATGCTCCGATGTGACAGTCACAAGATATATGGGCTGCACGTCAACAAGGTGTCTCTATCCCCCTTTGATACAAAGCGATGGATAGCTCCGGGTGGCGTACACTCCCTAGCCTACGGGCATAGCCGCACCCAGGCCTACCACCCAGCGTAGATTGCCGGCAGACGGGGTGTATCGTATTCAACCGTGGGTGTATCCACACCTATCACGTACGACCGGCCAATGAGGGGTGATGGTGAACTTCCCGCATCACTGTTGGACACCTCTCCCTCACCCTCTACCCCCTCCGCAATCAGGTGGTCATCCACCATGCCGGCTATAGTGAGACTGGTGGTGGCCTGGGGAGAGCGTAAAGGAGTGGTCTTCCTGGCCTGAGGGGGTTCGGGAGCGGCACCAACCGGCGGACGTGGGGGCTTGGTCTTCCTAGCTCGAGAAGGTTTATCTAGCACGCCTTCCTCAGTCATACCAGTCTCAACGTGAGTCGTCATCCGGGCCTTCCTGCCCTCAAGCCTCTACTTCTTCCTCATGAGGTTGTGGTTAACCCTTTCGTATCCACAATCCATACATAATTTTAGGTTATTTTTAATGCCCTTCTGGCACTCTACACAAAGTCGATTTACGATTCCCCGCTTAATCTTAAACCTGTGCATTGCGCAAAAGTCAAACTTACAGGGCCTGTCACAAGGTTCTCTCTTCCCGAGTAATATCCAGGGGCACTTTCCAGTTGCTTCCATTACTACCTGACTTTTGTTTAATTGGTAATACCGTCTGGTGGTAACTGGGTATCGGGCGGCACAACAAGCAGCTCCCCCTTTACAAAGCCACGGAGCGGTCCATCCAACAAAAAGTAAAGTACAGGCTCACCAGATTTAGTGACAGAGCGTCCAATCCAGTAAACTTTGAGTGACTACACAGGGTCAGTGGCCCGCCGGCTCTGGTCTTGCTCTACCTCACCAGGCTGGTACAGGTAGCGAACGCCAACATCAGAGGGAAGCTTTTGCTCTTTGGCCCCCAGCGGGCGCCCTGGTACGACTGCAGAGGGCATTATTTGTGCAACTCGTTTTGCATCCCTTTATAGCACTGGTCAAAGAGTTTAGGTTTTTTTCCAGTCAAGCGGGTCACCTCATTATTTATTGCAGAGACTACAGCCTGCAGCCTTTCCAGCATCCTTTAACAACGTCATGAGGAAGAAATAAGAGATCGGCTTGGTGAACCTCATTAGGGACAGGGACATCAAACTTTGGCCTGGGAATATGTTTTGGCACTGGCAGATATATTTGCCATATAGCTTGCTTTGTTAACCACCCCCTGGCAACTTCCTCAGAAACTCTCGCTTCTGTTGCAAGCTTCTTGATAGCTGTTATGCCTTTCCAGTAGCCTTTAGGACTATAGTATATCTTCTGCATGCGACGATCCATACAAAGTAAACGACCGAGTCTCCAAATGACCTACTTGGCAAGCCTGTATGCAACCAGCCCAGTCGCAGTCCCTTAGGACTATAGTATATCTTCTGCATGCGACGATCCATACAAAGTAAACGACCGAGTCTCCAAATGACCTACTTGGCAAGCCTGTATGCAACCAGCCCAGTCGCAGCCATACCCAGTATAATGAACGCCACCTCACGCGTCTTTCAGAGAAGTCTAAAAGCTGAGGCTCAGGACCACCTTTCCGGAGGCTTGCTGGTTGATATTGGCTCAACAGCTTCGTCTCTAGCATCTGTAAGCATGACCTTAGCCTCTCGGAGCTCTGCCAGAAGCTTATTTTGATTGGCTTTCCAAGCTGCAGCACCCTTTTGTCCTGCCGCAACCCTTTTAGCAGTTTTTCGTAGTGGTCACTGAAGTTATCTCCACCGGTGTTGTCTCTCCTTGATTCGTGTTCGTTTCTTCCATGTTTACTAACTAAATTTATTTGTCCAATTAGTAAGCATCTGTTATAGCGGAGTTAAGCACCTGTTATAGCGGAGTTAAGCACCTGTAATAGCGTAGTTAAGCTCATGCTATAGTGGAGTTGAACACATACTACAGCGCGCAAGTGTCTTCCTCTCCCCCAGCCCCTGTTGTTTCGGTGCTTCTTTTTCCAAATTGACAGTGCTTAACTTTTGTTAAAGCCGCGGTTAATGGAGCTAAAAACATACCATAGCGATGATATAGCTCACAAGTGGCAGTGCTTAGCGCGTGTCCAACGAACGGGTCAGTCTCGAGGTCTTTAATTAGATTTGGTTGGTGTTCTGGTGGGATTGGTAGAAACAAGCAATACCTGAGTATAGCTGTAGCAATGATTGACCTAGAGTGCGCGTCATGCTAGCACCTAGCCGAGCCTCGTATCTCATATACAGCTTTACGATCTCTTCATCAGACATTGATTCAACCTGATCAATTGTAAGGCGCTCCAAACCAAGGTACTGACGGGCCTGACCCCCGGCTATGACGGCAGCAAGTCTATCTCTCTTAGAAGACATATCTACACCAGGGGTGCAACCAGGTTTCGCTCCCCCAGACTTTGTCTCCACTAAGCTAGTCTTGTCCTGTTCAAGGGTTTATCAATAATGGTATCAGGATCCATGAATATACGTATACGCCTTCGAGCTTCAAAATACTGCACCGCTACCCAGATGAAGAAACCTAAATTGGTTACTAAGGCAGCAGCTGCTATCAAGGCCAATATCACTTCAAACGACGGCATATGCACTAGGTTGATCAGTCTTCAGCGGCCCAGGTTTTGCACAACGCTGCGGTTAAGATCAGTCGAGGTCAGCGTGATTGTAAAGGCCAGCCGAGCTGTCCCTGGAACAATGACGTCGTCTGCGCCTAGATTGGGGAAGCGAACCAGCAGTTGTTGGTTCTGGTCAATAGTGGTTGGATTGTTTGTAACGACTACAGACTGTCGCACGCTCTTTACCTGAGCGGTTCGCGTATCCGGCGGTGTGGGTTTAGTTTGCGTCCATAAGTACTCGTCATGTTGAATTCTTAATTACACTTATATCTTTAACACACAAACATGGATTTTGATAACCCAACATTTGAGGACCCAGTGGAGGAGAGGATGAGGATTGGCTCGCTGAAATAGAGGATGAGACCTCCCCCCCCCCCCCCACAGCCACTCTCCCACCTGTTACAGAAGGGGACATTGGGATGGATAAGTCTATACCACAAGGAGGCCGACTCGTTATAGGCGCTGTAAATGATTATTACGATGCATTAGCTGAAACAGATCACATACCAACCCTCGGCAGCGATTATACAAAGTTTGAACTTGTTGGAGGACAGTTACGTTTGAAGGACTACCCTGACTTAAGTATTACAAATTCTCGTACCAAAAAACCGCTTTAACTTGGAACAATAACTAGATCTAGAGGGGGGGCATAAGGCTGTCCGTGATGGTTTGGGGTTCACTGAGTGGTCCTCACAAGTTGTGTCACGAAAGGAAGCAAAAGCCCTCCAAGGCGTTGACCAAGCAGCTGCTAAAGCCGCAGAGAATTTAGAAATGAGGGGCCCTGAAGCCGTGACAGAGCAAGGTGGTGTGGAAGAAACAAGCTTCATAGAGGACGTTCATAACACCATCCAAGACCTAGGTACACAAACAGAAACGAAATACCACTCAGAGAGCTTATAGGGCTTGACAAGGCTATGCAGACCCAGAGGGGTGAGCTGGTCAACAACCTAGCTAAGATAACTGAGATAGAAAGGGATATAGACCGACGGAAAGCTAAAATGGCAAGCCTGGAGGAGGCAGGGAGGGAAGGAGATCCAGCATGGAAATTGCAATCAAATGAGCTTGCAGAGCTGCAGGACCTGCGCGTGTCCGTGTTGAGGCTGCCTCTGTAAACCGTGAATGTCTGCGAACCCAAATTAACCGCATCAGGGAAACGATCAACACACTTCTTAACGAGGACACAACACTAGCTGAGCGTGTACGCACCCTGTTAAGGGAGCAGGGCATAACAATCGCCTCCATCCTCACTGCGATTGGATTGGCAATCTCGACCCTGGTAGTTGCTTTGACGGGCGGAGGGAGCACTTGTCCAACCCCGGCACCAACGCCGACACCAGCTGATAAGCCCGGTTTAAAGGAATGGATTTAAAAACAGCTGAACTCCTTGGCAAACGTCCTGAAGGGCCTGGCCGGTAAGGCAGCAGCTGCCCTTCCAGGAATTATTGGCTCCATCGTATCATGGCTGCTTTAGTCAGCTGCAAAGGTGGCTGATTGGATGGCAGAACATGTATGGGCCGCAGTTGTGGCGGTAGGGTGAGTTATCCTCCTGATACTCCGTGACTTACTACGTAGCAAACCAAAGCACAGCTAAGCCTATAGCGATTCCGCCTACAATAAGAGCGGTTTTCTCATCCTCGTGCGCCCCACGCAGACCGGTCTCGGCCATAGGGGCCGGCCCTGGAGAGGGGAGTTCCATATCTGTATCTGGCGGAGGGTCAAAGCTTCCTCTATCTGGAACCACCGGAACCAAGTTGACATCAGCAATGCTGCCTATCTGCTGCTCCTCAGTTGCGATAGAAATCAGATTGTTGTACCCAGCAACGTTTCCAATGGTGAGGCTCATATCAGACGGAGCTATGTACAGGCCCGTTCCAAACACATAATCAACCTTTGAGAAGGCATTCTGGAGGACGTTCTTATACCGTCGGATGGATGAAGGAATGTTCACTGGGGAGTTGATGGCATCCTCAACGTTCCAACACCTTGTATCTTTGAGCGGGTCTGCGTTGGAGGAAGTGACTACTCCGCTATCATAGGGCAAAACTACTTCAGCAGCTATAGTAAGAAGCTGACTGAAAAAACTAGCAACGAGGGTGTTTGCTTTAGCGTGCCCTGCCTCTGGGGTACGACTTTTGAGGAGGTTGCAATTGCGGTATTGGAGAAGGTGTTCGACATCATGGTCCACGGAAATAATATCTTTATTCAGGGTGGCGCAACGGCCTACTCTCCGGATGGTTTTTGTGTGCTCCCGATCCGGCGGCGTTGTGGCCGGGGGGGTGGAGTGGATGCTGTCTGTCTGGGGCATCCTGAGGAGATTGTGCTGCTCGAGATAAAGTGCCCCTACACTTGGTGTCCTGGGAGGGTGATTCCGAATATGTATAAGCCTCAGGTTCTGTTGGGGCTGCACCATAGTCCGGTGGCAACCATCGGGGTGTTTGTCGATTGCGTTTTCAGGCATCACAGTCCTTGGCTGGGAAGACCGAGTGGGACCACGGAGAGGCCGACAAGGGCTTTCTACTGTTGGAAGCTCTTTACAATGAGATTGATAACCACTCGTCCTGATTCCGACTTTATCGATAAGATCGACGCTAAGGTTGCCCAGTTTATACAGGACCTCGACTGCGTGAAAAATGGAACTTACACGGGTAGACTTGGCTCCAGAATGTTTACGCTTAAGGACCTCTATAGATAAAGACCTTGGAGGTTGGTAGTATACATGGTAGCGGCCCCCTCTCCCCCCACCCCATGTGGTCGTGGGTCCCTACCCCCTGTGACTCATGGCTGCCCCTTCCCCTGTGACTCATGTCCTGCTGAGAGGGTCACAGCTTTAGTAGTATAGGTAATGGTGGTTCCCCTGCGATTTCGTTGTGACTCATGGTTGCCCCAAACCTTGCGACTCACAGCCTACTGATAGGGTAGCAGCTTTAATCCTTGGTCAGCTATTGTCAGCTCTTGAGACCTTAGACCCCAAAAAGAATAGTTGAAGTGGGTAAATGATACTCTGAAGTGGGGGGATTCCTTATCGTCGGTGGGTGGGTCTCCGTTAAGAGGGGTGTGCTCGAACCGCTATTACCTATAGTACTCGACGGGTACGGGTTTTCGAGGTCCCGCGGCACACCCCTACCCTGGACAAGGCCAAGTGCCCCCCCACCCCCCCCCCCCCGTACACCCCGGAGGATTAAATTAACTAGTACGTGATACGCTTCAGTTAAACATCTCAGTCAGAAAAACGTCCGTCCGAAAAGTTTTGTGAAGTATTGTGGCAACTGAATTAGTCGACGCCCACTGATTCAATGTGGCACCCGCTCGCAAATCCCATTTGGATGATTAGTCAATTTTGTCATTTTCCCCGACCACGAGTAGACTGCCTAATGCCAACGTATTTTGTGGCTCCAAAGAAAGGCATTATTCACTCAGTTTGATTGTAAACATGGGGTGTCAGCATATCACCGAACGCTAGCATATTCATCGTTGCTAAGGCATGATAGCGCGCAATGCATTTTAGGTGCCTCGAAAAACCCTTATGACCGATACGCTTCATCGTAGGCATAAAGCTCCCAATGAATAAATAATGTTATGCCTTTTATTCTTTCACATTGAGCTCTACCTGTTTTGCTTTTTTTCTTTTTTTTACTTGAACACCCTTATTCATACAATATTACGTATCTGCTGTACAACAGTCAACACGCTCAAATACTTTCAGAGCCTATAACTTCGCGATATATCATGATATAACGACTACCAGACCTCAAAGCAAGGCATTCGTCACTGGTGTTTTGATGATCTGACGCCACTAGAGCGCGGATGTGAGAGATCGAAAGTAGGGAATAGCGCGATGCTGTCAGAGGCGGAGATTCTTTGCCTACCAGACCTCTAGTCTAGCCCATGCAAATCTATACCGGAACTCAGCACACGACGACGATAAATTCGGATGACCATATAAGACCCACCCTCATTGGTCGTGTCAATAGCCAGCTAATAACTTCCGTCGGCTTACTCATTTGGAAAGGCTTCGTTGAGTTATATGCTCGTGGGTCTTCTTAGTTCGACCATCAATCTAATATTTTGGTTCTAATTTTGGAAAAGGATCTTCCACAATGCAGGTAATATTTGATTTGCTATATTTTAGCAATGCCAGAGTTAATGCGATCACTGAAGCGATTTGCAAGAAATGCTATCCGATATAAATTGAGCGATAAAAGGGACGTTTCTTTATTTTCCTTTCTCACTAGACTAATTCCCTTCAAAGTTGTATTGCTCTTCATCGTGTATCTAAGGATTCGAAACACGGTTCATTTTATCGTGTCACAAATCATATAGTGCAATTGGAAAATGGGACTTTTTCTACAGGAAATATTCTGAGCCAACAAATGTTGTAGCTCCGGTCGTAACGGTAACATGAATGGAAGAGGTTATTCGCACGCCGGCGTGGGAATAGTGAACGTTGTCAAGCTTATTCGCAAGCCGGCGTGCGAATAGTAGAGTATGATCATGGTATTCGCACGCCGGCTTGGGATAGTGTGATGCGCTCAACATATTCGCACGTCAGCGTAAGATAAATTATCTATCATTTAACAAAAGTGGAATTTGTTTGCTTGGTGCTCGGTACACATAACAATGTAACATAGAATGCATATATATATATATTGTCTGATATATTCTCTCTTACATGCTCACAAGTGTATATCTATATATTTTATTTTGTACATAGATATAAAGAATGGTTAGTGTTGCGAGTGAAGGTTGCTGTTAATCATTGATGTCCACCAAATTTGGTGTTTGCATCCGCAGGTGACGGAGCTGAATTTGAATTTTTCGTCGTATTTGGCTTTTCCCTCCGCTAAAGTTTTATTCTTCGCTTCCGCTGTCTTAGATGCAATCTTGATGAATTTAACGAATATTTCTGCCTCATTTTTCACCAAAGTTTTCCTGAACGTTTCAACATTTTCAAACTCTTTACCGACATGTAGATATAATCCCACGTATATCGCACTCTCCGCCTCCATGGTTAATAAACTAAATGCTGCTTCGCGCTCTGCCCTACTCAAGCGAAAACGAGGCATGCCCACCCAAAGCGCATGCGTACGGCGTGCGAATAAGGAAACTTCCAATTTTTGTTCGCACGCCGGCGTGGGAATAACCATTTCGAACATGAATTTATACAACGATACGACGGTTTTCGCGCTTCATTAAAGCACACGTTTTGGTCTTCACGGTTTTGGGTGCTCCATTACGCATCCCAAATATAACATATATCAAGAGCCTGTACAACTAGCCGTGCACGACGTTTATTAACGTTGTGCAAAGATCGTAACCGAATGCGCGTGAACGATACATGAGTTCCAATTATACACGATAATTACACAAATGTACATATGAAGAATAATTTTTCACATAAATGAATGTTTATTAACAAGTTGAGTTAGTTTACATGTGAGATTTCGTCAAAGGCGATTTAATCCGGCCACACAAATTCTGAAAAGTTCATGTTTATTTTGAACGACAAGATCGGTTTCTGCGCGCATGCGCAGACAAGGTTCTTTGCAAGCGAACTTTTTCTTTCTGAATTTTATTATTTAAGTATATGTGTCATTTTGTCAATGATTATCTTTTGGAAATATCTACTTTGAAGGGCGATATGTATTCAACGATATCACATTGACATTTAAAATAAGATAACACTTATTGATTCCCGCAGTCTGGAGGGGGCACTTGGCCTTGTCTGCGTAGGGGAGTGCCCCGGGATCTCTGTACCCGTCATGCAAGGTAAAAATGGCAAGAGCATACCCCATCCTACAATTATAAGGTCAACAAAACCCGTCGGGAGGCCGAAAAAAAAAACTTACCCCGACACATGTATACTACCTCTATATACTTAAGTGCCCCCTCCCCCGGGACCTGCAGCCACATGGCAAGTGAAAATGAAACTGGGTAATGTGACGTCATATCTCCAAAACTGGGGCTGTCGTGAACGAAAGTTGTGATTCTAAAAGTTCATTTGACAATTGCTAAATAATCACGAGACAGTGGATAACCAATATAGTCCGGTTCAGCGGATATTCATCTAATTTGTCGTCATATATATTTACGTAAGTACACAACATTGATGAGAAGCTATATGCACGCGAAATATAAAACTTGCCACACGACCAACATATCCTCAATCACGACGGTATATATTTATATTACCGTCGTGCGCGGCTACTGTACAACAAACAATCTTCACGGTCCAAAATACTTATACCAACTCGACGCAATTCTTCAAGAAATGCCATCGATACATCATTTCCGAACAGTCAAGATACCATGATCGCCATTTTGAAAAAATATTTTGTCGCGTGTTTTACCGCCGCCTCATTTGCATTGCCTTAGCATCCCGGGGGGGGGGGGGGGGGCACTTGGCCCTAACTCGGATAGGGGTGTGCCGCGGGATCTCGAAAACCCGTACCTGTTGTACAAGTTGAGAATGGCAAAAAGTATACCCCGTCGTACAAGGTATTATGCGAATGTATAAACCGTCGTACAAGACGAGAGGCCGAAAAAACATACCCGGTCGCGCGGCACATGTATACTAAAATTGTCCGTAAAACATCATTGCATTCTATAACTCATCACTTGGGTATGTTTGGTGTTTGGTAGTTGTCTGAATCGATCTCAACTATTTTTCATTGCGTCGTTTTCTGAGAAAGTAAGACGTCTACTCAGACGTCTTGTAGGGCTACAAATGTTGCTGATATTAATGTCACTAAGCCTAAAAGCTATAATTCTTTTATTTGCTGATGTTGTTATGGAAAGAGACAAATAGTTTTCCATTGACATAATGGTTTTGTTGCTATACATAAATATAGGAAGTACCTTTACCTGAACCTTATATTGCATAGATGTTCATCTGCATTCCAAACAAAAAACAGTGGCCATTGGGAAAAGGTAATACATAATGATCATGTGAAAGATAAAAAGAAAGATTTAACTTATAAAGTATCTTAATGGACAACATTTTGGTTCCAAATGGCATCTTCTATATAAATGACCCAGACAGGATGTCTATATTAATGGAATCAACATGAGATGGCTTATCGGTTTAACTGCTTGGTGACATTTTCTTAACTCTCAAATACAATCTGAGATGAACAGATAGTGTTCACTATCACCTCCCATTAACTTGTTCATTGTGTGTATATACACAGACTATATTTATGAGCTTAGTGTTCTCAAATTTCAATCAACATCTTTTTAAATGACATGAAAACCTTTTTTGTCACAAATAACTAATCCAGGGCTGGAAATTAACTAAAATGGTCACCCGTCATCAGGACGGGTGGCCAAGAGATGTTACCCGTCCTTAACAGATTCTACCCGTCCAAACAAAAAAAAACCGCCATGTTAGGAGAACCCCATGTCAGTGACATACTAGGCTGGTGATAAGAACCCCAGGTCAGTGACATACTGGGCTGGTGATAAGAACCCCAGGTCAGTGTCACGATGGGCTGGTGATAAGAACCCCGGGTCAGTGTCAGGATGGGCTGGTGATAAGAACCCCAGTTCAGTTTCATGCTGGACTGGTGATGAGGAGGTAAATACAAAGCAGATTAAGTGTAAACCCATGTGACACTATACACAGGTGCATACATCATAACTGCAGGACCATGAATCAGGACCAGGTGAATCTAAACAGTCATACTGGGTAAACAGAACCTCTGATATAAAACCTCTACTTAACCAGACTGGTGGAGCCATACTCACGCACAACAAATACAGATAATACTTGTTGTTTCGGTCATTTGTGTCATTCTGATGGTTTTAACAACAATGACATTTAGACATAAAATGTCTTTTTAAGCCCCAGTGATTGATATATCTCAACGGGATATAATACACAAGTGAAGCCACAACATCGGTGAAGCCACAACATTGGTGAAGCCACAACATTCAACATTGATAAAGCCACAACATTGGTGAAGCCACAATATTGGTGAAGCCACAGTATTGATGAAGCCACAATATTGGTGAAGCCACAGCACTGGTGAAGCCACCACATTGGTGAATTTACCATTAACATGCATGCAGAAGAAAATAAATTTTCATGCGTGGTTGAGCACATGGACCTTAATATTGCCAATGTGACTCAATATGTAGATTTTGTGTGTGTTCTCAATACAGCATCAGCTTCACCTTTTCACAAATTCAACTTTAATTATTGGAAACAGTCGGGCAGTCTTAATGACTTATATAATACAGTATTAGTAATGTTATCAGGCCAAAGTTATACACAAAATTAACATCGAGGGAAATTTAGCCTCGAGACCAAAATAGTCGTTAAATGTTAAATGCATGTTTCAGGATAGTTAAACCACCCCTGAGCACAAGTTACCAGCGATGTTGTGTTCTGTAGTAACAGAGTAACAGTCTGAGGACGAAATGCTATTCGGTAAGAAATGACCACACACCCCACTGCTTAACAGAGCTGTAATTTGCTAGCTCTTAGAAAAACAGAAGCGCGGTACAGCTCGTCAATAGCAACAGGTTTTTTATCTGGTCTTTGAATGATCATGTTGTTCATATGCGACAGAGGTGAAGAAAGTTCAAAACGCACTTTCATTATTTCATCCTCGGCCTGTGTGAGAAAAGAGAAACAAAAGTCAGCTATCTCTTCCTGCAAATTGTCACCTAAGTACAAACAGGAAATACCGATTTTATGAACTTTTGAAAGGTGCGCGTGTGTGCGAGGGGGAACAGAGAGAGGGAAAAAGTAACAGCGGGGTGGTAGGGGTGTTTGCTTGATTGAGGCTGGCGTTGTTGAGCATTTACGCGTTTACCTCCAAAGTGGAGTGGTACTGGGTTTATCAGCCTCATTCACTATAAAAGTCAATGACAAGTGATTTGAAAGTCCGCAAGTTTGGGCTTTAGTTGTGAGATCTGGACGCAAGCTAGACCCCGAACACCCTTTTCATTAGAAGCACGTTTTCCTGTTGTTATATTTTTAATGTTTTTGGCCTTCATACTCACTGACGTCTGCGTTTAGTATTTAATCAATTGTTTTGTAATAGGATCCAAATGCTGACACCGAATGGAATGACATTCTTCGTTCCAAGGGCATCATTCCAGAGAAAGAAGACCCTGGTATAACTGAAGATGATCTAGTCAACATGGTGGAGAAAACAATTGAGGAAAAAAGCAGAGGTTTGGAACAATGAGCATTGTAGTTAATTGCATTGGTGCTTGTTGATTTGTAAGTTGATCTAATTGCAGGAAAGAAGCCTGTTAGTTTTTTAAAAAACCCACTTAGCAAGCTTATGAATATGTCGACAGTGTATATTAATATCTTTTTAAATTAGCAAGTATCAGACAAATGGTATTTTCCAGTTTTCCATCCATGATTGCATGGTGTCTTTTGACAATTATGTAAAGAACTCTTACAATGAGTTTCTTTAGGTCCTTGATGTTGATATGAACTATTTAAGTGTTGTTTATTTACAACAGGGAAAGCATTTGATGACATGGGTTTGGATGAGCTGGATGAGATAGAAGATGATATTGACGAAGATGATGAGAGAATGTTTGAAGAATACAGGTTTGTTAGTGCTCGTTGATATGAGATGAAACCTTCTCTGCTCCACTACTGTAATGTTGGTGCTTCACTCTTGTCACACTCAATATGTGTACCACAGACGTCAACGCATGGCAGAGATGCAGACTGCTCAGCGTCTAGCTCGCTATGGCACAGTCACAGATATCACCAAAGAGGACTGGGTACGAGAAGTGAACAAGGCAGGCGACGGAGTATGGGTTATACTCCATGTGTATAAACAAGGGTAAGAAGCAGGATAATTCATGTTGGGCCTATTTCAGCTGGTATTATGGGCTTTCAAGACTTGACCATGTTTCTTTACATCCATCACATAGTTACAGCAGGGGTTGAACATTACTCATTTAATTGGTGCCAAGTCAGGAGGCCTGAGGCAAATGTTTGGGGGATGGGTATCCAAGGCTACTGCCAATTTAGTACTCCAGTTACTTTTTCAAAAATAGATCTCAATTTATTTACATTTTCCCTTTTTTTGGATGGGATTTCTTATTGTGTTCAATTATTCTTCCTCATGTTCATGTTCTGTTGCAGGATACCACTATGTACTTTGCTGAATAATCATCTCAATATACTTGCTCAAAAATTTCCTCAAACTAAATTTCTGAGGAGCATTTCATCAGTCTGCATACCCAACTACCCTGACAAAAACCTACCTACTATATTCATCTACTATGAAGGTGACATGAAGAAACAATGGGTGGGACCCATAGCATTTGGAGGCATGAATCTCAAGCAAGATGGTACGTTGTGTTTAATATCCGCAATTGTTGTCTTAAATCTTATCCCCTCTTTATCCATTAATATTTGTTTTCAAAGTGAGGATACAGTTGCTTTGATTGAAATAGTGTGTTCTTGTGGGATGCGTCCCAGTACCAACTGCACAAGTTTAAAAAAATAATGATATAGACTGTCAATTCCTCTTTACCTTTGTATATTAATGGCTAAGATTGGCACCATTGCGTTATTAATGATCTGATGGCTTTTATCCTTGTTGCTTGTTGTACAGAATTGGAGTGGATGTTGGCCCAGACAGGTGCTGTCAAAACAGACCTGGAAGAAAATCCCAGAAAGGAAGTGCCCGATGTTATGTCATCGGCCATAAGGGGAGGAGTAAATAATGACAGTGATAGTGATTGATATGTTATTAGGGTGTTTTGATCAAATGCATATTCACTATTGTTGCAGTTTGTCGCATGTATGATAGGATGTTTATGTTTTGGAGAGTTTTAATTGTATTCAATGCTGTGAATGACAGCCACAATCTCTTAAATTCTCTATGTGTGCAGGTTTCATACATTTTTATACACCAGCAATTTAAAATATTTGATGGAGACACCTTTGACAAAAGTGTATTCTCATTCTGATTATGTTATCAGCAATACTGATGTATTTGTACTTTCAGTTGAAAGTCCCCATTTGCTAAGATCAGAGTACACTTCTGTGTATCATGTTGTCATTATCTGAGTTGTGGTTGTATTAACCACAATGGCTTAGTATATTTTTGGTTTTTGTATATTTGTATCTTAATTAATTTAAAGGTAGAACCCCTGTATATCCCTGTATATTCCTGTTATGGAAAGAATATGTGACAATGTTTGTCATGGTGCTATTTAGTGGAACTTAATATTGAAGACTTTTAATGAAATAAAGGTTTCATATAAATCACTTGGTTCTACTGGCTAGCTGAGGAACGGCTTCCTGCTGCTCAATGGATATTGTGGATGTCAGCCAGAGTACTTATTGGTGCAGATGTCACATTGAACTGAACCAAATTAGGCAGGAATAATCAAATTAATTGGTGTAGTATTGAATGGAAGTAAACATTCTGTAAGCTAAATTAGTGTAGGTGATCAATGTTATAATGCAATGTGTGGGAAGCCTGAAAATCTAGGGGACGAGTTGGCTAATATCTCGTCTAGATAGGACAACTGACTTCAAAGGCTATATTACATAAAAGGGTAGTTGCATCCAACCAATTTGATGGTAGCAGGTTTGATCTGAAGTCATATTCACAAGGCCCGTCAACATTTCAACAGGATGGAAAACATCAATAACTGTTCCTAAACATCTCTATAGCACGATGGTAATATACCCGGAATTGCTCAAACATTTCACACACCCAATCGCCAAATGAGATTGGTCATAGATAATACCAGTAAACATGAAAGAAATGGAGTCTGAAGCGGAATAGTAAGTAAACATATTCCATGGGCCGTTTCTTGTTTGATGTATTCATGATTTATATTAGTACAATATTTTTATTGAGAACAGTGATATTCCAATGACTTATATTCTCAATAAAATTACATGCTAGTTTGCATTTCTAATGAGGAAGATTGTTTGGGGAATTTCTTGTTGTATGGACGATATACAGCAGTCCTGTTTCTCCCGGTACATTAAGACTGGAGCAGCATCAAATAAGAGTTATTAAGAAGAAAAAAAGTATCATTATTCCGAATTCCACATGAGCATATCACCCGTGAATGACCAAGCAGCCTGCTGTGACAAACATGCCAAAATAAATCACGCATAGATTCATCACCATGATTAACGTTTGTACCATAATCTGGTTGAAAAACAAATCTTATCATATTAAATATATTATTTGCAAAACTTATTGTTATCTTTGATATTCTATTGGTTCTATTAACTAAGATCACTCCATGAATTTGATTAAAACCAAAATTTATGTTTTACATTGTAAAGAATCAGTTTTCAATGCCGCAGAAAGTATAAATGAACATCATGATAGATTATTACCATCTGATTGCATCTAGCACAGCGGATATCCTTTGCGACCGAAAGGTATTAATTCAACGTTAAACTTTTATCTCCCAATTTATCACTGAACGACATGCCATTCCGTTTGTTGTCCACAGACTCGTAGAGTGCTTTCTTAAGATAAAATGATTTGTTGCAGTTCGATAAAGGCAATATGATTTGAAGTAAAGATTATCCCGACCTAGGGTATGACTGCGATTACTAAGATAAATAGCAATTCTAGAATGTTCCTGATTCATTTCCACATGTTGTATTTATTTTATCCTGATTGTACAAAACTGGAGGGAATTATATAAGTCAGAGATGAGCCACCCAGAATCATCGGTGGCAACAGGCTTCAAATCGTGTGCGTCTAACGATAGAGCTAGCCCAGAATGAAGACAATCCTGCTCCTCGCAATGTGCTTCTTTGCAGCCCATGGGGAAAGTAAGCCTTCATTCGTCATTTTCTTGTCATTTAGATTATTTTGAGGATCTTAATTCTTACTTTTATTAAATAATTGCCGATTGCACGTGATAGTGACTGGACGTGTCACAGTCCACATATTTGAAAATCTGAAACAACGGCTGTCGTTGATTGTTCAGCATAAATACAGAAATACATATTCATGTCATTTAATGTTGTGTCACATTGACTTGTAGAAATAAAGATGATGGCCACTGCCAGTGGCTTACTGACGGTCTGGATAAACGGAGAACAACAAACTAGACAGCCAAATGATGAAATACTCACCAAAGCTGACTTATACGAGATCAAGAAGTCAGACAGATCGGTAGCTCTCCAATGCGATGATGGGCCTGTCACTTGGACCGGTTTCTGCGTTGCCAGTTTGAGTAATGGTTATCATACTGGAAGCTCGTTTGGTGAAAATAGTCGGTGGCGATGCAGTCCCTTACTTGAAGGTGGCTGGGAAAAACCGGAGTTTGATGACTCGCACTGGGAAAGATTGTTGATGCTGAAACTAACGGAGAGTTGAAATCCAGCGTTGATCTGTACGTACCAAATATCGACGATGACGCTAAATACATCGCCGCTTTTGGCTATCAGTCTACGAGCTACTGTCGACTCCAGATGCGTGACCGTGAGTCTGTTTAATAACCTATAAATACATGCTTCTACCCAAATGACGCATTGAGTAATTAACTTGTTCAAAAATGAAATACGAAGTACTGATATTATTATATATGATCACTACAGCTTCTCCAGGCCAAGTGAAAAAAGTTATCAAGTCGGTTGGCTGACCCACAGATGGTTTGCTGCCATAAAAGAACGAACTCTTCTTCGTGACAGCCTTGCTGGCGTCATTTAGTCGTATCGTTACTAACTGTATTCTTAAAAAGTACAGAAATAAATTCAGCACAGACACAGTAGCCTCGAATTCCTTCCGAGTTAGTTTTTTCTCTTTGCATACCAGATGGGTGCCAACATTCCTGACGGTAAGAAGTTAAAAGCGTGATGTGGGGACCATGTAAATAGCGAAGTGGTCTATAAGCTAAACCTGAAAAGTTAAGGATTAAAGCCTCACAAGAGCAGTCAAATACTCGTCATATCATGCTATCAAGTTTCATGTCAAATAGTATCCCTCAGCCTTGGATCAATTCCATTACACATCCTGTGAAAAGAATTAAGTCATTTGACATTTTTGTAAGGAAATTAACGGAACCATGCTGTCAAATAAGCGAGACTTATTAAAGATATTATCAGTTTGACACATCGACAAGTCTCCTAGAGATAGATAATAACAGCGAACATTGCAATATTTTTCGGTCATTGAATCAATTTATTTTGTTATATCGGTGAAGCTCAGCATAATACCAGGCATGCCCCTCCTAACTAATGTTATTGGTTTAATTTGTATCAAAATGTCATTACTAATCGAATAATTCTGATGATTTATTGAATATCGATA
Source organism: Urechis unicinctus (assembly GCA_034190875.2). Taxonomy (NCBI): domain Eukaryota; kingdom Metazoa; phylum Annelida; class Polychaeta; order Xenopneusta; family Urechidae; genus Urechis; species Urechis unicinctus. Next base: position 56,935,262 of record CM067344.1, on the reverse strand, counting down.
TTGGTGTTTAATTCCTCTCGCTGCGTGATTTTCGACGTAGAGTAACCCCACCAACTACTTTACATTCAAGCGAGAATATTTCCGTGTTGCTCTGTTGATGTCAGGGGGACGCAGGCGGGACAGGGATTCAGGGTGATTTTTTATCTGGCAAACCTACATCTGTCGGGGAAACACATTTCATTGTTCGGGGACTGTGTACTCACACTCGACCAAAACTAAACATACGCAAATATGAAGGTGGGAATGATAGGAGCTGGTATGATGGCCCAGGCACTGTGCAAAGGATTCATATCGTCCGGTGAGTGCGTTGATTGAACATTTCAGACATGCTGACTTGAGGTGTTCAATGTTTTAATTTACAACTATCACACGTGTCGTGATTAACAACATTGATTTTAAACAATCTTTTCAGGCATGTTTTGAACAAGGTTTCTGTTTAAACGTTTCCTGCTATGTCATTTATACAGGAATTACATACTTTATGCAGTGCACTCTTTTGGGTGTTGCCCGATTACATTGTCATCTTCCGTAATCATCGGAACAGTTGTAGAATGGTATGAAGGTTACTGCATCTAGAGAACACAATCTTTCCTGTGCAAACAAATCTCAAGTTACGTACAAAAAAGCGTACTCGTCTTATTGACTGTAGTTGTTTGGCGGAGGATGGATGATGCAATGCCACACAGCAGACGAACGGCAATCACCTTTAAGGAAAAATAATCTTGGAGGGGGCACTCAAATCAAACAAATTACGAATAATGAGGTCCCTTTTTGTCGATTAGACCGTTAGCGTCAAATTATGATTGGTTGTTTCGTTTCAGACTTACATCAGTACCATTTTTTGAAGTTTTTATTTCGTATGCAAAATCTGCCTTTTTTTAGCTCTAGTGAAGCCCTCGCATATCCTTGCTAGCGATATAAACAGGGCGAAGTTGAGAGCTATGCGTGTAAGTATAAATATATCTTAATTTACTCGATCACAGTTATTCGTTTAACGTGGCGCTTTATCTATTATTCTTCACTGAATAATTACCAGCCTTTTCCATTTTACGTATCTGCAATTTGAGAGTTTTGTTACATAGTTGATGAAGATGACGTAACAGTTTCGGATTGTAATTAATGCTTTTTTTATTAGTTTGTGCGTTACCTGTATTTTTCAAATTTTAAAAAAAGGGGTCATCCTCTCTCATGTTATATACATCCCCTTGAGTAAAGGAACTTGGTGTGGCTACAACTATTAGCAACATGGAAGTAGTCCAGAACAACGAAGTGATCATCCTAGCCGTGAAGCCCTACATCATGCTCGATCTCCTCCAGGAAGTGGCTCCCGTCGTCAACAAAAACACCCTGCTCGTCTCCATAGCGGCCGGCATCACAACCAAAGCCATGGAGAAGGTTGGTTAGCTGTGATCAATTTGGTCCGTGTATATATCGTCTTTTCGTTTTTCGTTTATCAAAATCAAGAACCAAAAACGAAAAACAAGGGCTAAACCGTAAACCGTTTTTCATGTGCGACAACGAAAGACGGATAACACCAAAACGATTCGTTTTTCGTATATATGTATATATATATATATATATATATATATATATATATATATATATATATATATATATATATATATATATATATATATATATATATATATATATATATATATATATATATATACGCCCGCTCTGGACGTCCCCCGGTCAATCAAAGAGCAGACCTAGAGCCGCGATCTATCAATAACTATAATTACATACAATGGCGGCTTGGAAACTTGGAATCGGAAACCAAAACCCTGTTTATATGCGATTATTCATATGTGTGCGTGCCAGCTTGTGTGTTTTTGTTAATACATATATATAAATATAAATATATATATATATATATATATAAATATATATATATATATATATATATATATACATATATATATATAATATATATATATGCATATACATGTATTTGAATATTTATATATATAAATATATAAAAATGTATCCATAAATATATATATATATATATTTATATATATTTATATATATATATATTTAGATGTATATACATGTATATTTAGATATATGTATGCATATATATATATATATATATATATATATATATATATATATATATATATATATATATATATATATATATATATATATATATATATATATATATATATATACATGTATACATATATATATATTGTGATCAGCTGATCAGATTCGGAGATGGTCGGACAATTTAACCCTGCTTACGACGTACGATGGGGTTATACGATTGCATATTACCTAGCACGAAAGGGTACACTTTTTTGCCATTTTTGACCTTGTTCGACGGGTTTTACATTCGCATTATGCCATGCACGACGGGGTACGCTTTTTTCCATTTTCACCTTGTACGACGGGTACGGGTTTTCGAGGTCCCGCGGCACACACCTACCCGAAATAAAGCCCCCCCCCCCCCCCCCCCCCCCCGCACCTTCGGATACCAACCAACATATCCAGCCGCTTGTATCAGTACAAACACCGCCGACTGCAGCGCCACTCGTTTTCCGTTTGATCAAACGAGAAACGAAAAACGAATCGGTTTGGTGTTATCCGTCTTTCGTTGTCGCACATGAAAACGGTTTACGGTTTAGCCCTTCTTTTTCGTTTTTGGTTATTGGTTTTGATAAACGAAAAACGAAAAGACGGTATATACACGGACCCAATTTCTCCTTGTTGATTCATTCGATTTGGTTGATTTCATGAGAAATAGGTAAAAATGATTCCATGATTATAGATTCTGCCCCCGAGCACGAGAGTGGTGAGAGTCATGCCCAACACGGCGGCTGTTGTCCAATCAGCAGCCAGTGTCTACACGAGGGGCGTGGCCGCCAATGAGGATGATGGTGATATGGTGACGGAGATGTTTAATTGCGTTGGGCTTGTGGAGGAAATGCCGGAATATCTCATGGACGCTGTTACCGGGCTTAGTGGCAATGGCCCCGCTTATGTGAGCACTGCTACAAATCAAAACGTATCCAATCGGGAAGGCATGGTTTCTTGACTTATCATTTATCACTTATTATTTAATTCAAGTGATACCAATCTGTGGGCTATTTCCGATCTGCAGGGCTACGTTATCATCCAAGCCCTTGCAGATGGAGGCGTCAAGATGGGCCTTAACAGAGATCAGTCTACGCGCCTGGCCGCACAACTACTCCTGGTAAACATAATTTGCAAGATGATTATTTATTCATAGCATTGCTGAAAATATATGAATGAAATACTTGATAAATCGAAATTCCAACCCCCCGGCCTCCACCCCCACTCGTATAGGGTGCAGCCAAGATGGTGTTGGTAACGAAAGGTCACCCTGAGGCCCTGAAAGATGAGGTGTGTTCTCCGGGAGGCACATCCGCTCATGCCCTGCATAAGATGGAGAAGGCGGGGTTACGCGGTGCCTTAATAGATGCAGTAGAAGCTGGTACACTGAGGTCCAAGGAAATAGGTGAAGATTACAGAGATAAAGACTTGCTAGATTGAATGGATAGCTGATAAGTCGTCAAGCCATCCCATGTGTTCACATTTTTTACATGCTTTTCATCGAGTTATACCCTAAATTCATCAATTCCATATATTTGTATGACTATAGAGTATTAAGAGAATGCATTGCTGGTTTTACTGAAAATGTGATCGGGTAGCTTGCTGCTAATACATTGAAGTTCTGACTTATATGAGTTAAATGAATATCTGTATAATCAAGTGATTATTCAGGTCTAATGACAAAACCACAACTGATTGCAAATCTTAAAACTGAACATGGAATCTCCCACAATAAAATGTGCCTACCCCCAAAACCCCATAAATCAATATGTAACTCGTCAATTTGGCTTGATCCATACAGGCTGTAATATTTGTGGGGAATTTGATGGCATGTTATCGAGTTATCACACATCACGTTATCAATTTTGATCATCATTTTCATTTTCCTCTCGTTGTGATGTGGCGTCGGGTGTTGTTTTGGCCTTCAAGGCCCAGCCTTTCCATTGAGCAATATTCACCCTGTCGTATATGAGAAAGAATTACTCTTTTATCGTTTTTTTACAAAGGAACTGGGCATCTATAACATTCTCCCAATTGAGTTGTTTAATTGGTCAAATAAATGTGTAACATGAACATGTAGGTTAAAGTTTACAACAATATGCTTATAAACAGATCGAAATATAGAGTTGAGGCAATTAAAAGGCATCCTTACTAATAGGTAAATTAAAATCGGCTTGTGGAATTTAATGTTCTCCATTACATACGGTTATAAGACACTTAACCCTAACTTAACATTAGATCCACCATCATAAAGTTAGTTTTTAATGAATGGAGGGCCGGTCTTTAAAGAACTGAGATGCGTAGATTCGTTTCAACAATGTTTGTGTGTGTATTATTTTGATGACATTTTCCATAAATTCAATCGACAAAGCAATTAATTCCCAATCCTTCGATGCAAATGCTCATGACTCTGTGAGGCGGTGACTTTAATTTAAGAGGTGGCCAACAGGGGTCGACCGTGCCCGAATTGTATCCTCTGGCCGCCGTAAACAGTAACCCCTCGCAATATCGTCGTGTGCACCACACCACACAGCGCACGGCCCGGATAGGGTGTCAACTGTACGCAGACGACGCAAATGGTAAGTTGTGAAAATAAGTGAAAGATTCACCTCGATATTCGAGAGTTTTACGTAGGCGACGCATGTTTATGAAAAGTCCGATATTGCGTTGATATCAAATCTTCGTATTTAGTTATCTTGACTATTCATAGCTAATAGCCAACATCGATCTACCTTATGTTTGTGCTGTATATCATAATCGTTTACCTGAAACGCCACACATGGTAATGTTATTGTTGAAATTCAATAATGACAATAAAAGGCTGCCATGAGCAACAAATGAATTTCATGCATTGATGGTGTAATGTAATATCAATACGGCAAAGCCGCCGCTACTTCCTCACTTTAAATTGAGCCTCGGGGTCGCATATAACAAAGTCAGCATCACAGCCGACTTTAATTGGGCCTTTCTTGTGAGACATGCCACACAGTTTGGCTGTTGATTTGGAGAGTAAGTAGGACAGCTGTGGGATGGTGAGGCCACGGGGTTGTCCATTCGTCCATAACAATGACAGACCTGACAATCATGAAAAATGGCGGGCGATTTTAGGGTGTCGACTGTCAGCACTGCACACTGATCTACTGCAGTACTTCCTCAAAAATACTTTGCTTTATTCATATTTTGCACACAGTATCATAAGAAGGAATGGTGATAATTGTCCACACCGAAGGAAAGAAATAATTGAGGCATCACCTACCCACAAACGACGTAACATATCTGATTGATACTTCGACTTGAAATTTTATTCAACAGGACACCGAACAAAGTTGAATACACCATGAATCACCGAACGCATTTAATAACATGTTTGATGGAAGGGTGAAGTTCGTCAACATACCGAACTGCAGGGACGACACACCAGCCCAGGCCTGCATGAAATCACCTTGATCAGGCAGTCTGAGTTCAGGTGCGAAGGAGAGTGGTCACTGATGACCATATCAATCTCTCCCGACAGCACAGCCTCCCACAGGCGAGTCTGAAATGGAGCACAAACAGGGAAGTAACACACACACACAAACATAACACCAAGATCATTTCATTGGCATGCAGCATGACGACTGAAATGTGGTAAACACAGCGTTGAGTCAACGACTGCCGTCACCTGCCTGGCCGCATATAGGGGGACAACATTTGTACTCGGTAGCTTATTCAGGTACCTCCTCGGCAGTGTGACTGGTAATGATGAGTGGTTTCCACGGTGAGTGGCGCTCCACTCGCCTTACAGTCTCGGATTAGGGACAGGGCTTCCGCCGTGGCCAAGTGCACGATATGACAAGGCACCCTGGTTAAGCACGGATAGTGGATTGCCATTAGTACGAATTCTGGTCGGCCCTGAGTGACTTTCTTTTACGGGTATCAAAAGGGGTTCAATTTGCTTTGAAAAAACATCAGCGAGTTAGTTTCTCATGTTCTTCTAGTCTGGTGATACAATACCCTTCTCTTATCTAGGGTAAATGCACCCATCTTTTATCTAGGGTAAATGTACCTATCTTTTATCTAGGATAAAAATCGCACTGGCCAATAACAAATGAAACATATATGAAAGCAGCTTTCAACAAAATAATTTTGCTTCGATAATGGATGAGGATTATTGTGACACTTGGACAATGCTCCTTAAGTACCATCTCCCACAAACGGAAATTAACAAAGACGAAGTGAATCATCGGTTATTGATATATATGTCCGTTAAAACAATATGTCTTCATGTCTTCCCATAAGACACCTCACCACTACAAACGACGTCATACAAAGACCCACATCAGTACTTTGGTTTTGTTGTACCAACTCGATACTATATTCAGACTTCCATTACATCGGTAAGTGGCGTGAATTGATCGGTCAACCTGGCACTGATTATGGACAGGTGTTTTCTCCAAAGCATTAACCAAACAGGCAACAGCGCTTCATGGGACTTCAACTGTCCACTCTTCACATGTTAAGATACATGCTATGTTTGATATTGGCATGAATATTTGCAGCACGACTCTCGCAGTGTCAGTCATGATAAACTACTGTGCATGAAAGAACGGCAAATTTGGCTACTCGGTAGGTTGAACCTAATCCGAAAGACGTTATCTGCCATCCGTTGGCACTATCCTGTACGCTGGTAAATAAACATAAACTATACGGATATTTAATGAACTAGGTACACTGAACTTGAGCTTGGTAATAATAGCCTAAACTTGGTTAACTTTACCTGTATTCTGCGGCTTTGAGTTCCATCAAATCCGGCCTTGATGAGAGGAAGGTCGTGTAGGATGTTGGTTCACCTAGGTAGCGGTACACAAATCATTAATTACAAATAATGAAATCTTATATAAGATAATATTTTATATGGATTACCAGTCAGTAAGATGCTTAGATGGAAACAGCGAAGAAGGGAGTCGAGAGGGAGTGGGGTTTGGAATCTAAACTAAACCAGTGAATGAATATGTCAACTGTCACATAGTAACTACGTTCTCTGACTGACACATGCACACAGTCAGACGCAAAGGTACAGATATCTCAACACCACGAGAAGCAATCAAATAAATGTGTCATACCTTGTGATTCAAGTTGTCCGCAGTCACAATCAAGTTCAGCATGAAACTGTACAGATTCAGCACTAGCCACATTACATTACTCACAGATTACGGCGAAAACCATTGTATATAAATGACAAATAACTTGTGTTTAGCAACCATTGGCGACCTCGGCTCTGTAAATTGTGTCGTCGGAAATTGAGATGCAACGGTGATGTGGAATTCGCACCATTAACTATAATGTAGCTTTAAATGCGAGTGTTAGCAGTGCACACAACGTTGATATGAGCAGCACAGAAGATCACTTACAAGGAGCACCCCATTGGTGCCCTGCAGCTGTTGAAGTGCCTGTCTGATGTCACTTTCCGTGACGCACTGGAAGTCATCCACTCCACTGTCCAGCATGAAGCACTTGAAGCCGACCACGCCGGCGGCTAGCATAGGTTTCAGCTCCGCCTGTCACACGGCACTTTATACTCACCACCACGACTCAACAATGCTGATGACATGTTTATTCAATGTTATAATCAAAACATTGACGCGGGCAACATAATATGATTAAAACAACTGCAAAAGATCAACCATAATGCCACCCACCGAATTCCCGGGAACAACACCTCCCCAGAAGCCGACATAGACGTTAAGTTTGTTCCTGGTGCAGTCAAGCTTCTGCTAAAACGCTGGTAAAGTAGTGGTAGACGGAACGCAGTCCTTGTATATATAATATATATATATATATATATATAAATATATAGATATATATATATATATATATATATATATATATATATATATATGTATATATATACATATAAATACGTATATACATATGTATGCATATATATCCATATATATATACATATATTTATATATATATATATAGATATATATATATATATATATATATATATATATACACATATATATACATATATTTATATATATATATAATTACATGCAGTATATTTATGGATATAGGCATATATATATATATATGTATATATAAATGTACGCATATATATTCATATATATATATATGCATATATATACATAATATGTATATGGGACATATATATCTTAAAACTATATATTCATATACATTTATATGAATATACATAAATATACATAAACATATATATATATACAGGGAGATAGATATAGATATTAATATATATATATATTTATAGAAATAGAGATATTTATATATATATATATATTTAGATATGTATATATATATATACATATATATACATATATACAGAGATATATATGTATTATATATATATATAGATATATATATCTATATATATATATATATATCTATATATATATATCTATATATCTATATATATATATATATATATATATATATATATATATATATACTGCGCGTCGTTCCCACTGCACGTCTCACAGAGGCATATCTATGATGGTTGTGATGCCTCCAACAGCGGCAGTGCGCGTTGCGTTGTCGTATGTCTCCCACTCGGTACGACCGGGCTCGTTAACGTGCACTCGTGAGTCTATCACACCTGGCATGAGCACCAAGTCATCTGCATCCACCACCTGAACCGCCAACAGCCGACATGCAGAAGCGAATCTACATTCTTCATCACGTAATCGCTCAACAGTAACAAAATTAGATCCCGAAGA
>CM067344.1:56821446-56921446 GCA_034190875.2 Urechis unicinctus | reverse complement strand
GGTCGTACCAATAATATTGATGAGAATTAAAGTGACTTGCAGTGTTTACGGATAAGTAAAAAATCATCATTCCTTGTGAGGACTCATCATTTCTTGTTTGCATGTATTCATGAATTCCACAGTACAATTATTTCGTGAACGAAAGTGAATATTCAGCCTGTTGTGATAAGGCAATATGATTAACGTTTGCTCCATTAGTAGCTTGAAACAGTACAACATTATGTCCATATTAAATATGAGTTGATATCATTCGTGAATCACCAAGCACATGGATAGGATCACTGGACATCTAAATTAACGGGTGCTTCCATGAAGCGCTTAAAAACAATTTATTATCATATTAAATATTTCGGTTTTCGATTGTATTCAGATTTATTGGCAAATTCTATTCATGTCAAAATGAATCATCAAGATCAATTTATTATACTGCAAACACAAAAGCTATCTTGTAAAGAACCGTTGTCAGGCCAATTTCAGCGAAGTATCAATTTTATCTCCATCATTAGATCGTATCGAAAGACCTGTCATGAGCCATGCAGATTCACGATTGCGACCGAACATGCTTAATTCAATAAATCTATATGATATCTTGCAATTCGATCACTGAAATAATTCTTATTTGAATTAAAGATTATCCTGATCTAGGGATATGCTAAGATAAAAATGATATATATGCAATTATAGAATGTAGGCAAAATATGATTTCCTCAAGATTATCCAAGATCTAGGGTTGATGCGATCACTAAAAGATAAATAGCAATTATATATAATTTCCTGAGATGAGTTCCAGAAATGTATTTTTGGCAACAGCAGACTTACAAATCTTGATTCTAACAGATAGAGCTAGCCCAGAATGAAGACAATCACAGATATCGCAAGTTGGCTAAAGACAGATATCAGAACGGGTGAGAGGAAAGTAGAGTATCACTTTCGCTCATCTAGAGCTGCCCCAAATTTTCTCGCAATGGCTCATGCAGCCCCATTTTGTAGGGTCTATCTTTCGACATTGTCTTGTCATAGGAATTATGAAGATTACAGAGATGATAGACTGATTGGGATAGATTGCCGACTTGCATCAATATAGATGAGCTGAATGTCAGATCTATATACCTGATGAAAATGCAGCCCTGTCAGTTGATATGTTCAGCATAAATACAGGAAAACATATTCATGTCATTAATGGTGTTGTGTCACATTGCAACTTGTAGAAATAGAGATGATGGCCACTGCCAGTGGCTTATGAACGGTCTGGATAACGGGAGAAGAGAAACAACCACTAGACAGCCAAATGATGAAATACTCACCATAAGCTGACTTATACGAGATCATAGAAGTCAGACAGATCGGTAGTAGCTTATCAATGCGATGATGGGCCTGCCACTTGGACCGGTTTCTGCGTTGCCAGTTGATGTAATGGTTATCATACTGGAAGCACGACGTTTGGTGATGAAAATGGTCGGTGGCGGTTTTGCAGTCCCATTAATGGCCTTGCAATGGATTGTTTTTTTCCAGCTTGGCTGGGAACAACGGAGTTTGATGACTCGCATTGGCTACAGATTATTATGCTGATGAACTAACCGGACAGTTGGAAGACTACGTGATTTCTATCCGGACCGCTTGTAAGACTACCACCGACCGACTCAACGATGACGCTCGATACATCGCCGCTTTTGGGCTATCAGTCTACGAGCTACTGTCGACTCCAGATGCGAAAAACGTGAGTTTGCTTAATTACCTATAAATACTTAATTCTGTCCAAATGACGCAAAACGGTTTACGGGTTAGCGCCCTTTTTTTCAAAAATGTACGATTTTATTCTTATATGATCACTACACTTCTCCAGGCGAAGTGAAACAGTTCGAACGTATGATGCCTGACCCATAGATGGTTTGCTGCAATAAAAGAACGATTCTATCTTCTTGACAGTCTTGCTGATGTCATTTGACGTATCTCTTAAAATAGTACAGAAATAAAATCAGGCACAGAACAGTAGCCATCGAATTCCTTCCGAGTTAGTTTTTTACTTCGCATACCAGCTGATGTGCCAACATTCCTGATGATAAAAAAGTTAAAAGCGTGATGGGGGGACCATGGTGAATAGCGAAGTGGTCAAATATGAGTGGTTGTGATAATAAATAGGCAAGTATAGGACTGATATGTGTACGGGCTCAATAGAAAGATAGCCTGGAACACGTTGATTGAAATCTCTATCAGCTAAACCCTTGAAATGTTAAGGATTAAAGCCTCACAAGAACAGGCAAATACTCGTCATATCATGCCACCAAGTTTCATGTCAAATAGAATCCCTCAGCCTTGGATCAATTCCATTACACATCCTTTGAAAAAGAATTAAGTCATTTGACATATTTGTAAGGAATTAACGGAACCATGCTGTCAAATAAGCGAGACTTATTAAAGATATTATCAGTTTGACACATCGGCTTATAGAGACATATAATAACAGCGAACATTGCAATATTTTCCGGTCACTGAATCAATTTATTTGTTATATCAGTGAAGCTCAGCATAATACCAGCATTGCATCCATGCCAATTAATGTCATGGTTTAATTTGTCAAAATGGTGCCCAGTTTAATTTTGTATCAAATGTCATTTCTGATCGAATAATTTTCTGATGATTTATTGAATTTCGATATTGATGTTTAATCCCCCCCTCGCTGCGTGATTTTCGACGTAGAGTAACCCTACCACCTACTTTACATTAAGGGGGAGAATATTCCGTTTGTTGCTCAGTTGAGGTCAGGGGGACACAGGCGGGACAGAGTTTCATGGTGTTATTTATCAGGCTAACCTGCATCTGTGGGGAAACACATTTCATTGTTCTGGTCTGTGTACTCACACTGGACCACAACTACACATACCATTATCATCCAAGTCCTTGCCGATGACTATATAGAGTATCAAGAGAGTGCATTGCTGGTTTACTTAAAAATGTGATCGGGTATCTTGTTGCTTATACATCGAGGTTCTGATTTACATGAGTTACATGAATATCTGTATAATCAAGGGATTATCCAGGCCCCAATGACAAACCACACAACTGATTGCAAATCTTAAAATTGAACATGGAATCTCCCACAATAAAATGTGCCTACCCCAAAACCCCATTAAATCAATATACAACTCGTCAATTTGGCTTGATCCCATACAGGCTGTAATATTTGTGGGGAATTTGATGGCATGTTATCAAGTTATCATACAGCACGTTATCAATTTTGATCATCGTTTCATTCTCCTCTTGTTGTGATGTGGCGTCAGGCGTTGTTTTGGCCTTCAAGGCCCAGTCTTTCCATGAGCATATACTTACCCTGTCGTATATGAGAAAGAATTACTCTTTTTGTTTTTTTACAATGGAACTGGGATTCTATAACATGCTCCCCAATTGAGTTGTTTAATTGGTCAAATAAATGTGTAACATGAACAGGTAGGGTTAAAGTTTTACAACACTATGCTTATAAACAGATCGAAATATAAAGTTGAGACAATTTTAAAGGCACCAGCTAACCAGTAAATTCTAATCAGGTTGTGGAATTTAATGTTCGCCAATACATACGGTTATAAGACACTTAACCCCCCCTAACTTAACATTAGATCATCTCATATAAGAGTTAGTTTTGATTGATTGTAACTGACATAAAAATCTGGAGGGCCGGTCTTCTTAAAGAAAAAGAACTGAGATGGCGTAGATTCGTTTCAACAAAGTTTGTGTGCCTATTATTTTGATGTCATTTTCAATAAATTCAATAGACCAAAGCGATTAATTCCCAATCCTTCGATGCACATTCATATGACTCTGTGAGGCGGTGACTTTAATTTAAGAGGTGGCCAACAGGGGTCGACCGTGCCCGAATTGTATCCTCTGCTCGCCGTAAACAGTAACCCCTCGCAATATCGTCGTGTGCACCAACACACCACGCAGCTCCCGGCCCAGATAGGGTGTCACCTGTACGCAGACGACGCAAATGGTAAGTAGTGAAAATAAGTGAAAGATTCAACCTCGATATTCGAGAGTTTTAGAGTACGTAGGGGGGGACGCATGTTTATGATAGTCCGATATTGCTTTGATATCAAATCTTTCATATTAGTTATCTTGACTATTCATAGCTAATAGCCAACATCGACCTACCTTATGTTTGTGCTGTATATCATAATCGTTTACCTGAAAAGCCACACATGGGTAATGGTATTGTTGAAATTCAATAAAATGACAAATGAATTTCATGCAGTGATGGTGTAATGACCAATATCAATACGGCAAAACCGCCGCTACTTCCTCACTTTTAAATTGAGCCTCGGGTCCCATATAAACGAAAGTCAGCATCACAGCCGACTTTAATGGAGCCTTTCTTGTGAGACATGCCACACAGTTTGGCTGTTGATTTGGAGAGTAAGTAGGACAGCTGTGGGATGGTGAGGCCACGGGGTTGTCCATTCGTCCATAACAATGACAGACCATGGGCAATCATAAACAAAATGGTGGGCCAATATAAGGGTGCGCCGGTCAACAGTGGACACTGATCCACCGCAATACTTCCTCAAAAATACTTTGCTTTTATTCATATTTTGCACACAGTATCATAAGAAGGAATGGTGATTATTGTCCACACCGAAGGACAGGAAATAGTTGAGGCATCGCTTACGCACTATCAATGTTATATATGAGATCGATAGATACTTCGACTTGAAACTTTATTTCAACAGGACACCGAACAAAGTTGAATAACAAACCACCACACCACGAATCACCGAACGCATTATACGATATGGGATGCTTTAACATGTTTGATGAAAGCGTTAAGTCGTCAAACATACCGAACTGCACGGACGACACACCACCCCATGCCTGCATGAAATCACCTTGATCAGGCAGTTTGAGTTCAGGTGTGCAAGGAGAGTGGTCACTGATGACCATATCAATCTCTCCCGAAGCACAGCCTCCCACAGGCGAGTCTGAATTGGAGCACAAAACAGGGAAGTAACACACACTAACATAACACCAAGATCATTTTATTGGCATGCAGTATGACGACTGAAATGTGATAAAACACAGCGTTGGAGTCAACGACTGTTGTCACCTGACTGGTTCTCCTGGCCGCGTATAGGGGGACAAACATTTGTACTCGGTAGCTTTATCAGGTACCTCCTCGGGCAGTGAGACTGAGGTAATGATGAGTGGTTTCCCACGGTGAGTGGCGCTCCACTCGCCTTACAGTTCTCGGATGAGGGGCAGGGCTTCCGCCGTGGACAAGTGCACGATATGACAAGGCACCCTGGTTTAAGCACGGATAGTGGGTTGCCATTAGTACATGGGTGACTTTCTTTTACGGGTCATCACAAGGGGTTCAATTTGCTTTGAAAAAAAACGTCAGCGAGGTAGTTTCTCATGTTCTTCTAGTCTGGTGATACAATACCCCATCACATATAGAGTAACTGTACCTATCTTTTATCTAGGATAAAAATCGCACTGGCCAATAACAACATATATGAAAGCAAGCTTTCAACAAAATAATTTTTCGTCGATATAATGGATGAGGATTATTATGACACTTGGGACAATGCTCCTTAAGTACCATCTCCACACAAACGGAAATTAAACAAAGGACGAAGTGAATAATCGGTTATTGATATATATGTCCGTTTTATTTTAAAACGATATGTCTTCGTGTCCTCCCATAACGGACACCTCACCACTATAAAATGACGTCATACAAAGACCAATATCTAGAATAAATACTTTGGTTTTGTTTGTACCTAGAACTCGATACTATATTCAGACTTCCATTACATCGGTAAGTGGCGTGAATTGATCGGTGTGAACCTTGCACTGATTATGGGACAGGTGTTTTCTCCCAAGCATTAACCAAACAAGCAACAGCGCTTCATGGGGACTTCAACAGTCCAGTCTTCACATGTTAAAATTAATGCTATGTTTGACATTGGCATGAATATTTGCAGCACGACTCCTCAGGTTGCAGTGTCAGTCATGATAAACTACTGTGCCATGAAAGAACGGTAAAATTTGGCTAAACTGGTAGGGGTTGAAACCGACTCCGAAAGACGTTATCTGCAATCCGTTGGCACTAATCCTGTACGCTATGGTAAATAAACATAAACATATACGGATCTTTAATGAACTAGGTACACTGAAACTTGAGCTGGTAATAATAGCCTAATACTTGGTGAAACTTACCTGGATTATGTGGCTTTGAGTTCCATCAAATCCGGCCTTTTGATGAGAGGAAGGTCGTGTAGGATGTGGGTTCACCTAGGTAGCGGTACACAAATCAGTAATTACAAATAATGAAAATCTATAATAAGATAATATGTTATATGGATTACCAGTCAGTTAAGATGCTTAGATGGGAAACATCGAAGGGGAGTCGAGAGGGAGTGGGAGTTGGATCTGGAAACTAAATCAGTGTGATTGAATATGTCAACTGTCACATAGTAAATACGTTTCTCTGACTGACACCTGCCACACAGTCAGACGCAAAGGTTACAGATATCTCAACACCACAGAGAAGCAATCAAATAAAATGTGGTCATACCTTGTGATTCAAGTTGTCCGCAGTCACAATCAAGTTCAGCATGAAAACTGTACAGATTCAGCACTAGCCACAGTACATTACTCACAGATTACGGAGAAAACCAAAAAACCATTGTATATAATGACAAATAATTGTGTTTTAGCAACCATTGGCGTCCTCGGCTCTGTAAATTGTGTCGTCTCGAAATTGAGATGCAACGGTGATGTGGAATTCGCACCATTAACTATAATGTAGCTTAAATGCGAGTGTTAGCAGTGCACACAATGTGTGATATGAGCAGCACAGAAGATCACTTACAAGGAGCACCCCATTGGTGTGCACCTGCAGCTGGTGTGAAGTGCCTGTCTGATGTCACTTTCCGTGACGCACTGGGAAGTCATCCACTCCACTGTCCAGCATGAAGCACTTGAAGCCGACCACGCCGGCGGCTAGCATAGGTTTCAGCTCCGACTGTCACACGGCACTTTATACTCACCACCACGACCCCTCAACAATTGCTGATGACCATGGTTATTCAATGTTATAACCAAAACATTGACGCGGGCCAATAATAAGTATTAAAAAAAACACTTGCAAAAGATCAACCATAATGCCACCCCACCGATATTCCGGTGGGAACAACACCTCCCCAGAAGCCGACATAGGACGTTAAGGTTGTTCCTGGTGCAGTCAAGCTGCTGCTAAACGCTGGGGAAAGTAGTGGGTAGAGCGGAAACGCAAGGCCGGGGAGAGAGAAAGAGAGGAGAGGAGAGAGAGAAAGACGAGAGAGAGAGAGAGGAGAGATCGAGACCCCCTTCTACACCTCCCATCCACTTCATCTACAATTCCTTTTGACTAGATATATATATGTATGTTATATTACAGAGAAATACGTATATAGACAGGTATTGTATGTATATAGCCATATATATAGATTAGATTAGAGTATAGATATCGATATATAGATATATATATATATATAATATATATACACAGATAGAGTACCAGATATTTATATAAATATTATAATTACATGGCAGTATATTTATGGATATATATGATATATCGAGATATGTATTATACATGTACGGGCAGATATATTCATTTATGATATAGATGCATATAGCGACAATTAATATGTATTGTAGCAGATACCAGATCTTAAACACTATAGTATTCACAAGACATACTCTATCCACCCCCCCCTACCCCCCTCTCGAGACAGGGAGAGGAAGAGTTGATTCAGAAAGAGACAGAAAACAGAGAGAGAGAGACAGGGAGAGGGGGATAGATGGAAGAGGCGATAGATAGGGAGAGGAAAGAGGAGAGGGAGAGATAGAGATGAGAGGGGAGAGAGGGTAGAGAGAGATACACAGCGATAGCCAGATAGGGGGGGTGGGGGGGGTGGGTAAACATAGAATATATTAATATATGTTATATATATAGATATATATATAGATTAGAGAGATATATAGATATATTATAGTAATTCTATATAGATATATATATATATATTATACTATATATATACTGCGCGTCGTTCCCACGGCACGTTCTAAGAGAGGCAATAGATGAGGGTTGTGGGACTCCAACAGCGGCAGGCGCTTGCGGTCGTATGTCGACACTCGGTACGAACGGGCTCGTAACGTGCACTTCGTGAGTCTATCACACTGCATGAGCAACAAGTCATCTGCATCCACCCCTGAACCGCCAACAGCCGACATGCAGAAGAGAATCTACATTCTATCACGTAATCGTCAACAGTACACAAACTTAGATCCCGAAGAAATCACAATGTCCAATCGGAAGCAATGACAGGGCGTCGCCAGGGTGATTTGGTTGTGGGGTTTTGTGTGTTTGGTGTGTGTAAATTGGTGATGCGTGATGTGTGTGCTTGTGTAGGTGTGTGTCTTCCTTCTGCTCTGTCTGTCTGTTAGTCTGTCTTTCTGTCCGTCTGTCCTGTCTGTCTGTCTGTCTTCGTCTCTGTCGGTCTGTCTGTCTGTCTTCTGTCTGTCGTCTGTTGTGTGTCTGTCGTGTGGGTGTTTGTTGTTTGTGTGGTGTGTGTGTGCGTGTGTTGTTTGCTTAGTGTTTGTGTGTCGTCTGTACTGTCTGTCCTGTGTGTCTGTGTGTCTTCGGTCTGTCTGTCCTGTCCTGTAAGTATGTATGTATGTACTGTATGTATGTCTGTTGTATGTAAGTGTGTTTGTATCTGTGTGTTGTTTTGTGGTTTGTGAGTGGGTGTGTTTTCGGTCATTGAATCAATTTTATTTTGTTATATCGGTGAAGCTCAGCATAATGCCAGGCATGCCCCTCCTAACTAATGTTATTGGTTTAATTTGTATCAAAATGTCATTACTAATCGAATAATGTCTGATGATTTATTGAATATCGATATTGGTGTTTTAATTCCTCTCGCTGCGTGATTTTCGACGTAGAGTAACCCCACCAACTACTTTACATTCAAGCGAGAATATTTCCGTGTTGCTCTGTTGATGTCAGGGGGACGCAGGCGGCGGGACAGGGATTCAGGGTGATTTTTTATCTGGCAAACCTACATCTGTCGGGAAAACACATTTCATTGTTCGGGGACTGTGTACTCACACTCGACCAAAACTAAACATACGCAAATATGAAGGTGGGAATGATAGGAGCTGGTATGATGGCCCAGGCACTGTGCAAAGGATTCATATCGTCCGGTGAGTGCGTTGATTGAACATTTCAGACATGCTGACTTGAGGTGTTCAATGTTTTAATTTACAACTATCACACGTGTCGTGATTAACAACATTGATTTTAAACAATCTTTTCAGGCATGTTTTGAACAAGGTTTCTGTTTAAACGTTTCCTGCTATGTCATTTATACAGGAATTACATACTTTATGCAGCACTCTATTGGGTGTTGCCCGATTACATTGTCATCTTATGATAGCGTCCTTGATTTGTGGTACCCGTAATCATCGGAACAGTTGTAGAATGGTATGAAGGTTACTGCATCTAGAGAACACAATCTTTCCTGTGCAAACAAATCTCAAGTTACGTACAAAAAAGCGTACTCGTCTTATTGACTGTAGTTGTTTGGCGGAGGATGGATGATGCAATGCCACACAGCAGACGAACGGCAATCACCTTTAAGGAAAAATAATCTTGGAGGGGGCACTCAAATCAAACAAATTACGAATAATGAGGTCCCTTTTTGTCGACTAGAACGTTAGCGTCAAATTATGATTGGTTGTTTCGTTTCAGACTTACATCAGTACCATTTTTTGAAGTTTTTATTTCGTATGCAAAATCCGCCTTTTTTTAGCTCTAGTGAAGCCCTCGCATATCCTTGCTAGCGATATAAACAGGGCGAAGTTGAGAGCTATGCGTGTAAGTATAAATATATCTTAATTTACTCGATCACAGTTATTCGTTTAACGTGGCGCTTTATCTATTATTCTTCACTGAATAATTACCAACCTTTTTCATTTTACGTATCTGCAATTTGAGAGTTTTGTTACATAGTTGATGAAGATGACGTAACAGTTTCGGATTGTAATTAATGCTTTTTTTATTAGTTTGTGCGTTACCTGTATTTTTCAAATTTTAAAAAAAGGGGTCATCCTCTCTCATGTTATATACATCCCCTTGAGTAAAGGAACTTGGTGTGGCTACAACTATTAGCAACATGGAAGTAGTCCAGAACAACGAAGTGATCATCCTAGCCGTGAAGCCCTACATCATGCTCGATCTCCTCCAGGAAGTGGCTCCCGTCGTCAACAAAAAACACCTGCTCGTCTCCATAGCGGCCGGCATCACAACCAAAGCCATGGAGAAGGTTGGTTAGCTGTGATCAATTTGGTCCGTGTATATATCGTCTTTTCGTTTTTCGTTTATCAAAATCAAGAACCAAAAACGAAAAACAAGGGCTAAACCGTAAACCGTTTTTCATGTGCGACAACGAAAGACGGATAACACCAAAACGATTCGTTTTTCGTATATATGTATGTATGCAGACCTAGAGCCGCGATCTATCAATAACTATAATTACATACAATGGCGGCTTGGAAACTTGGAATCGGAAAGCCGCCAAAACTATAATTACATACCTGTTTATATGCGATTATTTCATATGTGTGCGTGCCAGCTTGTGTGTTTTTGTTAATACATATATATAAATATAAATATATATATATATATATATAAAAATATATATATATATATATATATATATATATATATATAAATATATATATATGCATATACATGTATTTGAATATTTATATATATAAATATATAAAAATGTATCCATAAATATATATATTTATATATATATTTATATATATATATTTAGATGTATATACATGTATATTTAGATATATGTATGCATATATATATACATATATATATATATATATATATATATATATATCTATATATATATATATATATGTATATATATATATATATATACATGTATACATATATATATATTGTGATCAGCTGATCAGATTCGGAGATGGTCGGACAATTTAACCCTGCTTACGACGTACGATGGGGTTATACGATTGCATATTACCTAGCACGAAAGGGTACACTTTTTTGCCATGTTCGACGGGTTTTACATTCGCATTATGCCATGCACGACGGGGTACGCTTTTTTCCATTTTCACCTTGTACGACGGGTACGGGTTTTCGAGGTCCCGCGGCACACACCTACCCGAAATAAAGCCTATCCCCCCCCCCCCCCCCCCCCGCACCTTCGGATACCAACCAACATATCCAGCCGCTTGTATCAGTACAAACACCGCCGACTGCAGCGCCTCTCGTTTTCCGTTTGATCAAACGAGAAACGAAAAACGAATCGGTTTGGTGTTATCCGTCTTTCGTTGTCGCACATGAAAACGGTTTACGGTTTAGCCCTTCTTTTTCGTTTTTGGTTATTGGTTTTGATAAACGAAAAACGAAAAAAGACGGTATATACACGGACCCAATTTCTCCTTGTTGATTCATTCGATTTGGTTGATTTCATGAGAAATAGGTAAAAATGATTCCATGATTATAGATTCTGCCCCCGAGCACGAGAGTGGTGAGAGTCATGCCCAACACGGCGGCTGTTGTCCAATCAGCAGCCAGTGTCTACACGAGGGGCGTGGCCGCCAATGAGGATGATGGTGATATGGTGACGGAGATGTTTAATTGCGTTGGGCTTGTGGAGGAAATGCCGGAATATCTCATGGACGCTGTTACCGGGCTTAGTGGCAATGGCCCCGCTTATGTGAGCACTGCTACAAATCAAAACGTATCCAATCGGGAAGGCATGGTTTCTTGACTTATCATTTATCACTTATTATTTAATTCAAGTGATACCAATCTGTGGGCTATTTCCGATCTGCAGGGCTACGTTATCATCCAAGCCCTTGCAGATGGAGGCGTCAAGATGGGCCTTAACAGAGATCAGTCTACGCGCCTGGCCGCACAACTACTCCTGGTAAAAATAATTTGCAAGATGATTATTTATTCATAGCATTGCTGAAAATATATGAATGAAATACTTGATAAATCGAAATTCCACCCCCCCCCCCCACTCAACCCCTCGGCCTCCACCCCCTCTCGTATAGGGTGCAGCCAAGATGGTGTTGGTAACGAAAGGTCACCCTGAGGCCCTGAAAGATGAGGTGTGTTCTCCGGGAGGCACATCCGCTCATGCCCTGCATAAGATGGAGAAGGCGGGGTTACGCGGTGCCTTAATAGATGCAGTAGAAGCTGGTACACTGAGGTCCAAGGAAATAGGTGAAGATTACAGAGATAAAGACTTGCTAGATTGAATGGATAGCTGATAAGTCGTCAAGCCATCCCATGTGTTCACATTTTTTACATGCTTTTCATCGAGTTATACCCTAAATTCATCAATTCCATATATTTGTATGACTATAGAGTATTAAGAGAATGCATTGCTGGTTTTACTGAAAATGTGATCGGGTAGCTTGCTGCTAATACATTGAAGTTCTGACTTATATGAGTTAAATGAATATCTGTATAATCAAGTGATTATTCAGGTCTAATGACAAACCACAACTGATTGCAAATCTTAAAACTGAACATAGAATCTCCCACAATAAAATGTGCCTACCCCCAAAACCCCATAAATCAATATACAACTCGTCAATTTGGCTTGATCCATGCAGGCTGTAATATTTGTGGGGAATTTGATGGCATGTTATCGAGTTATCACACATCACGTTATCAATTTTGATCATCATTTTCATTTTCCTCTCGTTGTGATGTGGCGTCAGGTGTTGTTTTGGCCTTCAAGGCCCAGCCTTTCCATTGAGCAATATTCACCCTGCCGTATATGAGAAAGAATTACTCTTTTATCGTTTTTTTACAAAGGAACTGGGCATCTATAACATTCTCCCAATTGAATTGTTTAATTGGTCAAATAAATGTGTAACATGAACATGTAGGTTAAAGTTTACAACAATATGCTTATAAACAGATCGAAATATAGAGTTGAGGCAATTAAAAGGCATCCTTACTAATAGGTAAATTAAAATCGGCTTGTGGAATTTAATGTTCTCCATTACATACGGTTATAAGACACTTAACCCTAACTTAACATTAGATCCACCATCATAAAGTTAGTTTTTAATGAATGTAACATGACATAAATCTTGGAGGGCCGGTCTTTAAAGAACTGAGATGCGTAGATTCGTTTCAACAATGTTTGTGTGTGTATTATTTTGATGACATTTTCCATAAATTCAATCGACAAAGCAATTAATTCCCAATCCTTCGATGCAAATGCTCATGACTCTGTGAGGCGGTGACTTTAATTTAAGAGGTGGCCAACAGGGGTCGACCGTGCCCGAAATGTATCCTCTGGCCGCCGTAAACAGTAACCCCTCGCAATATCGTCGTGTGCACCACACCACACAGCGCACGGCCCGGATAGGGTGTCAACTGTACGCAGACGACGCAAATGGTAAGTTGTGAAAATAAGTGAAAGATTCACCTCGATATTCGAGAGTTTTACGTAGGCGACGCATGTTTATGAAAAGTCCGATATTGCGTTGATATCAAATCTTCGTATTTAGTTATCTTGACTATTCATAGCTAATAGCCAACATCGATCTACCTTATGTTTGTGCTGTATATCATAATCGTTTACCTGAAACGCCACACATGGTAATGTTATTGTTGAAATTCAATAATGACAATAAAAGGCTGCCATGAGCAACAAATGAATTTCATGCATTGATGGTGTAATGTAATATCAATACGGCAAAGCCGCCGCTACTTCCTCATTTTAAATTGAGCCTCGGGGTCGCATATAACAAAGTCAGCATCACAGCCGACTTTAATTGGGCCTTTCTTGTGAGACATGCCACACAGTTTGGCTGTTGATTTGGAGAGTAAGTAGGACAGCTGTGGGATGGTGAGGCCACGGGGTTGTCCATTCGTCCATAACAATGACAGACCTGACAATCATGAAAAATGGCGGGCGATTTTAGGGTGTCGACTGTCAGCACTGCACACTGATCTACTGCAGTACTTCCTCAAAAATACTTTGCTTTATTCATATTTTGCACACAGTATCATAAGAAGGAATGGTGATAATTGTCCACACCGAAGGAAAGAAATAATTGAGGCATCACCTACCCACAAACGACGTAACATATCTGATTGATACTTCGACTTGAAATTTTATTCAACAGGACACCGAACAAAGTTGAATACACCATGAATCACCGAACGCATTTAATAACATGTTTGATGGAAGGGTGAAGTTCGTCAACATACCGAACTGCAGGGACGACACACCAGCCCAGGCCTGCATGAAATCACCTTGATCAGGCAGTCTGAGTTCAGGTGCGAAGGAGAGTGGTCACTGATGACCATATCAATCTCTCCCGACAGCACAGCCTCCCACAGGCGAGTCTGAAATGGAGCACAAACAGGGAAGTAACACACACACACAAACATAACACCAAGATCATTTCATTGGCATGCAGCATGACGACTGAAATGTGGTAAACACAGCGTTGAGTCAACGACTGCCGTCACCTGCCTGGCCGCATATAGGGGGACAACATTTGTACTCGGTAGCTTATTCAGGTACCTCCTCGGCAGTGTGACTGGTAATGATGAGTGGTTTCCACGGTGAGTGGCGCTCCACTCGCCTTACAGTCTCGGATTAGGGACAGGGCTTCCGCCGTGGCCAAGTGCACGATATGACAAGGCACCCTGGTTAAGCACGGATAGTGGATTGCCATTAGTACGAATTCTGGTCGGCCCTGAGTGACTTTCTTTTACGGTTATCAAAAGGGGTTCAATTTGCTTTGAAAAAACATCAGCGAGTTAGTTTCTCATGTTCTTCTAGTCTGGTGATACGATACCCTTCTCTTATCTAGGGTAAATGCACCCATCTTTTATCTAGGGTAAATGTACCTATCTTTTATCTAGGATAAAAATCGCACTGGCCAATAACAAATGAAACATATATGAAAGCAGCTTTCAACAAAATAATTTTGCTTCGATAATGGATGAGGATTATTGTGACACTTGGACAATGCTCCTTAAGTACCATCTCCCACAAACGGAAATTAACAAAGACGAAGTGAATCATCGGTTATTGATATATATGTCCGTTAAAAACAATATGTCTTCATGTCTTCCCATAAGACACCTCACCACTACAAACGACGTCATACAAAGACCCACATCAGTACTTTGGTTTTGTTGTACCAACTCGATACTATATTCAGACTTCCATTACATCGGTAAGTGGCGTGAATTGATCGGTCAACCTGGCACTGATTATGGACAGGTGTTTTCTCCAAAGCATTAACCAAACAGGCAACAGCGCTTCATGGGACTTCAACTGTCCACTCTTCACATGTTAAGATACATGCTATGTTTGATATTGGCATGAATATTTGCAGCACGACTCTCGCAGTGTCAGTCATGATAAACTACTGTGCATGAAAGAACGGCAAATTTGGCTACTCGGTAGGTTGAACCTAATCCGAAAGACGTTATCTGCCATCCGTTGGCACTATCCTGTAGCTGGTAAATAAACATAAACTATACGGATATTTAATGAACTAGGTACACTGAACTTGAGCTTGGTAATAATAGCCTAAACTTGGTTAACTTTACCTGTATTCTGTGGCTTTGAGTTCCATCAAATCCGGCCTTGATGAGAGGAAGGTCGTGTAGGATGTTGGTTCACCTAGGTAGCGGTACACAAATCATTAATTACAAATAATGAAATCTTATATAAGATAATATTTTATATGGATTACCAGTCAGTAAGATGCTTAGATGGAAACAGCGAAGGGGAGTCGAGAGGGAGTGGGGTTTGGAATCTAAACTAAACCAGTGAATGAATATGTCAACTGTCACATAGTAACTACGTTCTCTGACTGACACATGCACACAGTCAGACGCAAAGGTACAGATATCTCAACACCACGAGAAGCAATCAAATAAATGTGTCATACCTTGTGATTCAAGTTGTCCGCAGTCACAATCAAGTTCAGCATGAAACTGTACAGATTCAGCACTAGCCACATTACATTACTCACAGATTACGGCGAATACCATTGTATATAAATGACAAATAACTTGTGTTTAGCAACCATTGGCGACCTCGGCTCTGTAAATTGTGTCGTCGGAAATTGAGATGCAACGGTGATGTGGAATTCGCACCATTAACTATAATGTAGCTTTAAATGCGAGTGTTAGCAGTGCACACAACGTTGATATGAGCAGCACAGAAGATCACTTACAAGGAGCACCCCATTGGTGCCCTGCAGCTGTTGAAGTGCCTGTCTGATGTCACTTTCCGTGACGCACTGGAAGTCATCCACTCCACTGTCCAGCATGAAGCACTTGAAGCCGACCACGCCGGCGGCTAGCATAGGTTTCAGCTCCGCCTGTCACACGGCACTTTATACTCACAACCACGACTCAACAATGCTGATGACATGTTTATTCAATGTTATAATCAAAACATTGACGCGGGCAACATAATATGATTAAAACAACTGCAAAAGATCAACCATAATGCCACCCACCGAATTCCCGGGAACAACACCTCCCCAGAAGCCGACATAGACGTTAAGTTTGTTCTGGTGCAGTCAAGCTTCTGCTAAAACGCTGGTAAAGTAGTGGTAGACGGAACGCAGTCCTTGTATATATAAATATATATATATATATATATAATATATATATATATATATATATATCTATATATATATATATATATATGTATATATATACATATAAATACGTATATACATATGTATGCATATATATCCATATATATATACATATATATATATATATATATATATATATATATATATATATATATATATATATACACATATATATATACATATATTTAAAAATATATATAATTACATGCAGTATATTTATGGATATATATGCATATATATATATATATATGTATATATAAATGTACGCATATATATTCATATATATATATATGCATATATATAGGAGATACATAATATGTATATGTATACATATATATCTTAAACTTAACTATATAGACATGATATATATACATATATGAAATATATACATAAATATATATAATAAAGATATATAGATATAGATAGATATAGAGATAGAGATATATATAGATATTTATATAAGATAGATATATATATATATATATATATATATAGATATATATAGACATATATATATATATATATAGATATATATATATATATATATATCTATATATATATATATATATATATATATATATATATATATATATATATATATATATATATATATATATATATATATATATATATATATATATATATACTGCGCGTCGTTCCCACTGCACGTCTCACAGAGGCATATCTATGATGGTTGTGATGCCTCCAACAGCGGCAGTGCGCGTCGCGTTGTCGTATGTCTCCCACTCGGTACGACCGGGCTCGTTAACGTGCACTCGTGAGTCTATCACACCTGGCATGAGCACCAAGTCATCTGCATCCACCACCTGAACCGCCAACAGCCGACATGCAGAAGCGAATCTACATTCTTCATCACGTAATCGCTCAACAGTAACAAAATTAGATCCCGAAGAAATTCACAATGTCACAAGTTCGGGAAGCAAATGCAGGGGCGTCGCCAGGGTGATTTGGTTGTGGGGGTGGGGTGTAACTAAAATTTTGCCGACTGCGGGATGACTATCTAAGCGTAGGTTGGCGCGGAACTTTCAATTTGCCGACTGGACAGGATTTTGCCGACTGTGACGCGGACTCTCGGTTTGAATGGGGGGGAGGGGGTGTCACACCCCCCTACACCCCCCCTTTGGCGAAGCCCCTGATGAAATGTCATTTTTGGAAGCACGGGGCCTTTGTACCCATTCAGACTGAAAACGTCATACACACAACTTCGAGCCTGGCTCACTTACCTCATCCAACAATTCGGCCTTCTCCGACCCTATCCCTCGCGATATCCTGGAGATGACCCCGCCCTCCACGACAATGCAAGCCGGCTGCAGTACACCATATTCCAGCAGCACGCGCTCTCCGCGGAAGAGTTTTATTGTCGACGACAATCTGTACGTAGAATAAACGATGCTCCAAAACAGCGAACGCAATAGAGAGTTTCTGTGTCAGTAAATAGAATCACATGGCCTGGTGAGACATGATTGAAGTCCGCCTGCTGACACACTCAAGTCACAACTGGGTCAAGTTACAAAGGGGATCAGGGGCCGTCAGGTCTCGATTGAGCAAGAATTGTGAGCGCACAACACCACCTACACAATATGGGTAAAACGATTATACCTCCGGCTGACTCGAGTGAGATAGTGTACTTTTTGCTATCGATAACTACATTTAAATATGTGACACGTGCTTGCTTCGGACTGAGTCAAATGCGCTTGTTACGTTAGCCCCATAAACGAACAGGCTTAAAGGTGACCAGCTGCTCGTGACCAGGTTCTCACCTCGGTTACACCTGTCGCGTAAACAGGGTGTTAAGACAGCCGTCTTTAACACACTGCATTGCTTGCTTGGAGTTGGTCATGAGCTGAGAGATTGGTTACGACCAGATTAGCGGCTGCTTATGGGCTTCCAGGACTTGACAAATGTTTGGGGGATGGGTATCCAAGCCACTGCCAGTTTAGTACTCCAGTTACTTTTTCAAAAATAGATCTCAATTTATTTACATTTTCCCTTTTTTTGGATGGGATTTCTTATTGTGTTCAATTATTCTTCCTCATGTTCATGTTCTGTTGCAGGATACCACTATGTACCTTGCTGAATAATCATCTCAATATACTTGCTCAAAAATTTCCTCAAACTAAATTTCTGAGGAGCATTTCATCAGTCTGCATACCCAACTACCCTGACAAAAACTTACCTACTGTATTCATCTACTATGAAGGTGACATGAAGAAACAATGGGTGGGACCCATAGCATTTGGAGGCATGAATCTCAAGCAAGATGGTTACTTATGTTTAATATCCGCAATTGTTGTCTTAAATCTGATCCCATCTTTATCCATTAATGTTTGTTTTCAAAGTGAGGATACAGTTGCTTTGATTGAAATAGTGTGTTCTTGTGGGATGCATCCCAGTACCTGCTGCACATGTTTACTTTGTTACATCTAATGTGTAAATAAATAATTAAATAGACTGTCAATTCCTCTTTACCTTTGTATATTAATGGCTAAGATTGGCACAATGGCGTTGTTAATGATTTGATGGCTTTTATCCTTGTTGCTTGTGGCGCAGAATTGGAGTGGATGCTGGCCCAGACAGGTGCTGTCAAAACAGACCTGGAAGAAAAAACCAGAAAGGATGTGCGCGATGTAATGTCATCGGCCGTAAGGTGGGGGGGGGGGGGGGGAGTAAATAATGACAGTGATAGTGATTGATATGTTATTAGGGTGTTTTGATCGCATGTATGATATGTTGTTTATGTTTTGGAGAGTTTTAATTGTATTCAATGTTGTGAATGACAGCCACAATCTCTTAAATTCTCTATGTGTGCAGGTTTCATACATTTTTATACACCAGCAATTTAAAATATTTGATGGAGACACCTTTGACAAAAGTGTATTCTCATTCTGATTATGTTATCAGCAATACTGATGTATCTGCACTTTCAGTTGAAAGTCGCCATTTGCTAAGATCAGAGCACACTTCTGTGTATCATGTTGTCATTTTTTCTGAGTTGTATCTCAATTAATTTAAAGGTAGAACCCCTGTATATCCCTGTATATTCCTGTTATGGAAAGAATATGTGACAATGTTTGTCATGGTGCTATTTAGTGGAACTTAATATTGAAGACTTTTAATGAAATAAAGGTTTCATATAAATCACTTGGTTCTACTGGCTAGCTGAGGAACGGCTACCTGCTGCTCAATGGATATTGTGGATGTCAGCCAGGGTACTTATTTCTGCAGATGTCACATTAAACTGAACCTAATAAGGCTGGAATAATCATATTAATTGGTGTAGTATTGAATAGAAGTAAACATTATGTAAGCTTAATTAGTGTAGGTGATCAATCTTATAATGCAATCGCCAAATGAGATTGGTCATAGATAATTCCAGTAGACATAAAAGAAACTTGAGTCTGAAGCGGAATAGTAAAAAAACATATTCCACGAGCCGTTCATCATTTCTTGTTTGCATGTATTCATGATTTATGTTCGTACAATTTATTGATTGAACAAAGTGATATTCCAATTGTTTATATTCGCAATAAAATCACATGCTTGTTTGTACTGCAACAGTACCATTATTCCTGAATTCCACCTGAGCATATCATTCGTGAACGACCAAGCAGCCTGTTGTGATAGGCATGCCATGATTAACGTTTGCTCCATTAACTGCTTGAAAAACAAATCTTATCATATTAAATATTGTTTGATATTCTATTGCTTCTATTAACATGGATCAAGATCACTCACTAAATTTGATTGAAGCTAACAAAAATTGCTTTATATTGTAAAGAATCAGTTTTCAAGGCCACAGAAAGTATAAATGAACATCAAGATAGAATCGTATCATCTGACTGCATCAAGCACAGCAGATATCCTTTGCGACCGAAGGGTATTAATTCAACGTTCAATTTTTATCTCCCAATTTATCACTGAAAGACATGTCATTCCGTTTGTTGTCCACAGATTCGTTGAGGGATTGCCTAAGATAAAATGATACGTTGCAGTTCGATAAAGGCAATATGATTTGAATTAAAGATTATCCTGATCTAGGGTATGACTGCGATCACTAAGATAAATAGCAATTCTAGAATGTTCCTGATTCATTTCCTCATGTTGTATTTTTTTTTATCTTGATTGTACAAAACTGGAGGGAATTATATAAGTCAGAGATGAGCCACCCAGAATCATCGGTGGCAACAGACTTCAAATCGTGTGCGTCTAACGATAGAGCTAGCCCAGAATGAAGACAATCCTGCTCCTCGCAATGTGCTTCTTTGCAGCCCATGGGGAAAGTAAGCCTTCACTTTCGCTTTCGACATTTTCTTGTCATTTAGGTTATTTTGAGGGTCTTAATTTTTACTTTTATCAAATAATTGCCGATTGCACGTGATAATGACTGGACGTGTCAGTCAATATATTTGAAAATCTGAAACAACGGCTGTCGTTGATTGTTCAGCATAAATACAGAAAACATATTCATGTCATTTAATGTTGTGTCACATTGACTTGTAGAAATAGAGATGATGGCCACTGCCAGTGGCTTACTGACGGTCTGGATAAACGGAGAACAACCAACTAGACAGCCAAATGATGAAATACTCACCAAAGCTGACTTATACGAGATCAAGAAGTCAGACAGATCGGTAGCTCTCCAATGCGATGATGGGCCTGCCACTTGGACCGGTTTCTGCGTTGCCAGTTTGAGTAATGGTTATCATACTGGAAGCTCGTTTGGTGAAAATGGTCGGTGGCGATGCAGTCCCTTGTTTGAAGCTGGCTGGGAACAACCGGAGTTTGATGACTCGCATTGGCTACAGATTATTTATGCTGAAACTAACGGACAGTTGGAAGACTACGCTGATTTCTACGTACCAGACATCAACGATGACGCTCGATACATCGCCGCTTTTGGCTATCAGTCTACGAGCTACTGTCGACTCCAGATGCGTAACCGTGAGTTTGCTTAATTACCTATAAATACATAATTCTGTCCAAATGACGCAGAAAGTAATTAACTTTTTCAAAAATGTACTGATTTTATTATATATGATCACTACAGCTTCTCCAGGCCAAGTGAAACAGTTCGAACGTCTGATGCCTGACCCATAGATGGTTTGCTGCAATAAAAGAACGATCTCATCTTCTTGACAGTCTTGCTGATGTCATTTGATCGTATCTCTTAAAATAGTACAGAAATAAATTCAGCACAGACACAGTAGCCTCGAATTCCTTCCGAGTTAGTTTTACTTCGCATACCAGCTGGGTGCCAACATTCCTGATGATAAGAAGTTAAAAGCGTGATGGGGGGACCATGTGAATAGCGAAGTGGTCAATTATATGAGTGGTTGTGATAATAAATAGGCAAGTATAGGACTGATATGTGTACGGGCTCAATAGAAAGATAGCCTGAACACGTTGATTGAAATCTCTATCAGCTAAACCTGAAATGTTAAGGATTAAAGCCTCACAAGAACAGGCAAATACTCGTCATATCATGCCACCAAGTTTCATGTCAAATAGAATCCCTCAGCCTTGGATCAATTCCATTACACATCCTTTGAAAAGAATTAAGTCATTTGACATATTTGTAAGGAAATTAACGGAACCATGCTGTCAAATAAGCGAGACTTATTAAAGATATTATCAGTTTGACACATCGGCTTATAGAGACATATAATAACAGCGAACATTGCAATATTTTCCGGTCACTGAATCAATTTATTTTGTTATATCAGTGAAGCTCAGCATAATACCAGGCATGCCCCTTCCAATTAATGTCATTGGTTTAATTTGTATCAAAATGTCATTACTGATCGAATAATTTCTGATGATTTATTGAATTTCGATATTGATGTTTAATTCCCCTCGCTGCGTGATTTTCGACGTAGAGTAACCCTACCACCTACTTTACATTAAGGGGAGAATATTCCCGTGTTGCTCAGTTGAGGTCAGGGGGACACAGGCGGGACAGAGTTTCACGGTGTTATTTATCAGGCTAACCTGCATCTGTTGGGGAAACACATTTCATTGTTCTGGTCTGTGTACTCACACTGGACCACAACTACACATACCATTATCATCCAAGTCCTTGCCGATGACTATAGAGTATCAAGAGAGTGCATTGCTGGTTTTACTTAAAATGTGATCGGGTATCTTGTTGCTTATACATCGAGGTTCTGATGTACATGAGTTAAATGAATATCTGTATAATCAGGGGATTATCCAGGCCCAATGACAAACCACAACTGATTGCAAATCTTAAAATTGAACATGGAATCTCCCACAATAAAATGTGCCTACCCCCAAAACCCCATAAATCAATATACAACTCGTCAATTTGGCTTGATCCATACAGGCTGTAATATTTGTGGGGAATTTGATGGCATGTTATCAAGTTATCATACAGCACGTTATCAATTTTGATCATCGTTTTCATTCTCCTCTTGTTGTGATGTGGCGTCAGGCGTTGTTTTGGCCTTCAAGGCCCAGTCTTTCCATTGAGCAATACTTACCCTGTCGTATATGAGAAAGAATTACTCTTTTTTTTTTTTTTACAATGGAACTGGGATTCTATAACATGCTCCCAATTGAGTTGTTTAATTGGTCAAATAAATGTGTAACATGAACATGTAGGTTAAAGTTTACAACAATATGCTTATAAACAGATCGAAATATAAAGTTGAGACAATTTAAAGGCAACCAGCTAACCAGTAAATTCTAATCAGGTTGTGGAATTTAATGTTCGCCAATACATACGGTTATAAGACACTTAACCCTAACTTAACATTAGATCCATCATCATAAAGAGTTAGTTTTGAATGATTGTAACATGACATAAATCTTGGAGGGCCGGTCTTTAAAGAACTGAGATGCGTAGATTCGTTTCAACAAAGTTTGTGTGCCTATTATTTTGATGTCATTTTCAATAAATTCAATAGACAAAGCGATTAATTCCCAATCCTTCGATGCAAATTCATATGACTCTGTGAGGCGGTGACTTTAATTTAAGAGGTGGCCAACAGGGGTCGACCGTGCCCGAATTGTATCCTCTGCTCGCCGTAAACAGTAACCCCTCGCAATATCGTCGTGTGCACCACACCACGCAGCTCCCGGCCCAGATAGGGTGTCACCTGTACGCAGACGACGCAAATGGTAAGTAGTGAAAATAAGTGAAAGATTCACCTCGATATTCGAGAGTTTTAGAGTACGTAGGCGACGCATGTTTATGAATAGTCCGATATTGCTTTGATATCAAATCTTCATATTTAGTTATCTTGACTATTCATAGCTAATAGCCAACATCGACCTACCTTATGTTTGTGCTGTATATCATAATCGTTTACCTGAAAAGCCACACATGGTAATGTTATTGTTGAAATTCAATAATGACAAATGAATTTCATGCATTGATGGTGTAATGCAATATCAATACGGCAAAACCGCCGCTACTTCCTCACTTTAAATTGAGCCTCAGGGTCCCATATAACGAAGTCAGCATCACAGCCGACTTTAATGGAGCCTTTCTTGTGAGACATGCCACACAGTTTGGCTGTTGATTTGGAGAGTAAGTAGGACAGCTGTGGGATGGTGAGGCCACGGGGTTGTCCATTCGTCCATAACAATGACAGACCTGGCAATCATAAACAAATGGTGGGCAATATAAGGGTGTCGCCTGTCAACAGTGGACACTGATCCACCGCAATACTTCCTCAAAAATACTTTGCTTTATTCATATTTTGCACACAGTATCATAAGAAGGAATGGTGATTATTGTCCACACCGAAGGACAGGAATAGTTGAGGCATCGCTTACGCACTATCAATGTTATATATGAGATCGATAGATACTTCGACTTGAAACTTTATTCAACAGGACACCGAACAAAGTTGAATACAAACCACCACACCACGAATCACCGAACGCATTAATACGATATGGGATGCTTTTAACATGTTTTTGATGAAAGCGTTAAGTTCGTCAACATACCGAACTGCACGGACGACACACCACCCCATGCCTGCATGAAATCACCTTGATCAGGCAGTTTGAGTTCAGGTGTGCAAGGAGAGTGGTCACTGATGACCATATCAATCTCTCCCGACAGCACAGCCTCCCACAGGCGAGTCTGAATTGGAGCACAAACAGGGAAGTACACACACACTAACATAACACCAAGATCATTTTATTGGCATGCAGTATGACGACTGAAATGTGATAAACACAGCGTTGGGTCAACGACTGTTGTCACCTGCCTGGTTCTCCTGGCCGCGTATAGGGGGACAACATTTGTACTCGGTAGCTTTATCAGGTACCTCCTCGGCAGTGAGACTGAGGTAATGATGAGTGGTTTCCACGGTGAGTGGCGCTCCACTCGCCTTACAGTCTCGGATGAGGGGCAGGGCTTCCGCCGTGGCCAAGTGCACGATATGACAAGGCACCCTGGTTAAGCACGGATAGTGGGTTGCCATTAGTACATGGGTGACTTTCTTTTACGGGTATCACAAAGGGGTTCAATTTGCTTTGAAAAAACGTCAGCGAGGTAGTTTCTCATGTTCTTCTAGTCTGGTGATACAATACCCTTCTCACATATAGAGTAACTGTACCTATCTTTTATCTAGGATAAAAATCGCACTGGCCAATAACAACATATATGAAAGCAGCTTTCAACAAAATAATTTTTCGTCGATAATGGATGAGGATTATTGTGACACTTGGACAATGCTCCTTAAGTACCATCTCCCACAAACGGAAATTAACAAAGACGAAGTGAATAATCGGTTATTGATATATATGTCCGTTAGAACGATATGTCTTCGTGTCCCTCCCATAAGACACCTCACCACTATAAATGACATCATACAAAGACCCATATCTAAATAAATACTTTGGTTTTGTTGTACCACCACCCTATAACTCGATACTATATTCAGACTTCCATTACATCGGTAAGTGGCGTGAATTGATCGGTGAACCTTGCACTGATTATGGACAGGTGTTTTTTCCCAAGCATTAACCAAACAAGCAACAGCGCTTCAAGGGACTTCAACAGTCCACTCTTCACATGTTAAAATTAATGCTTTGTTTAACATTGGGATGAATATTTGCAGCACGACTCTCAGAGTGTCAGTCATAACAAACTACACTACTTAGGTACACTTAACCTGAACTTGGTAATATTTGGCTACTCTTTGGTTGAACCTAATCCTGTGAACTTATCTGCCATCCGTTGGTTCACTATCCTGTACGCATGATCAAATAAACCTAAACTATCGGATATTTAATGCAACTAGGTACACACGAAGCCTTGAGCTTGGTAATAAACCTGTACTCTGTGCAAAGTTTACAGACGAGTTGTATGGCTTTGAGTTCCATCAAATCCGGCCTTGATGAGAGAAAGGTCGTGTAGGATGTTGGTTCACCTAGGTAGCGGTACACAAATCATTAATTACAAATAATGGAATCATATATAAGATATTATATATATGGATTACCAGTATGAAAGATGCTTAGATGGAAACAACGAAGGGGAGTCGAGAGGGAGTGGGGTTTGGAATCTAAATCAGTGATTGAATATGTCAACTGTCACATAGCAACTACGTTCTCTGACTGACACATGCGCACAGACTCAAAAATACAGATATCTCAACACCATGAGAAGCAATCAAATAAATGTGTCATACCTTGTGATTCAAGTTGTCCGCAGTCACAATCAAGTTCAGCATGAAACTGTACAGATTCAGCACTACCCACATTACATTGCACACAGATCACGGCAAAAACCATTGTATATAAATGACAAATAACTTGTGTTTAGCAACCATTGGCGTCTTCGGCTCTATATTTTGTGTCAGCGGAAATTGCAATGCAACGGTGGTGTGGGATTCGCATCATTAACTATAATGTTAGCTTAAATTGTGAGTGTTAGCAGTGCACACAACGTTGATGTGAGCAGCACAGAAGATCACTTACAAGGAGCACCCCATTGGTGCCCTGCAGCTGTTGAAGTGCCTGTCTGATGTCACTTTCCGTGACACACTGGAAGTCATCCACTCCACTGTCCAGCATGAAGCACTTGAAGCCGACCACGCCGGCGGCTAGCATAGGTTTCAGCTCCGCCTGTCACACGGCATTTTATACTCACCACCACGACTCAACAATGCTGATGACATGTCTATTCAATGTTGTAACCAAAAGATTAGCCCGGGCAGTGGAATATGATTAAAACAACCATAATGCCACGCACCACATTTCCGGGAACAACACCTCCCCAGAAGCCGACATCGACATGAAGTTTGTTCTTGGTGCAGTCAAGCTTCTGCTGCTGAAACGCTGGTAACGTAGTGGGTAGAGGGAATGCAGTTCCTGACATAGATATATATATATATAGAGTATCCTGGTGCAGTCAAGATATTCTGCTATATATATATATATATATATATATATATAGTATATATATATATAATATATATATATATATATATATATATATATATATATATATATATATATATATATATATATATATATATATATATATATATATATATATATATATATATATATATATATATATATATATATATATATATATATATATATATATATATATATATATATATATATATATATATATATATATATATATATATATATATATATATATATATATATATATATATATATATATATATATATATATATATATATATATATATATATATATATATATATATATATATATATATATATATATATATATATAGTATATATATCATATATATAGATATATATATATAGATATATATTATATATACATATATATATCTAGAAATATATATTCATATATATAGATATAGATACATATATATATAATATAGATATATATATATATATATATATATATATATATATATATATATATATATATATATAGAGATATATATATATATATATATATATATATATATATAGATAGATATATATATATATATATATATATATATATATATATATATATATATATATATATATATATCTCTATATCTATCTATATATATATATATATATATATATATATATATATATATATATATATCGCGGTGGCCCGACTGCACGACTCACAGAGGCATATCTATGATGGTTGTGATGCCTCCAACAGCGGCAGCGCGCGTTGCGTTGTCGTATGTCTCCCACTCGGTACGACCGGGCTCGTTAACGTGCACGTGTGAGTCTATCACACCTGGCATGAGCACCAAGTCACCTGCATCCACCACCTGAACCGCCAACAACCGACATGCGGTGTGAATCTATATTCTTCATCACATGATCTCTAATGACATTTTGTCTAAAACTTGTGACATTTCAACAATAACAAAATTAGATCCCGAAGAAATTCATAATGTCGTAAGTTCGGGAATGAAATGTCATTTTTGGATGCATGAGGCCTTTGTACGCACTCAGACTGAAACGTCATTCACACAACTTCGAGCCTGTCTCTCTTACCTCATCAAACAATTCGGTCTTCTCCGACCCTATCCCTCGCGATATCCTGGAGATGACCCCGCCCTCCACGACAATGCAAGCCGGCTGCAGTACACCATCCTCCAGCAGCACGCGCTCTCCGCGGAAGAGTTTCATTGTCGACGACAATCTGTACGTAGAATAAGCGATGCTTCTAAACAGCCAACGCGATGTGTTTGTGTGTCAGTAAATAGAATCACAAGGCCTGGTGAGACATGATTGAAGTCCGCCTGCTGACACTCAAGCCTTAACTGGGTCAAGTTATAAAGGGCATTCCGGGGCCGTCA
Source organism: Urechis unicinctus (assembly GCA_034190875.2). Taxonomy (NCBI): domain Eukaryota; kingdom Metazoa; phylum Annelida; class Polychaeta; order Xenopneusta; family Urechidae; genus Urechis; species Urechis unicinctus. Next base: position 56,892,878 of record CM067344.1, on the reverse strand, counting down.
GGTCTCGATTGCGCAAGAATTGTGAGCGCCCAACAACACCTATACAATATGGGTAAAACGATTATACCTCCGGCTGACTCAGTGAGATAGTATACTTTTTGCAATCGATAACAACACACATACGTGCTTGCTTCGGACTGGTAGCTAAGTACCAAGTAGTACTCCCACTTAGTCAAATGCGCTTGTTACGTTAGCCCCATAAACGGACAGTCTTAAAGGTGACCAGCTGCCCCGTGATCAGCTCATCGCCTTAGTTACACCGGTCGCTTTAACAGGAGTTGGTCATGTGTTTTCAGTTGGAATAAAGTTCTAAAGCTAACGCAACACCAGCCATTCTTTCGTGCTCCGAGTCCGCGTCCCTGGCCATCCATATCTATGCGATTTTCTCCCTGTGATTTATGGTTAACTAGATAGCAGTTAAGGCACCTACTCTTCATGAAAGGAGAACATTTGCTAAAAGTGTGCAAGACAAGGGAGTCAATAAATGCATGGCAGCGACCGGTCATGTATGTTCTGATTTTGTCATAATAGAGCACACATTTCATAGACAGGCTACTTATTGACGCCATTACAATTCAAAGCAAACCCAAAAATTAAAAGTCGCAGCAACTAATACGAGCATTCAATTCTAACTAAACAGCTATCACTGTGGCCAAGTGAACATAAGTGTTATATCTTCTTTACTTTTCGTCCGGGGGTTTCTTGTGTATTGGTCTGAGCAGTATACTCAGACTTTATTTACTATGATACCAGCATCACGTTATAATCGCTCTTATGCAGTATAAACGGAGTCGCTTCCACCAGTCTCGGGTCCCGGGGGTCAGCCACCGAAACTTGGTTACTAATTCTCTTTATATAGGGCTACAGAGGAATGTCGTCATAATCCCATCCGCCCGCAAATAGGTACGAAAACAGCCGGTCTGGCAACATGGGGTCCCTGTAGCATTACCAGGGGCGTAGCCAGGCTGGAAGGAATGTTACGCACAGACGGGGGAGATATCTACAGTTCCAGACAGTAAAGTCTCACCCCCCTTAGCTTTTGACTTTGATACCATTTTTGGCCATATTTATATTTTCACTTTTCCAATTGATGTTATGCACGTGCGTAAGTGCGTATCGCTGGCTACGCCCCTGATTAAAATACAAGATAAGGACATTTGACGCCTGGCATTTTGTCTATGAAATTGTTTCATCCATATGTTATAGCCTCAGTGATTCTCTAAATAACCACATAAGTTTGATATTTATCCTATGAGTGGTAATCGAAATATTGCCACCCAGACATGCTACAGAGAAAAGGTATTAAAGACAATTGCGACAATTCTAAATTCGTGCATAGATTTTCACGATTTTTTGCACAGAGTAAGCTCATATATAAAGCTAAAGAAATGTATAATAAAACGTATAGGTCACTGGTGTAAATTTCTGAGTATGAGAATTACCAAGTTTACTTCAAAAGTCAGTTGTCAATTTTTTTATGGAGGTTTGAATATTGTAAAAGACCGCACTCATGGAATACAAGAGAAAATCCATTGTGTCTTCCCATAGACTACGCGGACCTATCATTTTTTTGTCATTTCTATTCACTCTGATCGCGGGCTCGGTTCACGAATGGATGGACGAATAGCATGAGACACTACAGCCAACTGTCTGTCACTCACTCACTCAGTCACTCACTCATTCACTCGCTCACTCACCCACTCACTCACCCACTCACTCATTCATCACTCACTCACTCACTCACTCAACCACCCACTAGCCCACCTACCCACCAACTGACTCTCTCATTCACACACACACACACACACACACACACACACACACACACACACACACACACACACACACACACACACACACACACACACACACACACACACACACACACACTCACTCACTCACTCACTCACTCACTTGCAGACGCACGAACGCACTCACTCACACGCTGACACGTCCCTATTGCACTGGGCTCATCAATGCATATCTGTCACACTCTCACGGTATTTTCTTGCAGCTTTGTTCGCCGCTCTGATGAGGCTCACCTATGGACTTTTTTATGCAATGGATGAGAATTAATCGACGAGTACAAAGCGGCACTTGTTGTTGCCATGGTAGCCCACTGTTCATTTATCACCGTCGCGCGCGGTTGCCCAGAGCTCCATATTAACTCGTCGTATTGATAGATGAATGTATTCACCCGGACGCATGAGAAGCGACAGGATACCAACGATTGTAGGTAGGTAACCTGTAGGGATACGACTTAAAGATAAATTAACACCAAATAGTACACCAATTTCCTGTGCATATCCTTGAAAATACCGAAGGTAACAAAGTATACCCAAATCCAGTTAAGTATTCTACCGTTTTCTACGAATTTCCAACGAAAGTCAAACGTCTTAATTGATGCAATAATCATTTGATAGAGTTAACAGGTGAGCGAGGCTGGCCCTAGTAGAGTCATCACTGGATCTTGGTCATGAAGCGAACTACACGTATGATTCTCGTCGAGGAGTACTCTAACAACGGGGATAATGATAAGAATAAATCTGATGTCGACCAAGTTAACGACGCACGTCTCTCCGAGGATGTCAACCATCTCGATGTGACCCCTCCCGGACGTGATCAGTGTCCGTCTGTGAGTGAAATCGAACAGGGTCAGACGGAGAACGGAAACGACAGACACCCAGCAGCGACCAGCAGCCTCGCGGTTAACAACATGGCTTCCACGCCGAGTCAAAACTCCATGATCATGTCTGGTGTAAAGATTTCGGCTTTGAACACATTACGAAGGGTAGGTGTTTCAAATCGTGCGCTTAAAGCTTTTGATCACCGAGACGAACTGAAAACTATAGAAGAATCTCTACTATACTCTGTCCTCAGTCCCTTGTTTTTCTGGATGAAAATCGCAGGGTTGTTTTACATCCGGCGGAAGTTGTCTTCAGGGCGTGGGGTTGTGGGATGGGCAAGGAATTGTAGCGCTTTGCAAGCTTATTGCCTGTTCATCTGCTGTTTGCTGATATTTAACTTTATAAGGTCGCTGGGAGCATTCGATAGCGCTGAGAGCTTTGGCACTACACTCTTCTTCAAACTCTTGGTTTGTATATTCTATTACGAAGCGGCAAGCAGGGCTGTGTTGGCTTTCATGGCGTGCTGGAACAAGAAAACGGGACTGCAGTCGCTGTTATTACAGATTGAGAGGATCTGCTACCCTGACAAGATCATCCCATACGAACACTCCCTGCGGCAAACCATGACTATCTTCCTGGCGATCACGGGTCTGATCAGCGTCTCTAACCTGGCTCTCCTCTGTTACGGCATCATGGGACCGGACGATGTGCGTGCCCTTTTCACCGTCTATCTCATGCCCGTACCTGCCTCCGCGCCCGGGGTCATGGCTTTTCAAATCTTCCTTCTCCTCCTCAACTTCATCAATTCGCTGGTGGCCATACTGAGTCTGAGCTTTTACACCATCATATGCTTTGTCCTTTACAAAGAATTCGAATATCTTTGCCGCACGATGGCGATGAAAATCCGAGAAAACGGACAGTTCACTGATGATTTGGAGAAGTTCCGCCTTCGGCACCAGATGAGGTGCAAGCTGGTCGAGAATGCAGACCAGATATTTAAATACTACATCGCCAACACATACTTGACGAACATTCCTCTTCTCTGCCTTCTCCTGTACACCACGGTCTACACAGAGGCTCTTACCTCGTTTGTCTTCAGGTGGGACCAATCTGAATGCTCTAGTCTACTGTAGTACGATAACACCACAAAAGATACTCAGGGTGGGGGCACGCACCTTGTTTGTAGGCAGAAAGACCGTAACATTGGGAGAAATAGCATGTGGGAAAGCATAGCGTGCGTCACATTGGGGAAAAATAGCACGTGGGTAAGCATAGCGTGCGTCACATTGGGGAAAATTGCACGTGGGTAAGCATAGCGTGCGTCACAATAGGAGAAATAGCATGTGGGTAAGCATAGCGTGCGTCACATTGGGGAGAAATAGCACGTGGATAAGCATAGCGTGCGTCACATTGTAGAAATTAGCACGTGGGTAAGCATAGCGTGCGTCACATTGGGAGAGATAACATGTGGGTAAGCATTGCATGCGTCATATTGGGTGAAATAGAATGTGGGTAAGCATAGCGTGTGTCATAATGTGTCAAATAGAATTTCGGAACACATATTTGTCATACGCAGAGCGACATATCTCGCATCATTTTGTATATGTTGATCCGGAACTACCTCCGAACCTTATTTTATTTGCTTTGACGTCTACTAGCCCTGGATTGAAAAAAAACCAGTTATTCCTGAGTGTCTGTTTGGTCGAGACAGGTTCATGAGTACATTCCGTCTCATCTACGTCCTGCTACATATGCTAATACTCTCCGTGGTGGCCATCAGGATAAATGACCAAGTAAGTACACCCTCCCAATCAGATGGTCACACACACACACACACACACACACACACACACACACACACACACACACACACACACACACACACACACACACACACACACACACACACACACATATATATATATATATATATATATATATATATATATATTCTCTCTCTTTATATATATATATATATATATATATATATATATATATATATATATATATATATATATATATATATATATATAATGCTTCCTGATCGCACTGTTCACGCACAGTAAGATTCCTAACCCACGTTACCGTCCCCATACCATGCGCCGTCACTACCCGCTTACACACTGAGCATATCGCCCTTGAGTGGATACAATCTTTGGAAGGTTCAATAAATCGCCTCAATAAATATCATGGAATTGTACCAGCAGTGCAAGTGCGTTGCGTTGTTACGATTGTTGCAGCCAGTCTTTCCCAAGTTAATTACAGCTTGGCATCACCCACAGAGAAAACTCCCGCGCTGCTTTGCGAATTGATTGGCATCGGAGGGATGGGATTTAGTATTAAATGTCTTGAGATAAAAGGTTGTGGTCTATTTACGTCATGGGCTGCATTTAACGATAAGTTATCAGGATGAAGAAATCTTTAATGGGTGATACAGTGCAGTTGTCTCAACATGCGCTTACTCCATTGCTTTCCGCTTGCCATTTGTCATTTCACCGGCTCCGGACTGATGATAACTGTATTTCAGGCGCATGCGCCACTCGTGCACCTGTACAGCATCCGTGTTCATTCTTGTACAAGAGAGAGGCAGTTAGAGGTATTGACATTTTGTTAGTAATTGTTGAAAAATATTTGTCCTTATCGCCCAAAATCGTTTCAAGAGACATCGTGTACAGAATTATGAACAACTTCCAGTCGTGTACCATTGATTGCAGATCGCAATGTTCCTCAACAAGTTGACTGGCACGACGATCGGACTCACGGCCTGGGATATGTTTGTCATCAACAAACCCACGATGTTAACCGTATGTATGGCGAAACTTGCTGGATTTGTTTACTTGCCGTCTTACTTAGCTCCATGAGATCTTTGATACCGTTTTTTTAACGATTGATGTGTTTTAATGAATATTTCCGTCACATCAATCGTGATCCCCCCCCCCCCCACACACACACACATATATATATATATATATATATATATATATATATATATATATATATATATACCACATATTATACACACACACACATATAAATATATATATATATATATATATATATATATATATATATATATATATATATATGTACATGTATATATATATATATATATATATATATATATATATATATATATATATATATATATACATATATAGAGATATTATTTTACTCACAAATTTTATAAAGAAACCCTGTTTCTGATTGCCCTATTGTACGTTGATTAAATGCTCACTTTGTTAATTGGGGAATCGTTGGTTATTTCTTACTCTGTTTCGTCTCTTTTTCTACTGCGCCACTTTTATCTACCTTCCTTTCTTTCACAAGACGACCAGTGGATTGCTTGCAGGTGGTTGGCATGATTCTCACCTATTTCTTCCTCCTCATGCAGTTCAAGAGCCCACTTCAATCTACAACTCTTTGTAGCTGCGTCTTTAATGCTAATAGCACTATCTGTAACACATCGGCTATTATCGGATCTGTTTGACCAAACAAGGTGGGTGCTTGAGTTGCTACTGAGGCAAGCAGCCCTTCTTAAGCTACAACGTTAAACATATATTTCCCTGATTAGAGCATGTTGTTGACGCAATGACGCAGTTGTTATTTGTAGAGGTGCAACTCATACTACTTCAACCACAAGAAATCAGAATGGTTATGCCCAAAAAGAAAGTTAAGCGACAATAATATCATAAGTGTTGCCACTGTGTATAGCATTACATATGCTGTTTACGAAGTTTTCATTTCGTTTGTATAACTAGCGAATATTTGGGTCTAATATCATTATGATGTTTTTGTGACACCGACGAAGTGTCGTCATAGCGTGAATACAATCCCTTTGTATCTTACTTGTGTATTAACTTTGCCTATAACTTTGAGGCTATGTGTTTGCATGTTCATTCGAAGTTAAAGTGGAAATCATACACTTGCGACCTTTATCCAGAATAGATTTATACAGAAAGCTGATGTTCTTTAAATTATTGTCCCAAGAAAGGACTTGCATACATGCTGAAAGTTCTGAAAGCATGAGCAGTCACAGTGGACATATCTTGCATGACTTAATATTGTAAGTTGTTCGAATTGGTTATTTTCTACAACACACTCTCAATTTCATATGCCTTTTGTGTAGAGACAAGCTCCGATAGCCCGTGTGTGGTAATAACCCATGGTGGCGCCACTGATACCGCAATAGGCGCCAAGTTAACCGCTTCTGGTAATTCACTGCCTAACTGTTATCTTAATGCCCAACAACCTCATTCGATTTGATAGAGGCTTTGTGCTGTGGGGTATTTCAAGTCTTGACTGTGTTTACAAAAAGCTTTCTCATTAGGTCTTCTCCTGATTTTTACGAATTTACTAATATTTGCAGACATACGATGCGCCGTTTTAAGCACTTGACTGAATTGGTGTTTGTTACGCTATTTCGATGTATATACCTGTCCTTATCTGTACACTTTTCAAGCTAGTCGCATAATGTAGAGAGAAATTTGGTGTAGCACACTGCATGGAATGACTACACAAGCCGTAATGTCAGTAATGTTGCCTCGAACTGTGGCTGAGCAGTACTGGTTTATTGCATGCTATGTCCACGGAGCTGGCTATGACATAATCCCTACTAACAAGTATCCCAGATTGTGCCGCGCTCGATCGAGTGTGCCCCGATGATTGCAACCAGGCGTGGTTGATAATGTAAATAGTGTGATCATACATTGGTTTCTTTCAGCTTTATTTGCGTGATATGCTATTGTAACGATGTAATGGTAATGTGTATTCATTGATGTCACACATGGTACGCATGTAAGCACATTCTATCACATTGTCAGTGTAATGGATGTTGTTTGTCTTTTGTCCTGGTTGAGTAATCATCCCGGTGCCACGTTACACGTTATCCACAATTATCAAGCTATATATTTCAAAACGCTGTCAACATAAACAGAATAAACTTTTCCTTACTTCATAAAGACCTACTGCCCTTAACGAAACATCATGACGCCAATGGCCATATTAAGAAGTTCCGGTTAACGGAACGACCATCTCGTGGACATTTGGTAAAACTGAATTGTCAAACTAACGTGTTTATGTCGCTCAGGAATCTAACCATGTCGCAGAGGTCATTACGGGGCTTATATGTTGTGCTTGTCATCCGCCAGTTATTGGCAGTGACGGATTACCAATGACCATGAGCCTTAATAAGGCAGCTGCCCGAATGGGCTCGCTATCACAATGTTCAAGTTTTCTCACTAAGCTGACTTCTATCAATATGCATCGCGTATCAGAATATCTGATATTATGTCGATTTGTGATATTTGATTCAAGGAGCGTGTGGTGGTTTTGACATTACATTAGTATTATTATCATGTTCGTTTGGGCATTGACCGGCTTATTTGCCCATAAACTTACCTACCACTAGATTAGTATGCTCGATGAGTAGCCATTTAACCAAGGTACTAACCAGTGGATTCGAATTCAATTTTACTGACTAACAAATAATCAATATCTCATCATCAATAATGCAACAAAAATGATGCCCGACACCAAACATTTAATTCCAAGTTTAATTAATTCGAAATATATTGAATATGATTCATGATTTAGTCAAGTGAATATGAACGTCAATCTCCTCCTTCCTGTTAGATGTTTCATATCATCAATACATCAAAGTTATTATGCTCCAGAAGTAGCCAGGGTTCTCTTGTAAATGGGCTTTTTCTGTGTCACAGATAATCGTCATTAGTCATGTCAGTGGGTTCAGTTCTACATGTCACAAAAACTGTTGGGATATTCACCGAAATAACAATGAATGCTTTGTTTCAATTCACTCAAGCATATAAGTAAACGGATTAGAAATATGTGGAAACCCGCAGTACGACCCCTGTGGTACTCCATGAGAATACATACACACGGCTAACAGGACTACGGTGAGCTTAGGTAACGAACGAGATGCTACAGTTAACTGTACATAGCAGCAGTAGTAGTGTCACCAAGTGACCATACATCACCTGGTTACTGACCTAGTGGTTGGTATCTGTTTGTGCAAACATCAAACATATTGTTTACTCGAACAGGTATCCATGGCAACAACTGACCATGTAATTGATGATATTTCACCGTGCATAACATACGATACTGGTCCGAATACGATACTACTTCTGCAAATGTACTCTGATCAGGAATTTGACTATCCAATTGCGCAAACATCGTAAATGTTAAGAGCATCACACTATCCCTTACGACGAGAATCGAATACCACTCCCCCTCGTCATGGACATGGTTTATTATATACAGAGCCATTAATACAATCAGGTAATGTCTAAGGGGCCAAACATGTTGAGCTTTGCCAAGTTGATGATGAGAATAACTAGTAAACTATTGTCGTTTTCTTCGTGCGTTTAGTTAACACATATAAACGGAACTTGATCTGTCAGTGAGAACAGTTACTACTATTTGCAGACGATGAGACAGGCAGGTTGACCGTTGATGTGAGTTCCTATGACGGGTGTGGGATGAGGCTCAGCTGGGGTGTTTTGTCTTGCCTGGAAGGTCATTCAGTCCTTGTTGCTTCAACCTAAAGATCAAGTAATCAGAATATTGATATAATGAAATGCGTTAGTAATCTAACGTGCATGTCTATGCTCTTTATATAAAAGATTGACATAAAAGTACATAATTTTTTTTTATAATTTCGCTGCAATAACCGAATTATAAACGATGATAAGTTTTGCCAGTGTCACGTTGCATGGATCAGTGGATCTCTATTTTGTCGGAACCACAAAAATCACGACTACAGTCACGAGCACACACAATTACATTGTATGTCAAATGAGGACCATCCTATTTGACATACGATCGGCATGTTCGCCTCGCATTCAATACAAATGCGTCACCTACCTGCGTGTTGTTGGAGACCCACGGTAGGTAATTATCACTGCCATACTCACCGATCAAAAAAGCAGAATAGAAGAAAGATCACATACACCGTCCCATGCAGATACAGAACTCGTGCGAATGATCAATGGTGACCAGTTCAAGACACAATAAGCTGACACTCGCTATATATATATATATATATATATATATATATATATATATATATATATATATATATATATATATATATATATATATATATATATATATATATATATATATATATATATATATATATATATATATATATATATATATATATATTATTTATTTATTGGTAAGGCATATGGTGGATGTCATCTGGATGTTTGATCAGTACGACCCCTTAGTCTATCAGCATAAGGCACTTAACTATTGTCAGTAGATTTCTTTTAGATGTAGAAAAACACCGATGGCCGGGGACTTTCCTGTCAGTCAAATGCTTGTCAAGTTAGGGTGTGGTCTAAAAATGACATAGTTGCTTTAGCGCAAATAGCTCTTAGGTTGTGGGATTTATTAATAAACCCGTTAATTTGGTAAAGACATGCGTATATATGGACCTGCTCTCATTGCCCTGGTCCATATATTTGCATGAGTTGACACTGGAGAAGGAGTGGGTAGGAGAGGAGGATACGCACCAATGTTAGTAGCAGGCATGGTAAACAAGACGGACATGCGGGTTGGTCATAAGTCGTACAAACACACTCACCTGTCATAGGCCACGAGGACACAGTACGAATCCTGTACTTGGGAATTAATTTGAAGCTCCAGTCATTGGCTCATCAATGCGATCCAAGCGTTCACGCTTGCCGACAGATTGCCTACCAAACTCACCTACAACATTGCCATCTTCTTGCATGTTGTCCGCATCGCTGTCCGATGATCGTTTCGCGAATCCACCAAATGCGCTGTGGCCAATGGAATCGAAGGACTTTTTGTTCATTCCACCAAATGCACTGTGGCCAATCGAATCGAAGGACCTTTTGTCCATTCCACCAAATGCGCTGTGACCGATTGAATCAAAAGACTTTTTGTCCATTCCACCAAATGCACTGTGGCCAATCGAATCAAAAGATTTTTTGTCCATTCCACCAAATGCACTGTGGCCAATCGAATCGAAAGACTTTTTGTCCATTCCACCAAATGCACTGTGGCCAATCGAATCGAAGGACCTTTTGTCCATTCCACCAAATGCGCTGTGGCCTATTGAATCAAAAGACTTTTTGTCCATTCCTCCAAATGCACTGTGGCCAATCGAATCGAAGGACTTTTTGTCCATTCCCCCAAATGCACTGTGGCCAATCGAATCGAAGGACTTTTTGTCCATTCCACCAAATGCGCTGTGGCCTATTGAATCAAAAGACTTTTTGTCCATTCCCCCAAATGCACTGTGGCCAATCGAATCGAAGGACTTTTTGCCCATTCCACCAAATGCACTGTGGCCAATCGAGTCGAAGGACTTTTTGTCCATACCACCAAATGCACTGTGGCCAATTGAATCAAAGGACTTTTTGTCCATTCCACCAAATGCACTGTGGCCAATCGAATCGAAGGACTTTTTGTCCATTCCACCAAATGCACTGTGGCCAATTGAATCAAAGGACTTTTTGTCCATTCCACCAAATGCACTGTGACCAATTGAATCGAAGGACTTTTTGTCCATTCCACCAAATGCGCTGTGGCCAATTGAATCAAAGGACTTTTTATCCATACCCCCAAAAGCACTATGACCAATTGAATCAAATGATTTTTTATCCATACCCCCAAAAGCACTATGACCAATTGAATCGAATGACTTTTTATCCATACCCCCAAAAGCGCTGTGACCAATTGAATCAAACGACTTTTTATCCATACCCCCAAAAGCGCTGTGACCAATTGAATCGAATGACTTTTTATCCATACCGCCGAATGCACTGTGACCAATGGAGTCAAATGATTTTTTGTCAAATCCGCCGAATGCGCTGTGAGAAATAGAATCAAATGACTTTTTATCTGGTGATGCATTGAGAGACCTCCTCCTCCTCTGTGACCGTTCAACAGAACGTTTCGTAAGTCCGCCAAATGCACTGTGGCCGATTGAATCAAATGCTCTTTTTAAGGCGTTTAATGCGCCATAGCTATTGCTGTACTTGGCTGGATTAAATGCTCGTTTAAATCCTCCAAATCTACTCAAACCAATAGAATCAAAAGTCCTCTTTTCATTAGTGTCTCGAGCCATCGGTACATAAGCCCCACCGAGTGTATCCAATTGGCGACCATAGAGAGGCACCTCACCGCCACCTAACGTGTCCAGCTGGCGACCATAAAGCGGCACCTGACCACCACCCAATGTGTCAAGGCCACGGTCATAAAGTGGCACATGACCTCCTCCGAGAGTATCAAGGTCACGGTCGTACAATGGCACATGGCCTCCACCGAGAGTATCAAGGTCACGGTCGTAAAGTGGCACATGACCTCCTCCGAGAGTATCAAGGTCACGGTCGTACAATGGCACATGACCTCCACCGAGAGTATCAAGGTCACGGTCGTAAAGTGGCACATGTCCTCCGCCTAGAGTGTCCAGCTGCCGTCCTACCAGAGGAACATGACCACCTCCCAAGCTGTCCAGCTCGCGACCGTAAAGAGGCACCTGACCTCCTCCGAGTGAGTCCAGATCCCGGCCAATAAGCGGAACATGACCTCCGCCCAGGCTGTCAAGGTTGCGACCGAACAAGGGCACATGTCCCCCTCCCAAAGAATCAAGATCCCGGCGATTATTCTTGTCAACTTCATTTCTCATGTCATTTTCGCTTATTGATCGCTTTACGTTGGAAACCTGCAACATATAAAGTCTTGATATGAATGAGTGAAAACTACACATCAGATGGAATGTGTTCCGGTTCATCGCAGATATGTTAAAATAGCTGAAAACACTTCAAGAGACATTGGCTGTTTCAATGTTTTTGTCCCAATTGGTTGTTTTATATAGGAAGTAATATGCGAATAAATGCTGACATCACGATGTACGGGTTCCTGAGCAAATCTGTCAAATGAAATCTGGAAGTTTCAGATGAGAGATATCTACAGAGCTAAAACATGATCATCAGTGTATATATTTGTCATGTTGGAGTAGGCTTACAATTCGTGCTAGGTGGTGAGCTGAATACTGCACCCATATGCCGTGTATTTACACAGTCACTTCAGTGAGATAGGTCCGATCTTAACAGCTCCTCCATGGCCAAACACGCACAATGCAGCGGCCATGGCACCCGGCTCTGATAATTGGACGATATTGGCTAGCCAGCTTAGATATAAAATGCTATCGCCTCTTACAATGTCGTATGAAACTCGAGCATGAGGCGTTCTGTTTCCGCGTGCTCACGACTCTTATTGGCGTCCAAACGTGGACTGAGCACCGAATCAAACATCAGTCCGACGGCGATAGAAATAGGAGCGGGCATTAGCAAGTGGCTGTTTGATGAACGATCCATTCAAAGCTACATGGCTTCTGCGTCGTGTCAACATGCTGGTGTGTAATCACTTATATTTGACCTCTCACTCGCCATAGACCAGCCAAGAGGAGAGGTTACCCACCTCTTTACCCAAATCTCCTGCCATTATCACTCGCCGGATGCCCGTCTCTGTCCACTGCAAGCGTTGATTTGCAGACTACTAATGAAAAGTAAACGCTGGCTGGATCCCAGACACGCAGGTCGAGCACTTGAACGGAGTTATGGCAGCGATATGAGTGTACGTGTTTCTCCGGATGTGACCTACTCTCGTGCCCCCTTCCCTCAGTGGTTTCCGGTCACACCGACTTATGCGGCAGTAAATCTCCGTCATACATGTACATGTTTCGACAACACAACTACTCTAAGATTCCGTATTGATCGCAACTTGAACTTACAACCACCAGGACACTATGACAACAAGGTGAATCGATCGGGATTATATTTGTTTCAAATAAAACCAGGATTGACATGAGGTAAAAGTATCAGGTTCCGCTCTCCAGGCGAGTTCCCTGAACCAACGACCGCACTCATATTGGGTTTATATTCTAGCACGGTAGCAGTCGAGTGCGATCATTTCCTTCCCAATGCCTCGTTCAGCTTATGTATAAGCTCCTGAAGTCGATGCAAGTCAAGCTGAGTTGCTTTAAAGCGCGGGAAGTCAGATTCGGCCCGCGTCAACGGGATGGAAGGGGCCAATGAGGCTCTTCTCTGTGTATCCGAGAAAAACGTTCGTCCTCACAGGTCGGGATTGTCACAGCTTCTCTAATGAAACCACTATGTTAGGGTTGTAGATATTAGATGCAACATTCGTTTCTAGACAATAAACATGCGTGTGAACTTCATTTTTATCAAATTGTAATAGTTCCGTTTGTGTAATCATGAAAATTGCATTGGCGGTGCATGATGTGATTTTGAAATGATTGTAGGCACAACTCGAGCCCGAGGGAAGCGTGAACGTCTGACGTCATCCGGTAAAGTGGCCTTGATAGTCACGTGACATGTCGTGTGATAAATGCTGTCGTATAAGCGTTATTGTTGCGGAGGATTTCGGGATGATACACGGGAAGCTCTTTCCTCTTGGACAGGTCTTGCTGGCTAACACTTGAGATTGGCGACACACGGTCTATATGACTGCTCTCAGCCTCGCCCGTATCCGTCTATGATGAATATATCTACCGCGTGGATGGCTCTTTGACGGTGCGATTGATTACATATTAAACTCAATGGATCACCTGAACTCAAACGATAACATATATTTCCCTACTAGTTCCCTCCCATTAAATCGCGCAAGGAATTCCTATTTTAATGAACCATTGTGGGAATTAGAGGCACAATGCGCCACAGAGGGCCTTCATCTGCTCAGCCAAGCTCGCACACAAATGATTAAATAGTTAAACAGCAGTAATGAGCAAAAGGTCGGCAAGTAAAAAGAGCCGAGTAGCACGAGGATGGTGATGAGTTCTTCAAATTTAACAGTATGTCGGAGCGCGGTTTGGGTTTGGTGGAGGTCGGGTTGGGGGTGTGTAGCGGGGGATTGGTTGGGCGTGTTAACACCTGTGTCGTCTACGTTCATCTTCGTGGAACATCTCACTGCTGAAAGCTGTAACACGCAAAGCTACAATTAGGACCATCCTTTTGGTGCCTCAATCTGCAACGATGTCGTAGTTGTTTGAATCATTTACGTGGGTGGAGGGCGAGGGATGGCCATAAGCGCTATGTTGAGTGATACCTTTAGAGGAATGTGATCCGTTGTACCTTTACTTAACCGTACTAATTATGCACGGGATCGGAGGCGCACTTCAGGCACGCCCACACCACGTGGATTTCCGCGAGACAACGCGATTTCAAAAATGGATGATGTATTGAACGCATTCCTTTGGACTACACCCTTATACCGTATATTCCCTAATTAACGCCCCACCCCTAATTAACGCCCCCCTTCCGTTTGAAAGAAAAGATAAAATTTATTAATTCATCCTTTTATATTCTCAAACTTTCACTATTATGACATACATTAACACATAAACTGTTTTAGTAACACGTTGATAACTGTTAACACTTTAATAACTGTAAAACACTAAACTGAAAAAAAATGCACAGCGCATATACTTGTTCGCACGTTCACATCTGACACTGTCCAAAATTAGTGTCCAGGGCTGTCACAATCGGAACACACGCCCTCCGAATCACTTATAAACGCCCCCCTTTCCAAAATATAACGCCCCCGGGGGCGCTAATAATTACGTTGATTAATCAATAACGAGGTGTAGAATTGATGATTTACCTGGCGTAATTTTGATTAATAACTTAATAACCTAATGTAGTTTTGATTGTGTAGTGATTAATAGCAATGTGTATTATTGATGTATAATATGTTGTAGCATTGATTTATTACAAGGAGAAATATTCATTAATAACCCAGTGTAGAATTGATTAACTGGCTGGGGCAGTATATATAAATTATGTGGAAAAATAAATAACATGGTATGGTTCTGATGTTTAACCTGGTGTAGAATTGATAAGCTATCAGGTGTAGTATTTATTAATGACCACTTATCACTTCAAGATGAGTGTTCTATTTAGTATATGTTGATTTTATTCCCTGTGGCTATACTTCACAACCTCGTCTCGAGTTCCTTTGTTAGGCACTACAACAAGTGTGAGAACAACTTATGGCTAATGGCAGCTTGATGGACATTTGGGAGACAAGTGAATCGCATGGCTAAATACCGCTGGGAGTACAAGCATAACAACATCACCATTGAACATGATATCATGAATGAGCGGTGTGTATTTCAAATGAGAAACTCCCCGAGGACACTTAGGATCTATGGCGTGTACGTGACGCTTGGCGTGCTCTGATGCTATACACCAGGAAACAATACATTACCAAATTCATTCTGGCCTAGGCCCGTTTATTTGTAAGGCAACCCGTTCACAGGTATATATCCAGCATTTAGTGTGCCTTATCACAACAAGATTGATGCTGATGCTATTATGGGATATCGTGTCTACGTGCTAATTTGGCAGCAGTGCCTTGTGGTTGAAGTCGTTTCTTGTAATGGCAGTCGATTAGTGGCAGGCAATTATTGAATTATGGGCTATGATGCAGGACACCGGCTATAAGATGGATCCCTGGGTATCATAGAATGTCTGGTGTATCTAAGGAGTTGAGGATGATGTGAACGTGATTGATGATGAAGTGAACCAAGAGCGATCACGAGGCTGCTTGGTTCAGTGAGGCCCCCGTTGGGCTAATTCTATGCGTGACTCAGTGACTTATTCATTTGATGGCTGGCTGGCTACATAGGCACTGAACCATTCAGATCGAACTAATTATTTTGAACAACCAGTCTAACTACCCGCAACGTCGATTATTACGATTATAAATATTCAAATAAGCATTAAGTAACAACTCCCTCGCAGGGAATGGCACTAGCGGGGATGTCACGGTGGAGTAAGCATCTCTTATTTAGGCAAACATTATGGCGGCTCTACATATTGAACACACCAGGCGTACAATAGACTATTACGGCCAAGGTCATACTGCGAGGGCAGCAGAGGATGGTTTCTAGGGATGAATGGACCAATAACGACAACAGGCTGGCATGATACTGTATATACTAACCTTAACCCATCACCGCATGGTTGCGCGGTGATGTGGTGGGTATCGAAAGACGCGCCAAGAGAGGGATTGAATTTAGAGATTGCCACAGGGCAGGTGGAACCATGCCATTCCAACACTGTCACATGACAGGTGGAGCCATCCAGTTCCGAGACTGCCACAGGACAGATGGAACCATCCAGTTTCGAGACTGCCACAGGACAGATAGAGCCATCCCATTCTGAGACTGCCACAGGACAGATGGAACCATCCAGTTCCGAGACTGCCACAGGACAGATGGAACCATCCCATTCTGAGACTGCCACATGACAGATGGAACCATCCAGTTTCGAGACTGCCACAGGACAGATGGAACCATCCCATTCTGAGACTGCCACAGGACAGATGGAACCATCCAGTTCCGAGACTGCCACAGGACAGGTGGAGCCATCCAATTCCGAGACTGCCACATGACAGGTGGAGCCATCCAATTCCGAGATTGTGACATGACAGGTGGAGCCATCCAATTCCGAGACTGTCACGCGACAGGTGGAGCCATGCCATTCCGAGACTGTCACACGACAGGTGGAGCCATGCCATGCCGAGACTGTCACACGACAGGTGGAGCCATGCCATGCCGAGACTGTCACACGACAGGTGGAGCCATGCCATTCCGAGACTGTCACACGACAGGTGGAGCCATGCCATGCCGAGACTGTCACACGACAGGTGGAGCCATGCCATGCCGAGACTGTCACACGACAGGTGGAGCCATGCCATGCCGAGACTGAGACATGACTAGTTGGCATGATTTCACTGTGAATACGTTATCAAACTTAACATCGATGTAACTGGCCACGACAACACTGTAAACGTGTCAGTCTGCCGTTTGATCCGGTGACTTGATGAGTAGTAATGATGATGGATAGGTGACTTGATGAGTAGTAATGATGATGCATCGTCGCTTTATTTCATAGAATGAGTCACATAATATGATAATCTAGGTATATACTGAACGTCGACTACAATGTTTCCATCCCACATTACTAAGACACCAATGATCCTACTTTCCAGCTGCCGGGTCTTCTCGGGATGGAATCATGATATGAAAGTCATAGCCTATCACTGACCCATCGTCAAATGATGGCATACATATATGTACATATGCTCCAATATTTTACTACTCTTATCTTAAGTCGGGGATAGATCATTGCAAAACGTCATGCCAATTACTGACTGGGACACACATCCACATTGTAACTAAACAAATTCCCAATCAGTTACTACCATTGCTCAATGAATGCTCCCCTTCCAACTACAAACCCTATTATCGTCCAGCAGATGTGAGGCTTGATCAGTTTAGCAGTAACCGGTCTTATTGAGATATACATCTGTTTTTACTGAGGTTATAAACGCCAAGTGTATATTTATGCGCTATACAATACCATGAAAGAGAGTGATTTTCTTTGTTAGTACCTCCCTAGGGTAGGTATAAATAACATTAGCCATTTGTTAAACAAATACGAATTCATAACGGTGTTGTTTACCATTCGGTGACATTCAGCAGCGATTGTTACGGTGAAAACGATCTATGTTCCAGTTGTAAACCTGGAGATACAGGTCAGATCAGGCCCCATGCTACTAGATTGATAGTACATATAGAGGTGTTGTTATCTACTGAACTAATTTCTATATGTTTTTATGTCGGTCGTATGGACAGCAACAGCATCAGTGCGTATGTCTCATTTGGGAATATATATCTACTGTATCTACAGCCTCGGAGCTATAAATATCTGTTGGGCGTTGAAAGGGAGGCAGATAAAACATAGTTTTATGGACCATTAGGGGGATCCGGGCATCCCCCGTGTGCCGTAGACAAGCCGCTACTACACATCAAACGTCAAACTTCCCTAATGGAAAATTACCGATTAAAACCGCTCCGTAAAAGCTGATTTCCACGCAGGTAAATCTCGCGTGCACACAAACGATAAGCAAAGGAGGAGGCGTTATTAGTTCCTCAGAAAAATATCGCCACGATGGAAAAACACTCTCTTATTCAAGGTATTCCTGTTCAGTTTGTGACTTATGATTTATTTATTTACCTGGTTTATTGTAAGTTAAGTGTTTGGAATATCAGGCAGTCTGCGTTAGGCGGAACCAAACCTGATGAACACGATCTCAGGTCACCATTGTAATCCAGTCACAGGTTGAAGTCACAAAGCAGGATATGACGTAATCTAGCACCGGTGTGGAGTCAGGATATCCCATTCTAATCAGCGATTGCGGTGTGGACTAAACGGAAAGGGCCCGATTTAATCCCATCTGATATTCCCAATGCACGCCTTAACAGGATCGGCTTATGCCGCCATCTCAAATCTAGCATCTAACAGAAACAGAAAATGGCTTTATGACTGAGTGAAGCTGGTAAAGCTGACGCTGGGGGGATTTTTATGGTTTCATCACAGATACATGTGTTGGATGGCATTCGGCTTGAGACCGATAAGAGATTGAACCTATAGATATTATGGTATGCTCGTGTCTCGCCTTCAACAGTGATTGTCCATCGTGGCATTACGAAGTGGAGCTATATCATCAAGCCGCAGCCAACTGTTAGCCCTGTTGTTGGCGCCATGACGTCATCGCATAGATGGACTAGTGTCTCATCGCATTTTACAGTTGATGTCTACAAATGTATGGCTATCTATTCATGTCACTTTGTCCTACAATTGTGCTTTCAAAATAACGATTGATGACTATATGTTTGCCTAGCATTCATGACTCCAGTTATGAATTTCATTTTATTGTAAAACAGCATAGTTTTTCTCAAACACAGGCAGTAACTTTGATAACAGGCACCCAACTAGAGGCACTGCCACAAGCAACAGAACAACCCCAACAAGTAACCCGCCGACGCCAATCGCTAGTTTCAATTGCATCTTGTGGAATAAATACCAAGCCAGGTGACAACCCAAAAATGCAAATGAATACAATAAACTCATTATCTTGAGGTAACCCTATGACCTGTCCCGGTGAAGGTGGAAGTGAGTTGCAGCGCGAGGGTTCAGTGAAACCTCCCTTCATGGTGTATCCCACCCCCGGCCCCGTGACGAGCCGCCCATCCCAAGTACAACTTAAATGCAAATGCGCTTAATGAATATGTGGCCACTGACAGCGGGACGAGACGGTCAGTATATATCACAGTACATTTCCATAATAACGGACTGTGGTGGGGAAAGAGAGGGAAAATAATGAAAACCGGTAAATGAGAGCACAATGCGTCTTTCTCAGGCTCAACATGTTTGTCCGTTGAGATTGGGATCTGGAAGTACCGAGGGATTGGGACAAGGCTGTAGTGCTTCCATCCATTAAGAAAGGAGGTGCTAGCAGGTTAGGGAGCTGTGTACAGGTGAAGTGAGAAGATTCATTGTGGCTCTTACCTCTTGAGAAGCGCGCAATCATTGGGCCTTTTATGAGGCAAGCCGGCAGAGCGTCGGGAATGTTGTGTGAAAGGAAGGGCGGACACAGCCTGCTGGCTTCTTAAGCGGGCTTTGTTCCATGATGCGACGAATGGGGAAATCATGGATTTTGTCACATATTTTGTCACTGGTAAATAGTATATAGGACGCTGTGTCACGGGCTTCATTCGTCCATATGTAGTGTGATAACGTCCACGCGCACCTCTCATTGCGTCCGTAATGCCAGCAGATATGACACACGCTGCAATGAGCTCCCTTATTAGTGGTCAGGGAATTCAAGGCGAGTTGAAAGTGACATTTGGGTCGCGACGGGCTCACTTATGTGTTCATAAATAAAGGACGTTCTGTAAGAGAATGAGAGAATAAGGGAATGAGAGAATGATAGGGAGAGAATGAGAGAGAGAATGAGAGAGTGGATGGGAGAGAGTGAGAGAGAGAGAATGAAAGAAAGAAAATGAGAGAGAGACAGAGAGACAAAAGTTCTGTCTACCGCAAAGCCCCGATCTCCGGTATCTCAATAGAGCCGCTTCAAGTGACTTAGAAAAAAACCTCCAATGATTTACTGGCGTTCGATGTCACTCTCTACAACGAGTTAATATCGCAACGGTGATGGATGGGGACGATTGTGGAGCTTGGACAACTTCCCTTAAGTGCCAGCTCCTACCTGGCGCAAATCCATCGTGCAGAATGAGGCTAACCTCAGGCCACTAGGACAGAGGTCTAATATGATACCATTAAGCTAGCGAGTCGGGTAAAGCAGCCAGTCAGGTTATGAGACAGGGATCGAACCTACAACCGATCGGTCGAAAGCCTAAGCTTTTAACCACACCGCCGCGGGCTCTCTGGTGTCTTTGATTCATGAGCTTGTGTCAGACTGCGAAGTGTCTTGTCATGTAACAGTTGACCAACAAATAGTCCAATGTATCGCGATACGACAGCTGAAGACGTTTGAGAACATAGCGGAATAGCTGTTGATATCGCAATCTCACAAATAATCAAATACATTCTTAGACCTTATTTGCATGTAAAGCCAGAATTAAATATTCTAATTACTTACATGTCACATTTCCATGTCAATATCAAGTTAATTTCAAAGGTGTTGTGAGAGCGCAATGGATGTCTGTATAGAAACAGCCGCCAGGTTCTTACAACTCCCAGAATACAAACTTCGTCTTTGCGCAACCTGCTTTGTGGAAAAAATCTCCCATCGACAATCGAATTAAGCGATAGCCCGCCTTGGTAAGGCAACTTCTCCAATTGAGATACAAAAAGAACTATATATTCTTTTGCCAAATGAGTCTAGAGAAGCGTCTGCCGCTAACGTACTTGTTTACGATGACAGATGACAAGATGGCGTTGCTGCCGAGAAGAATCGCACACCATTGCCGATCCACGATGGATACCGCTTGTTCACTCTAGATGTTAACCACCTAGATGGCTACCCATCAAAAGCGTCGGGTTTCACAAGGGCCATTTATTTGTCAGGGAGCTATTAAGGGCAACAGATATTTCATTAAATGGTTGCTCAATTTTACGGATACAGTGGTATTGATGTTGGCGGTGTCCAACGGGCCGAACAAGAGATCGTTTCTGACGGCCTTATCGTGGCCTGGATCACGGATTGAAGTAGCGGGTAGCCAGGGATCCAACGCCCACACTCACTGTCCCAGCCCATGGATCAACCCATTTTGCCCATTGGAGATATCTACGATATTGATGGCCTTAATTTATCCGTGTAATAGAACAGGAATAAAAACTGATGTCTGTATAGTGGGCTGATTATAGAGGATAAATGCATTGTGCAATGTAGCAATCCAACCAATCTGACTGATTGACCGGTGATGCGAAACAGATTCAAGTAGGGAAAGCCGAATTGTCTTTGTGTGAGTTTAATTACAAACCCCGCGTATCTGTTGAAGTAAATGGACAACAATGAAAATAGAAAGCACTCATTTTGACATTGTGACCTGATGTCTAATTAGCCCTGATCAACTAGTCTGTGAGTGCTATCTTCTGAGGACTCCGTCGATGTTACAACCTGGTGCGCAATAACGTATGGACAAATGCAAATGGTTATCGCTTATGACAATGCTACTCGGCGGTTTCTCATTATCGCTACTGTGTGCGTCGTGTACATAAAGCCCAGCACAAGTTGTTCCTTGTGGCGATTAAGCAGGGGCTTTATATGACCTCGATGGAGTTCAGAACAACAGAACCGGAAATGGTCTGTTGGTCAGTTTTTCTCTGGACAACCTGGTCAGTCCAGGGGTGGACTATATTGGTCCGGTATTTATTATGTAATTCTGCTTATTTCCCTTCAACTTGACGTATTACGTTGATTATCATTTAATAAGAGCACTATCAGTTTCGTCGCGTGCTTTATGACACCCCCCCCCCCCCCACTCTCATCCACTTCCGCTAGTCTCCATTACCGCGCATGTCTCAGTGGTGCCTCAACTAGTTCAAGAAGGTTGCGCCGCCAAACACGCACGGCTGTAGTGCTACGGCGGCTGGCATATGTCTACACCCCATCAAGAAGATGGGGAAAGTGGTTGCGGCATAAACACGCTTTGTATAGTCGATAAATACATGCTTATTCATATTTTATTGAATCACATAACGGAAAAACACACTGTGCACCAAATGGGTAAGGGGGCACGCGGTGATTCTGCACAATAGGAAATTAGATTTAGAAGACACGGCAAACTCTTTCCATATATGCGACGTAATGATGATGTTGCCATAATATTGATACACATATATTGTAAGTATAATCCTGTGAAGTACGTGTTTACCAGGAGTCGATCAGCAAGGGGTCATTCTGCGTGAGTGACTTGTCACGATCAGTAAATCTGACCGCTGATTCATGTGTTAGTAAATGTGCAGCAACGTGTGGGAGCTGTTAGCGAGCTGGCCATGTGGTCGTGGTCCCGTCGTGAGCATGCGTGTGTAATGCAGACAACATTCAAATGGAGCGACGGTCACTTAGTTATACGGGCTGACGTCTTCGCATTGCCGGTGATGTCGTTAACCATTTTACGGCAATTATTTGGGAAACTGCACGACAATGTAGGTGTCGGTGCCTATAGCAGGCGGTACGACACCACCATCACCACCAACGAGATAGAATTCGATTAAATACTGCTGCACTCGAGCTCGTTGGCAGATAAATACTAGTCTAGCTCAAGCGCTTGTGGTGCACATGATACAACCAAGTTCACGAGCGACATTCAAATCTACCAGCTGTCCAGGTTATTCAAGTAGTAGAACTAAAAAGCTAGGTGTGAATACTGACTTTGCAACGATTACTATACAGAGGGTGGGTAGCATGATGAGACCTCTTTTCCATACTAAGGGATCGTTACTTGATGAGACCTTCATGTCATACTGAGAGTTCATCACTTGATGAGGCCCCCATGTAATATTGAGGGTCCATCGCTTGGTGAGACCTCCATGTCACACTGAGGGTCCTTTACTTGGTGAGACCTCCATACTGAGGGTTCGTAACTTGGTGCGACCTCAATGTCATACGGAGGGTCCGTTTCGTGGTGAGACCTACGTGTCATACTAAGGGTTCGTTGCTTGGTGAGACCTCCATGTCATACGGAGGGTTTGATACTTGGTGAGGGTCCATCGCTTGGTAATACCTCAATGTCAAACTGAGGGTCCGTAAATTGGTGAGACCTACGTGTCATACTGACTGTTCGTTACATGGTGAGACCTCCATGTCATACGAAGGGTCCGTTCCTTGGTCCAACATTCTTGTCATACTGACGGGTTCGTTGCTCCATGTCAAACTGAAGGTCCGTGTGTAGCTTGTTTGTGATCCGCTCGACAAGGTTCAAATTCTAATGTTACTAATAAAATTGTAATGCTGATCACGAACCCTCGTGACGATCTCGTCAACATCAAAGCATCTCCAATCGATGACACCTGTGATTATTTGTCATACCTGACGCCATCGAGTACAGGTAACGCGCCTCAAGTGAGAGACCTGTTTTCGCTGATTTGCTCGCCCCGCCGGCTGCACCGGTCTCAAAATGGAAGCAGCCAAACACATGCTGTTCTTATTCAAGACAAAGGCGAGAAAATCGGCGCCATAAAGATCCAAATAGTCACAGGAAGAGAACAAGTTATAATAAAGTGTCAGCTATAAAAGCAGAACGAATGAAAACGTGTTTAGAACTGGTGAACCAGTCATTACCATTTAATAACCACGTCTTATCCACACTTGTCTCATCCCGTAATGCAATGTGATGAAGTCATGATAACGAATGTGCTGCAGGTAAGAATCACACCTGCGCATCCTCAAAGCTCCCATCCTGACACCGCACCATCGACAGACAGCGCAACCCGTCCCGAGGGCCGTCACACGCAAGGAAGAAATCAACGATGGTCGGTTTTAAGGGGACGACCCCGCGGGCCTTGGTTGAGGCAAAGCGCTTATGGGTGCAAATGCGCAACCACTGCGTGGCATTTAAAAGGCAAACAGAAATGTAACTGTATTCAGTGGAATATGTAACCATTTACCGCTTTTGATTATTGATTGCGAAAAGGAAACAGCGATTCCATGTAGAATCCTTCTCCTATAGCTACCGAGTTAGATAGTTAAAGGATAACAAAGCATGGCAATTACGTCCGTGGCAGGCCATTCCACTAGATGGCAGTACAATAGAAATGTAGTTAAGTAATGGCACGAATTGTATCACGGCACATTGCAACTCCAGTTGTCTCCATACTCACTCACCTGATTCTATTAACAACAGACCCTGTTGCTTCATAAATCACCCGCCAACTCGAATTATACATGGACAAGGTGGAAGGAAGGAAATTGGTCGTAGTAACTCGGGGTGTTTAGCAATTCAGATAAGGAGCGACTGGTGCTCACTCGCAACAGTTGGTAGCCGCTAAGCTTGTTCTTTATCTGGGTTAGAACCCAGGCCACCTCGCCGTCATCCGGCCTCGACCCTGGCAACACACTTTGCCCTAGGTCGAAGGAGCAAGTCGATTTCTGGGATGTATGTGATGAAAATGACATTAATTAAGGGTAGAACAACAATAGGAGGGAAAAAGTCTGAGAGCGCAAGCAGTTGTGGGAATTAAAGTACACCGCCCTGTGCCAATGCATTGCCGATAACGCTTATTAAAAGTCAGCTTAAAGTCATATAGCTTAATTCGCATGTAAAAGCACTTATGCATCAGCCATTGTGGCAACATTCATTCTTGAGTGGTGCGCTTCTGTAGATGCCCACAAGGAAGCCAACGCTGCAAATGTTGTTATACGTGGACACTCGTTCGTGGACGTAACGGCCTTTGGGTACTGTCCACTTTGCTACCAACCACGGAGAGGAGTTTAATGACAGAACATATCCTACAAGCTGCTATTGTAATCTGACCACTGGATGCTTTCATGAGCGCTTTCTCTTGCCTTGAACTGCGCGGTTTCGATGTAAGCGGTTACCGGCGTTTCCCATTCCCAAGCGGGTATTGTTTGGAATGGGATCAGAGCAATTCCGAGAAGTTAGTTCGAGGTGCGTTTGAAAAAAAAATTATGTGAAAAAACTTGATTGACCAATTCCCTGCTTCTTTTTGAATGGTCATCCGTGCATAAACTCGAGTCCAATCCGTGACCCTGGCGATTTTTATGACCTTGTCCGATACCTCGCTTTTGACGGAACGCGATGGACGCCGCTGTATACCCCACGATGAAAATGGTCGGAGTTTGTGCGATAATACCAGACAATGATGGAATTGCGCATGCGTAGTTACTCGACACGGTTACTTCTCATTAGCATATTATTGAAAACGAAACTCGGAGGCTGTTTTCAAGGCGCCAATGTCGACAAATTATTAATGGTTAGGTGTTCCCAATACCCAGAGTGGATTACGATCGAGTAATTTCAGCAGCTACACAACAACATGAAGCATAATAAGGGTCGCACCAAATCGGTAAAAAAAACCATCTTTTAATAAGAGAAAAATTGAGAGACAATTTGTATGATGAACATTGACAGACAATTGGACACATGAGCAGCTGCTCGATGCGAATGTGTGTGTGTGTTGGGGAGCCTTGCTCCAATTCATGTCTTTCTACAGATCAATTTTGTCCGAAAACTAGTGGTCTTATTGTACCGAGCACTTAAAGCATGACACATACATATAGTCATGTGTACGCCTTTATGTGTCAAAACCACGTGGCGCACAGGTGTGCCAGCGGTGGTGAGTTTACAACGCAGTCCATTAAGGGTTTTCTATACTTCGATGGTTTACTAACAGGCTGGCTGATCCCAAAACACTGACTACTTTGAGTTTTAGCATCACAGTCACGGAATCTACTCCGCAATGTTACTTGTATCTTGGTCAAGTTTGCCTGGAGCAAATGAGCTGTTGGTTGCCACACGTCAAACTATTCAATTGTTTTACCATACATCAAGTCGGGCATGAAAAGAGCTTGAAATTGCCATCATTGTGTAATAACTGTTTGGGTGTGAGAGAAAGCGCCACATCTGACGTGAGCAATAAGGACGATCTATGGCAACTAGGAGCTTGCGCTCCCTCTTGGTTCTCGAAGATGGCATTTCCAAAGTAGAAAATTGTATGATAAAACCTTACCTTCACTATGTCAACACCTTCACAAAGTCCAATTTAATAAGCAATCAGTATTATGCATCCCATTAGAGTCTCAGGTATCGCAACAACGTGTAAATATGTATAATCGCCTTGAATGTGCGAGGCGATTAACTTTTCCGACTAAATTCCAATATGGCGGCGACATTGCGCAACGTAAGTCAGATGGAAACGGACTTGTTATGATGATGAATAAAGGAGAGGAAAAGTCAACTAGGTCGGAAAGTTATAAGGTATAAATCTAGTATAAATTGACCACCTTTGAAATGTTTTATCAAGCAGATGATGGTATGATAAAAACTTAGCAAATTCCACGCGGTCGTTTACGACAGCGTCATGCAAGAGACCGTAAGTTAGAAATTAATCTTATATCAAGTGTTCTCCCGGATATTGGTAAAAAAAAACCATAGCAATTAAATTCAGTCAATACGCTCACTGTTTGTGGCTTTAAATTCTTCTCAGTACGTATTTTTAACGTGATAATTTAAGCATGTTTGTCAATCTACCGATAAACGGAGGGTTTTCCTGTTAGACCAACAAGTACCCGATCAACTGTTGGTCTGTTGGGCGAATGGCAACTGACAATCCTCAATTGTTGAAGGTTAAAGCGATGTATGAAATATCACTGACAAATGTAAAGCCAATGGTGATAGGTGCGATAGCTTATCTCAACCGTGGGTATCCCTTAAGGTGCGATGCTGAGATAATAGCACCTCGACGACACTCCCTACACTATCACTCCCCTTCAATCCCGCTCTATTTTCCTCGTGAGTGTTCCTCTTTCGCCATTTAGCTTTCCCTCTCTTTCTCATATCCGAATGAGAAATATCTGGATCGTGTGTGAGCAATCGTTAAGACCCTGAGGTCGCTGACATAAGCACAAATTCACGGTGGAAGTGTAGTGTATAGAATGTTTCTCGTTGACGGGCTGGGTGTTAAAGCGGAGAGATGGAGTGGTCTCCAACAGGCGGTTGACATTGGGGTATCACTCTCGGCTTCAACAAGATTAACAACGTTACATGAGGGCAACGCAAAACCTGGCTGGCAACACCATTTCAACTCAAGCAAAATTTATACAAACACACTCACTAAAAATCTCACTAAGATACTGATTTAAGGGGATGTTTCCATCGTCAGTCGAGGCGGATTCACTGGCTGAGTACGATATAGGTGGTGAAGAATGACAACATAGGAATACCATTACGGGGCGGAGATGAAACCCGTATCGCAGACACCTTACTTCTCTCCCCCAGCTCTGTAATGGATAGTCAGGACAAGATATTTGACCTTCTCAGCGGATACATTCACGCCAGCGCCAAATGTCTTCACACGCAAATCTATATTCTTATTTACAATAATTGTGCCATCTCTGTCAAACTTCCACTGATTAATTGCTCTCTGAAGGAAACACACGAAAGAGCCACCGATTTGGTGATGTTAGGATTGGGCGGGGCTGTCTTAGAGGAACGTGTTAGGTAAGACGGAACACAGCCAACAGACCACAGCGAGGTATCCAACGTGGAACCATCTGAGCCTGCTCACCACGAGAACCAATCGACGGGATCCATTTAACATTCAATACACCGGCTAGTAACTGGTTTTCATTTTATGATAAATTCAATAATCTACTTCCGTGCATCAAAAATGCCATAGTTAATATACGGGTTGCTGAACTAGACATAACGTCGTGTTAGGGATAGTATTTATTGAGTAATCGGATGCGTTGCCAACACAGATGGCGTCTCTGGATTTTTTTTCCAAGAGGATCAGGATATTTTCAGAAGAAACTATCGGGAAATACGCCTTTACGACTCGTCAGCTGGAAAACTTCCAAAACTAGATGAATAATTAACATCCAGCCTTCAATTAATTAAAAAAACCCAATGAATCGAGCTACTAAAAAAAAAGACGGAACTTAGGTAATGATGGCGCCAAATGGATTTGCCCCTTTCCAAGAAAAGCTGAAAAACGTCTCATCCCCAATGTGTGACACTTATACATTGTTAGAAACCGAGGCAATATGGCAAGCTGATGGGCTTGCCAGTTTTTTATTGATAAGTGGACACACGTAAGCGTTATATATACAATAACAGCAGCTGTCCGTATTGAAACCGAGTTTAGTATAGTTAGAAGCGATACGATCGATGAGTCTACAGCAGTTCGCACTATAGATACTAATTGTAGGCATAACTGCGCCCAAGGGTTTGAATTACAAGTTGGATGTTTTGACACTAAACTTACCTCATCCGCTGCCAGGCAAGACGGCATGGTACAGGCTAGACACAGCAGGGCAAAGACGGACTTCTCCATTGCCACCGCTACGTGAATCAGATGGAGTTTTCACGTAGTATTCCTTTTTATTGGTCTTTTCTTGCTTTCCTTGGTGTGATGTTCTCTATATATGTTGCAGATGACCCGTCCTCTTGTGCTCCGTGGCTTTCTCTGCCTTCTTACTTCAGTCTAGGTTGCCGAGTGAAGTTCGCCTCATGCAGCTTGCGTAGCGCGCATTTATAGGTGAGGAGTTGGGGTGCGGGGGTGAAGATGGGGAGAAAGTGGGGGCAGGTTGCTCTGATCTGAGCAGAAATCGTTAATCATTTGTTGCTCGACAGGCAGCAGCTACGCCCTCTATTGGCCGAGAGTGCTGCCCTCCTTCTGGTCAAACAATGATCGAGACGATAATCAATGATTGGCGACAAATTGGTTGCCGCGTGTTGATGGCGAAAGACGCAGCGGGAAACTTGGAAATGCGTCGCTGGTGACGTGTGGTCAGTATGGGTTCATGGTAAACAGGCGTCATAGGCAACGTTAATGGTAACAGCACTCGCGTTCCCAGCAACTTCTCGTCAGCCCTCTCTACCACGGCACATCATCCGCGTCTCCGTGCAGCAACCAGACCAGCACTTTCATTCCCTCACCCCCAACCCGCCTTTCTTTACCTTATGTCCACAATAGACCGGAAGCGCATTGATTCGGTGCGAGTTCTAAACCAGCACGCGGGACAAAGTGTGGCGATCATCGAATAATCGAGCGTCCACTTGTTATTCATGCTTCAGATCACTTCCGGACCGCGTTTATCCGGGATTTAGTATTAGATCTTCCTTAAGGATCATTGTTTGAGGTCTTTGGAATTACGTTTAGAACATGCAAGATACTAGAAATCCTTTGTTCTCCCCTTGTTAGCTTTACACTGTGTAGGTGATACAACCAAAGTGAGGAATGCGAAATATTTGATGTGCTGCTGCGGCAATAAAATTATTATGTTATTCATCCTGTTAATGTGTTTGCAATCTCTACATGTGATCTGATGCTTACGCTGGCCAACGTCTATCGTACAATGCAATACAGTATCAGAAACCGCTGTTGAATAGCTACAAGTTTGCGATATGCGTTGTGTAATTCTATCGTATAATTCTGTGTGCTATGAGAGCAAGTTATGCAATGATCTAGACTGGGCTTTGGCGAACTAGGAAAGGCTTTGTAGCATGGCAGCTGAGCGGCGCTGCTGGCCTGTACAAACAGAACTAACCCTATTTGATACCAACTGATACCAGCCAAACACCAGCTATATCCCTCGTCACTTCGGTCGCTTGTATCAAATGTCACGTCTGACAAGAAGTATAAATCCGCCCATTAAATGTTGTACCCATTCAACCTAACTTGGGTTTTGTTTTCTGCGTACGCAAATGTCACGCGCAGAAAAATGTAAGTCGGTATGCAGCTGAGGATCGTGACGAGGGCCAGTTGGATTTCGGACTCCTTCTCATCCTCGGTCCTGAGGAGTCACGCAGGTGGACTGACTTGGGACATATATCTGTGAGATGCGGTCGATTTTATGAAACTTAAGCAAAACGAATGCGAGCCCTTCGAACACCGACATGGTGCTGCATCTACTCCGAATACTAACGAGTAGTCATCGGACACGATTTGTGCAATTTCCTTTTGCAAGAACCTGGGCCTAGCTGATTTCTGCTGTGGAGTGACTTTCTTTGCGCTTCATCGTTAATTGGAGTGGTGAAGGTACGACACGTTCGTACCTAATGCACCATTGTCGGATTGCGATGGATGGAAGACTCTCTACACACACAACAGCCTGGGTTTAAGCGCCTTCCCGATATCATTAACGTCGGGTGTTAGTGCCTTCACGTCCTCATATTGAACTGGGAACCCTCTAAGGTGCTGCAGATATACGCGCGATTTCCCGTAAATGAGAGTTCCCTCATATTCAGTAGTGAAGATATAGAGCCCTAACGTGCAGGATGCGAGACGGAGGAGGCAGATAGCATTACAAGAGTTGTCTATCTCAGCAGATAAAGTTTTTTTCTCTGAACAAATAGAATAGAGTGTAATTGATTGGCCAGGATATGGCTTGCGTTTGACCGGTGCTCGAATGATGAAGTGCAAGCGAATAACTATCATACATAAGTATTCAATAGGATGAATCGAAAAGGATTGCAATGATACCTTTGCGGACAGTGGTTGTATATAAGGGATCTCGGGGCTCAGATACCATGGTCGACAGACTGACCTGCATTGGTATGGGAGCCGTATATCACACGACAGATAGCCGGACTATCGCCTGCCTCGAGCTCACGTCCGTTATGGCCTGTCGATGATATACACAGCCTGCGCGCCCTAGCTGCGCACTCCACAATAAGGGCTCATACATCCACAATAGAATAAATATGGCGCTTGAGTAGGATCACACTATAGACCTCCTTCCCAAGTCCATTTGAAGTGGATCGTAGATGCGTCAATTATTTCTATTATAATTCATCATGTCACGGAACAAGCAACATAATTCGCTATTACATAAGTGCGGGTAGCTTGAATTGTTATTCGTTTCAATCATTGGAAGCCATTTATTTAGATAGTTGAAATGAGCCTCTCTCGCAATTCATGAGCCCTAGATGGCCAGTGGATAACTAATTTACAAGCGGGGACAATTCATAAAGCTCTAGCGAGTACACCAGGCTTACGAATTCCCTTAGTAGCGATTCTATGTAATAGCCAATCAGATGTGGTAAGTTTGGCGTGGTATCGGTGATGTTCTTGGTGCAAGGAGAAGGGTAGTGTAGGGAGAGATGTCACGATGAGAGGGCTTAGGAAAAGGAGTGTCTTATTGAGAGGGGGAGTGGTGTCACATTGAGAGGATGCCAGGGGATTGGTGTAACATTGAGAGATCGCAGAGGTGTTTGAGAGGTTTGATTGGGAGTGGTGTCACTTTGAGAGAGTGTATTGGGAGTGGTGTCACTTTGAGAGAGTGTATGGGGAGTGGTATTTTCACCCCCCCAACAAACGCATACATGCACGCATGCACTTGCAAACACATACACACACCACCTCTCATCTTTCCACCCCAACCCCCAAAAGTTAAAGTTAGATTTACAACCTTTCGGCCACTCGAGACATGAACACTAAACCAATTTAGGCAAATGAAATTCATCCCTTTTCACTCGTACCAGATTAATTGTTGCCCAATTTACATAAACCTTTAGAATCCCTTTTAAGTTCCGTACGGGTCAGTTTCCAAATTATATAGTCCTTAACCAAACCCAATCCTTTGATGAAAACATCCAAGTCCCGTCAATTCCCTTAACAATTAATTTAGACCCGTTTGATCTCCAATTAAAGCTCCGAATGACCCCAAGCCCCGGATTAACCAATCACAGCTCACCACATCAAGCCACCCGCACCTTCACTATAAATACGACAGCATCAGACACACATTACATTACAACCACAAGATATTCCTCAACTCGACATATTCATCCCACAAGAACCCGAAGTAGAACCCGAACGTGCCAGTCAGCCGCGACCAAATAAAGAAAATAGAAATTCGTACAAAGTCTCGGGTATTATCTAGCTTCAACCCTCAGCTACCTGCAATCACGTCGACGACCTACAAATAATCGTATCTGGTACCTCATCACATCTCGACGAAAACACAGTGACCCAACCGGTCATAGTATCACTGAGAGAGAGAGAGAGAGAGAGAGAGAGAGAGAGAGAGAGAGAGAGAGAGAGAGAGAGAGAGAGAGAGAGAGAGAGAGAGAGAGAGAGAGAGAGAGAGAGTGTATGGGGAGTGGTGTCACTTTGAGAGAGTGTATGGGGAGTGGTATCACTTCGAGAGAGAGTGTATGGGGAGTGGTGTCACTTTGAGAGAGTGTATGGGGAGTGGTATCACTTCGAGAGAGAGTGTATGGGGAGTGGTGTCACTTTGAGAGAGAGTGTATGGGGAGTGGTGTCTTTGTATGGGGAGAGAGTGGTGTCACTTTGAGAGAGTGTATGGGGAGTGGCATCACTTCGAGAGAGAGAGAGAGAGTATTGGGAGTGGTGTCACTTTGAGAGAGTGTATGGGGAGTGGTATCACTTCGAGAGAGAGTGTATGGGGAGTGGTGTCACTTTGAGAGAGAGAGAGTGTCACTTCGAGAGAGAGTGTATGGGGGAGTGGTGTCACTTTGAGAGAGAGTGTATGGGGAGTGGTGTCACTTCGAGAGAGAGAGAGAGTGGGGAGTGGTGGGAGTGTGGGGTGTCTTTTGAGAGAGAGTGTATGGGGAGTGGTGTCACTTTGAGAGAGTGTATGGGGAGTGGTATCACTTCGAGAGAGAGTGGAGTGGTGTCACTTTGAGAGAGAGTGTATGGGGAGTGGTGTCACTTTGAGAGAGTGTATGGGGAGTGGTAGCACTTCGAGAGAGAGAGAGAGAGAGAGAGTATGGGGAGTGGTGTCACTTTGAGAGAGTGTATGGGGAGTGGCATCACTTTAGTGTATGGGGAGTGGTGTCACTTTGAGAGAGAGTGTATGGGGAGTGGTGTCACGTTGAGAGTGGGGAGTGGTGTCACTTTGAGAGAATGTAAGGGTAGTGGTGTCACATAGAGATAGTGAATGGGGAGTGGTGTCACATTGAGAGAGTGTATGGGGAGTGGTGTCACTTTGAGAGAGAGTGTATGGGGAGTGGTGTCACTTTGAGAGCGTGTATGGGGAGTGGTGTCACTTTGAGAGCTTGTATGTGGAGTGGTGTCACTTTGAGAGAGAGTGTATAGGGAGTGGTTTTACTTTGAGAGAGTGTATGGGGAGTAGTGTTACTTTGAGAGAGTATATGGGGAGTGATGTCACATTGAGATAGCGTATGGGGAGTAGTGTCGCATAGTGTATAAGTTGTAGTATCACTTTGAGAGCGTCCATTGGGAGTGCTGATATAGTGAGGGGGTACGGGGAGTGGTGTCACCTTCATAGGGTGCATAGTCATTATAGTGGGTGGTGTCACAAGGAGCTAGTGTGCGAGTACAGGTCAGGGCGGAGAGATGTTGGGTTCCTGACACACCAGATTGCTTAATCATTGCACATCAACGGACTACATGCTACATTCATTCCTTACTTCACGTGCAATACTGCGTGTTGAGTCGCGAAACTCCAAACCTCTGAGACATTGCAACCTTTACTTCCATTTTCATTTAGCCTAACAAGTATCAAAGGACTAGAATATAATTAATTACTTTCTGATTCAGGAGAAGGATGATGTAGCATAAGTGGCAGATGACGAATCTAACCATTTAATGGAGGGCTTATTGTGTTGACAATCATACATAAGGCTCACCAACATTTATATAGTATACATATTAATATTGCTACAACAACAACAACAACAACAACAACGGCCACTAATAGCACAACTTCAATTGATACAACTTCTTGTATTATCGCACAACTGCAACTAGTACTCCTTACACATCGTCTTATCTCGACTGTTTATGACACTTGTATTCTTTACAATTGTATTCTTTACAATACGTCTAGGACCGACTACCTAACTACCTCTACCACTTATACTCTTCTGTTGGTGTTTCATCGGCTCATATAACTTCTACCTACCACGGACTCGACCAATATTACTGCTACTAATTTGTCTTCTACTACAATAATAGCAACTTCCCTTGACAAAACCTCTTCAGTTACTTGGGAAATGACTATAACTACCTGTGTTACGGTACTGCTAAAACAACTACTTCGACTATCATAATTACTACTACTCGGTAACTAGTAGTACTACCACCTCTACTATCTATTCTTCTACTACTTATGCTGCTATAATTAGCGTTACCACTACCAGAATTGAAACCACTGCTTCTTCTACTCTGTAACTCTGTCTTATATTCCAACCTATATCGCAGCAATTCTGCCATAAAGCCCATACTCCATCTCATGCTTCTGTTGCAGCATCAGCGATTGAAACACCAGACAACGCATCCTCTATCAAACTTATTGCACTCGGCTCATTTCAGCAACTACGACACACCGCTGGGGTCTCTGGTGATATTCGTGCTGTTCATATCGTTCACTATGATCGCTGGTATGGCGTTATGATTGGCTGGCTTGACGAACAGCCCAATTTTAAGTGTTATCCTCCAGCAGTACACTCACTAACACACACACACACACACACACACACACACACACACACACACACACACACACACACACACACACACACACACACACACACACACACACACACACACACACACACACACACACAAACACACACACACACACACACACACACACACACACACACACACACACACACACACACACACACACACACACACACACACACACACACACACACACACACACACACACACACACACACACACACACACACACACACACACACACACACACACACACACACACACACACACACACACACACACACACACACATGCCGCCGAATGCTGTTAAGTGAATACTTGGGTTCCAATGTTACAATTTAACGGTTCTAACCATTGCCACAGATTACATCGTTTCATATCACACAAAGCATGTATTATTTTCACTCGGAATTTCAAGCATCGTAAGGAATAGAATCATTGGATATTGATGGGAAATTCGAAAGACTCTTGTTACCAGAGAATAAGCTACATTGTCACACAATGAATGGAACGTTATGAGATAAAATAGAACAGCTCAAGGGGGAGCGAGGGAGCTTTGGGAATGGGATACAGAGAAATAGGAGGAGAGAAGAAATCAACGTACGAGTAAACAGAAAAGAAAGTCGCAGATATATAGATATAGAGGTGAGAAATGGGCGATTGAGATGAGTGGAAAAGTTAGATATGGGCGATAGAGACGAGTGGAAAAATTAGAGATGGGCGATGGAGACGAGTGGAAAAATTAGAGACGAGTGGAAAGGAAATCAGGTCCGCTCAAATAAGGCAGTATACAAATTAGAAACTCAAGGTAGCCATGAGATAAATGGTGCCGCTTGAGCTCCACCACAAGGTAGCCATGTGGTAAATGGTGCCGCTTGAGCTCCACCACAAGGTAGCCATGTGGTAAATGGTGCCGCTTGAGCTCCACCACAAGGTAGCCATGTGGTAAATGGTGCCGCTTGAGCTCCACCACAAGGTAGCCATGTGGTAAATGGTGCCGCTTGAGCTCTACCACAAGGTAGCCATGTGGTAAATTGTGCCGCTTGAGCTCAAGGTAGCCATGTGGTAAATGGTGCCGCTTGAGCTCCACCACAAGATAACCATGTGGTAAATGGTGCCGCTTGAGCTCCACCACAAGGTAGCCATGTGGTATATGGTGCCGCTTGAGCTTCACCACAAGGTAGCCACGAGATAAATTGTGCCGCTTGAGCTCCACCATAAGGTAGCCATCCCCCCGATAGGGATGTGCCGCGGGACCTCGAAAACCCGTACCCGTCGTACAAGGTCAAAATGGCCAAAATCATACCCCGTCGTACAAGGTATAATGAAAATGTATAATCGTACAGATTGAAGTTGAAAAACATACCCCGTCGTGAGCTTAAAAAAACCCGTCGTACAAGTCGAGAGGCCGAAAAAGCATACCCCGTCGCGGCACATATATGCCTCTAGACACTTAAGTGCCCCCCCCCCCACGGACGGGAGCCATCCATCAAGTGACGCATCGAAATACACTTGAATCTGCATTATTATTGTAAATCATAACAAGCCACTAATCTCAGAGAAATGAGTGGAAAGTATGTTTACTACTGTCGCAACAAAATCACATCCAGATTATCTCGGGGCTTCTTAGTGCACAGGGATTCATTTCTGCTGAATTGCATGCTCACGCATGCGCAATATCCCGCACGGTAAACAGACGTATGCGCCGTGACAAACAGAGCCGAAGGCCCGAGGCGATTCTCCAAATATGCTTCGCTTGCAAGTCATTAATCACCATAGCTATGTGCTCCATTCGACGGGGTTCGTAGACAAACACTCAAAGGCGACAATTCGTCCGTTCGCGTTGGCATTGGGTTTGGGTGGTCCATAGCATGTGACGAAACAATAGAAAATTTTCTTCCTTAATTTGAAGTATAGTGCCATGTCGAACAATACTTACTGGGTTCGAGATACGACTAGAAATTTGGTGACATGATTTGTCCCTACTGGATATACATACGCACAGCACGTTGATGATATTGGAATAAATCTGTCCAATGCGTTCCACAAATATTGGTTTAATATCGATAGATATTGTTCATATCGCAGCTCATAATTGCCATACATAAAATGCCGGATTTATATGAATTTGTTCTATTGCCAGCATCGGGGACATATTTCTTATTGGTTCAAAGCGTGCCCCGCCGTCGATCCATACCTGGAATATTACCAGTGCCTGTCACCCACATTCATCGCATGCCTAGCCGTGGGACAATAAACAGGTGTCAATAATGCTGGGTTTACTTCTGCCAAAATGTATTTGTACAACAAAGACAAGCTTAATATTTGACTGTCTCGGTGTTTTTTGTTATTGGCATGTTATATAAATCAAGAATCAGCTAACGATCCTGATCGATATGTTTGATGAAACATATGGCTGTCATTGCGCTGCAACGTTACGCTGTTCTCGTGAACAAACAAAGAGGACCCTCGGGGTAGTCTCTGTGTTATTGCCGTCACGTATTTTCCTAAACTATGCTTCATAGATTGTGTCAATCGTATGCTTTATAGATTGTGTCAATCGTTTGCTTCATAGATTGTGTCGATCGTATGCTTCATAGATTGTGTCAATCGTTTGCTTCATAGATTGTGTCAATCGTATGCTTTATAGATTGAGTCAATCGTTTGCTTCATAGATTGTGTCAATCGTTTGCTTCATAGATTGTGTCAATCGTTTCATAGATTGTTTTCATCACTGCACTTGCATCATTTTGCTTCTCTTAGACTTATGCATCTATGTGCCTCGCCTCAACTGTACTCATATTATCTTCCATGATAGGACGTACTTCTTACTTATCAAAGTACGTTTTGCTAATTACCTGAGCCCTGCTATAGAAGATCACGTGTCTCCCATCAGCTGGTGTATAGAAGCAGTGACCAAAATGACTTCACCACAATCACTTAATGCTACTGACAGCCCAGTAGATGTTATCACATGTAACAGCGTACATCGAGCCATGTTTAACCTTCAAGCAATCCCTGATAAGATTACCAGATAGACATCAACGATCGAGCATCAACGCCAGACTGTTCAGTGAGTTTAGTTTGTTGTGGCGTTTGATGGAACACGCTTGGATCAATACAGACAATCATAGACATGGCGATTCGTGGTGACTCTTAGGCAAATTGCTTTTGATGCTTCACTGAGGCGAAAGATTCCAACCGGATAGTTTGCATTCATCGCATGTTATCTAGGAATAAGAACTATTAATGGAATGAAAATAAATCAGCTTACAATTCCTTTTCATATTTCGAGGATATTGATGTATCTAGTGGTTTGTGTGTCAGAACGGATGCGAAAACTGCCAGTATATTTTATTTTATGTTATAACAACTACGCTTCTCCTAAATCTACAAACGTGTAATATATGCGCTACGGGTATGCCATTGAAATATGAATTTAAAGACCAAGCTTTGCGCAGAACCTTCAATGCAGTAGCCACCAGAATGCGCCAGATCTATCAGGAGTGGAAATAAACTCCCCAGTTGAGCCATTAAATGTCACAACTAGGTGTTCGCAGACTAATCTATGGGTCTTTTCCAAACATGTTTGGCAAAAACTACGTCAGGATATTTTGTCGGCATCGAGCTTTTTTGATCATGCTCTTCGCACATCAAGTAGAACATAACTTAGATTATGTCACAAGTCTGATATCTTTTTAGACCTTTTTGATCCTACCATCGGCGTATGTGTGACGTGATATACATGCTAGGAGTGCGTCATTGAATAATATGATTTAACAAAAGAAGCTCCCTGGAGTTTTTTGCAATGTGATAGTCCTGAGAAGGCGTCCTTTCTTCATCCGGTCTATATCACTCGAAGCCGTGATGTGAGTCAACGCAATTGCTCTGGCTTCAATAAAGAGGCTTAATCTAAGCCGCTTTAATCATTATATGCGAATTACGCTTCGACGTTTTGTTTGTTCAATCGAGTGACAGAAGCTATTATGGCATGGGGGCGTTTTCATCGGAAAACAGGGTTAACCATGCACATGATATTGTGCGGCACATAATCTTTGAGTTAGATACAACAACAAGTAGTACGGAATGACCTGTCGCCCGACAGCAGCGTCTTACTGCGTGGCATATGCCTGATGTTTAGCGGTTATCACTGGGCAAGAGGAGCACTTTGCAGCTTTGCAAGATGCTCAATGTCAGCGACAGAGATTTATATTCGATTTATTGTCGTTCGGCTTCTTGCACGGATATCTACTTTTAATTTGAACAAATGTGGTTGTAATGTTACGGATTTATGGTAGTTTAGAATCCCTGACACTCTCGACATGCGTAATCCATTACATAATCGTCATTTTTCGACCGATAATATCCCCATAATACCCTTCCACAAATTCTGTTCAACCCGACATTGTTTTTACGGTAAAACCAACACCAGAGCATTCCATTTCGACGTTACCAAGAGCTACGCCAGTTGAGAATGTCATCAGGTGGTATCAACCGTTTTCAACATAGAAAGAGAGATTGTGTAGTTTAAACAATTTGGAATGAATAATTTTTACTCCTCGGGCAGTAAAACTCAACTTAGCCGGGAAATGAAATTGTCCCGCCGAACTCGCTCGGGAAATTACCACGTAATGCAATACAAGGAAATAAGGGGTATTTTATAAGATGGCAATGCATCTATCACAGTCGTAAATGACGGACGAGGATGGAAGTACTGTAGCCTATATCTTATCTCCTTTCCTCAACATGACCTGTGATATAGACTCATTCAGAAGCATTGAAGAACAATGCTGTTGTGCATTATTGATTGCACCATGCGTGTTCTCTGAGGCTGGCTTCTGTGTGTTTAAACTCAACTGTTTTTCTATCACCTTCCAGAGTACACAAGACCTCCGGACTGCGTGCCCAGTGCCATGTAGCCAATTGGGCCAGGGCCAATAGAACTTGTAGCCATCGATCTGCTCGGTCGGTATTATACGTCGTAAATAAACTTTCGGTTGCTATTTAATCATCAGATTATGCGGTTTGAGTTTTCCTGTACAGGTATTATGATTTGTTTGGTCACCGCCTGTTCTGTGGTAAATTATGTGTCTATAATTAGCTGGTGGATCGAAACCGCGTCACAAACGATTGAAGCGCAATCAGTGAAATAATAGGACACGGAGAACCTGGCGAATGTTTGAACTGATTGACAATTGGTGACGTCAGATGAACATCAACGACCCAGCATATCCTCTAAATGGTGCAATTTGTTGATAATGGCAGGAATGTAAATGGTTCATGTTTGAATCCATGCTGGTATTCAACGACAACACCATTCGTGCTGCATCTTGTGGCAAATTGCTCTTAGTACAGAAAGATTCCTATGGGGTAACAACATATGTCACGATCTAGGAATATGCGTTATGATACAAATAACACTTAATCAACCAGTAATACTAATGATATATATGGGAAATATTAGAGCGTTACTTGTGATTTATCTGCTCAGACTCATGTCAAAAACAGAAGTTTCTGCGAGCAGTGAATTGATTAACGTGTTTCTTTAACGCCAATAAGTCAAATGTTTAAAACGGCGAGTCCTTCCAAAGTACCTGGAGTTTTCCTGTCAACATCCAGCTTTTATCTCTTACAGCTTTAAAGCCAACGCAATGACTCTAATTTGAATATAGAGGCTTTAGCATTCCCGCTATGATCATCATCTGCGTATTACTTTACGTCTCTCAAGTTGTATAACAGAGGAACAGAATATTGGATGACGTAGATGCGCTGATTCATTTGGTGCTTTTAATCGGAAAATCAACAAGGATTGTGCGCCTGCGCACATAATTCCACATGCGTTACGTGATATCACATGTTTACTGCAAATATGATATACACGCAGTCGATTCACATACATGAATTTGGACAACTTACAGGCTACCGGGCTTTATTGATTTGGTCTTTAAACAGATCTATCTTTTAAGAACAAAAATTTGCGGTAGTTTGATACGGAATAGTTGGGCAAATGCTCTTGGAATTATAAATCGCAATTGTTTACTATGTGTCTTTGTTATAGGTGCTCCTACTATCTCTCACTATACGCCTGAGCGACCTAGTCAGAATTCACTGTACTCTCTACTCTTTCCTCATGAAATAATACCACAATCAGCCTTCTGACTTCATGGAGTACAATATGACAAAGATAGATTTATTGGATATATCGCCGAACGCTGTAAGGTGAAACATATAACAATTACCATGGCGTACGCTTGTTGAAGCCAGTAATTTTATACATTGTTCCATCTGGTAATTGATAGAATGCGTTTGGGAGACATGAATGACTATTATATATAGGGAATAAGCGGCATGGTCGAAATGCAGGCGTAATCAATAAGTGAGTGTAGCTACATAGTTTATAAATACTCGCGCAAATAATCCTACCCAGTGTAACCCTTTCTGTTTGAATCAATTGCTTCAGGGCGAGCCACGCAAAATACAAAGCATGAGAAATGGCAGAATGTTGTGTGAGAATCGGAAATAGGAACTCGGGTCGAATCCTCAGACGACCTCACATTGGTCAGGGTAGACCATGGCGTGTGACTGAACGCAAACGTTGCCGGAGAAATACGCCCGCACAACAGGCCAAGGATCACCACAAGTCAGGATAGGATGCATCTGTATAGATATCATAATCAACAAAGATCACGTTATAGACCCTTTCATATGTGAGCAGTATTGCTAACTATTTTGGCCGTAAGAATTACAGTTCCTGTGGATCGTTTCTTAAATAGCGCTTGAACGTAGTTCTCAACGAGTCATCTGGTCTAACACATCTGGTCTATGTGCACTATACGCAGATGCGCATGCGTTGTCCGTGAAATGATCCCCAGTCGACACGATTGCATCACACGATTCCGTCTCGTGCACTTTCACTTTCCGTATGTATTGTTATTGCATGGGTCACGTGGCGTTTATTCTAACAGCTCGCTTTATGTGCGGTGTTCGGCTCTGCTATTCATGTCCCAGACAGGCACACATGCTACTACCGGTAACTAGCAGCCATTGATTCACAGCTAAATCAGACTAGTCTCATCCGCCTGATAATGGTGTAGGTAATACTGCTGTGCATACCTTGCTCTGAACATCATCGTTAGCAAACGGATCAAAATGTCATAAGATCAGCGGATCCAGTACAAACACACTTTTCCTAGGTGCACTACTAGGGAACAAGAGACTTACGAGCTATATGATACATTTCTCTCAACTTCACTGCTAATGAACAGATCTGATTATCGATTGCACT
This sequence comes from Urechis unicinctus, assembly GCA_034190875.2. Classification (NCBI taxonomy): domain Eukaryota; kingdom Metazoa; phylum Annelida; class Polychaeta; order Xenopneusta; family Urechidae; genus Urechis; species Urechis unicinctus. Next base: position 56,850,429 of record CM067344.1, on the reverse strand, counting down.
AGATACAATTACAGCGATTCTTATATTGACAATAGAGGGCGCATATAACAACCCGTATTATAAACAATATTTTAAAGGGAAACTATTGAATTGACATCATTATATTTGGATCAAGGTATGGCTATATGCGTCACAGCATAATATATATCACTGCTTATGAACATACGCATAGCACGTTTTGGCGATAACAAGTAATATATATAGCTTACATATTGCATATTGCTTGCTTTTGACACCATCTTCTATTTAACACTGCTAATCGTTTCCATTGTTTCCAGGAAATGCTGGGTTGATGATATAGGCTGCATTAACGAGACGTAGATACCAAGCAAAGATTATATGGCAAGGTTTTCTATGAGTTCAGACCAAACAACACGGTCATTCAATACCTCGGATATCAATATTCCCAGTCGGTCATACAAATAGCTTTCCCGCCCGTGGGATAACTAACATGTGTGATACAAACTACGCCGTGTTTGCCTCGGCCAAAATGTATTTGTACAACCCCAAGAAGCGTAGCATTCGATTGTCATGTTGTCTTTTGTCATTGGCTTATACCTTAGATAAACTTAGTTCAGCTAACACATCTGGTCTATGTTAATACAGAATTAGAATTAAAATGGAAAGGCTAGTGGCTAAATAATCTATAAAATTATGCATTAAGACATGGTTTCGCTGAACTGAAAAAATGTGGCAATGAAACCTAACATTGGTACAATGGAAATAAAATGTTTCACCTCGGTTCGTTGACGACATCGTAATGATTTTGGAGGCAAAATGTGCAATTAATAAATATATATTATATATATATATATATATATAATATATATATATATATATATATATATATATATATATATATATATATATATATATATATATATATATATATATATTAATTGCACATTTTGCCTTCAAAATCAATTACGATATACATATATATATATATATATATATATATATATATATATATATATATATATATATATATCTATATTTCCGTTCCGTAAAAAAAAACATTTCATCAAGATTAATCATCAAAAGATTGTGAAAGATCATGCCTTTTTTACCATGACAAATTACTCATTAAGTTCCATACTGTCTTGCGTGTGTGTGCATAACATAAGAAGAGACATCGCTCTGTCAATTGGTGCACTGAATTAGTCGTTACGTATATGAAATAGCGAAATGGCCATCCAAATACTGAATAAGATCGTCGTATATTTACCTTCCAGAATAGTGTTCCAGATATTGTTTCTGTATACAAGGTAACCAATCAAATCAAATATGATGGCCCGGATATTATTAGTTTAATTTACCTGCCATCTTATGTTGGAAGCCGCATTGTAGGTACGGAGGTCATTGCATTGTAACTCTACTCAATTCTCATTACTATATGAAGGCAAACCTTGTGCGGTTCGAAGCCTAATTGCCATTGATTGAGTGCCGTATGTGTCTTCCCCAAGTCGTCCATGTTCCAATTTAACTTAGTTCATATCTTCTGCCTATTGCAACAAGGGCAGGAATCCGTGTGTCCTAACACCTTTTAAGCCAACAGGGTTTGTGGGCTTGCGCTGCTAGCAACCGTTAATCCGTTAGTCCTTTCAGTGTGACATTGTGGAAGCTGTCACACTGAAAGGACTAACGGACCATTCACCCGTAAACGCACGTAGCCAAAAGTAGTATACAAGTTACATACATGCAATAACACAATTACACTCATATGGAAGGAGCTAGAAGCAAGACGTCATTGGAGAATTACACATGCGTGTCTTTAAACTAGCTCTTACATTGATGAATCTCCAGATGTGCTATGATATTTCCGCATCATGCACAAACTGTTGGTGGTTTAGTCGTCATTATATCTATCTCAAACCTCATTTCTAGATACCAACTGATATATTTCGCTTATCGAATTGGAATCTATCTTTCCAGTGAAGCATGAATGCAATTCGCGATGAGAGGAGATAGTGCTTTGATTTCAGGGCTGTCCCTTTGAACGTAATGGCTAGCATGACGTCAAAGCTTTGTAGTATATACGCCCAGTTGCTTATGTATGTCTTGGTATTTTAGCATGTGATATAAAACCGTTTGACCTTATCTGTAATTTTACGACGCACTATCTGTAGAACAAATATAGCCACACACTAATGGATTAACGGTTGTTGGCAGCGCAAGCCCACAAATCCTGTTGGCCTACAAGGTGTAAGGACACACGGATTCCTGCCCTTTTTGCCATAGGCAGAAGGTATGAACATGGTTGAATTGGAACATAGACGACTGTGGGAAGACACAGGTGGATCATAAACTACCTGGCAGCATAGCCACATCAAGCAGGAATACATTCGAAACAGATATATTTCCTCTCTTTGAACCATATTTTACTTCTAACCTTCCTTACAAATGTTGATTGCCACCATCAGGATAAAAACAAAGGCCTCTTTATAGCATATTTGGATTGTTTTGCGTCGTCATAACCTTCCTTACAATCGGGACAAAATTACTCCTTTGTGTTTGTGTTGCGAATTGTGTGTACCGATATACGACTCCGTTAAAGGGTGGCTCTATCCTGGCCTTCTTCCGGCAAGCTGAAGTGTGATTCCTTAAAGCAACAAGTTTCCAAAACGTAAAAGATCGCTTTAGTTTGTAATGGGCATCCGTGAAACGAGTTTATCCGGTGGACAGTAATAAATTGATTAAATTGAACCCACGGAGGAGAATGGAACCGGCACTTGTTTATGACGGTGCATGTTATCACAATGGCACATACACTGTTCATCAGGAGGGGAAATGGTCATAGGCACAATTATGAATATCTGAACACAGCCACCTGGTACACAAAACACACACACACACACACACACACACACACACACACACACACACACACACACACACACACACATGTACACACACACACACACACACACACACACACACATATATATATATATACATAATATTTATATAATATATTTATATATATTTATATATATATATAGCATAATCTTTATACATATACATATATATATATATATATATATATATATATATGTATATAATATATATCTGATATATATATATATATATATATACATATATATATATGTGTGTGATTATATATATGACATATATATATATATATATATATATATATATATATATATATATATATATATATATATGTATATATAAATATACATAATATATATATATGTATATATATATATCCATATATATATATATATATGTATATATATATATATATATATACACACCTTTATATATATATATATAATATATATTTAGAAATATATATGTATATTATATATATATGTATATATATATATATATATATATATATATATATATATGATATATATATATATAGAGTTTATATATATATATATATATATAGAATAATATCGATATATTTATCTATCTATATATATAATAAATATATATATATATATATATATATATAGATATATATATATATATATGTATATCTATATATTTATCTATTACTTGTAGAATACACCCCATCCATAACAATTGGTTAAAATATTCATTTGCGACTGTCACCATAGTAATCTCTCTAAAGGCAGGCTTTTATATGAATATTTCCACCCGTTCTTATCAGAAAATCCAAATGCAACTACCACGGTGGATGTACTGGATTTGCCATCTTCTATTGCCTCCCAGATCGCAGCGCAATAAACCTTTATGATCCATAATACATTTGTGCAAGCCAGTGAGCATCGCATAAAGCAAGGGTTTACAGAGTTAGAGAAGGGTAAATGCATTGGTCGATATGCGGTTGTGTCGCTCATTGCGGTGTTTACTATTGATACAACAATGACAAGTGAAGCTTGCCATGATTTGTATATATGATTTCGACTCCCGAAGCGCATGATTCTGGTCCAAACGTCGTGTGTGGGGAGAATACAAATCGGTTTAATTAAGTCATGATTTATGTCCAATGATCCATTGTAAGGAATAATCGAATCAATTTATATTATGTTATAACATGTTGTCATAAAAAAGCGATACAAGGTTGCGTATTAATACATGTTATTGCATTTGTGGTAGTTACAATACAATAGACTGCACCACTCATTGTATAATACCATTTCAACTACACGGATCACGTATAAGCCGTTACTATGCTTAAAGGTCAACAGAGTATTGAACATCATTCTCCTAATCTCCGGGAATCGTTTACAATAATATGATGCGCATTTACGCGGGCCCTCTTGATCCGTGTGACACGGGACAATAGATTACACGATGAGGCGGCGTGATGAAGCAATCAAAATGTACTATAAAGAGGTCTTTGTTTACCCTGATGGTGGCAATCTACATTTGTAAGAAAGGCTAGAAGTACAGAGAGAGGAACTATATATGCTTCCATTGTATTCCAGTTTGATGTGGCTATGCTGCCAGGTAGTTTAGGATGCCCGTTCATTGGCACACTCGGGATAATGATACTTCTTTGTGTTACCTATATCGTGCGACTTGTGTGCTACCAAAATGCGACGCCGTTAAACGGCGGATATATGCTGACCTTCTTCTGACATGCTAAAGTGTGATTGCCAAACGGAAAAGATCATTAATTCTTGATAAACGCTGTGAGTTGTGATGGGGATCCGTAAAAAAACTGTATCAGGTGGACAAAAATAAATTGTTTCAAAATTGCACCCACGGTCGAGAGTGGAACCGGCAATATATATACTATCTTTGTGTTAGATATATATATATAGATATAGATATATATAGATAGATATAGATAGATGAGAGATAGAGACTTATGTGCTATATATAGAAATATTCGATATAAATATTAAAATTATAGATAGCGGATATATGCTGACCTTCTTATATACATGCTAAAGTGATATTATATATATAATTGCACCCCACGGTCGAGAGTGGAACCGGCATATATATATAGATATAGAGAGAGAGAGATATTCTATAGATAGAGAGAGAGAGAGAAGAGAGAGAGAGAGAGAGAGAGATCTAGATAGATAGCTGAGAGTATAAGTGATGTATATATAATCTGCCTACATCTGCAATGGCTATATATATATATATATATATATATATATAGAATATATATATATATATATATATATATATATATATATATGCTATCTATATACATATATGTACAGCGGGGCTACATATTTCATGACGGAATGTATCATGAAGTGTTAATTACTTTTTCAATTGAAAGGAATCTGGGCTGCAGATTATAAGTAACAATTGTATGTATGTATGTATGTATTGTTGTATGTATGTATGTATGTATGTATGTATGTATGTATGTATGTATGTATGTATGTGTATGTCTGTATGTATGTATGTATGTATGTATGTATGTATGTATGTATGTATCACTGGTATGTCTGTATGAAATGTATGTGTGTGTATGTCTGTGTCTTTTATAGAAGCTATCCGTATGTATGTATGTGTGTGTATGTATGTATGTGTATGATGTGTATGTGTGTGTGTATGTATGTATGTATGTATGTATGTATGTATGTATGTATGTATGTGTGTATGTGTATGTATGTATGTATGTATGTATGTATGTGTGTGTGTATGTATGTATGTATGTATGTATGTGTGTATGTGTGTGTGTGTGTGTGTGTGTGTGTGTGTATGTATGTATGTATGTATGTATGTATGTATGTATGTATGTGTGTGTTGTGTGTGTGTGTGTGTGTGTGTGTGTGTTGTGTGTGTTGTCTGTATGTATGTATGTATGTATGTATGTATGTATGTATGTATGTATGTATGTATGTATGTATGTATGTATGTATGTATGTATGTATGTATGTATGTATGTATGTATGCATGTATGTGTGTGTTTATGTAGATGTGTATGTTTGTAATCGTACTCGCAACATCCTGAACTAAATGATGTTTCGCTTACATAGGGCCTCTGATCCGATAGTGATTCCATGGTATTGCTTTATATCCGTTTTCATTGTTAAGCAGATAATAATATCCGGATTTATAGTTGTTGCAAGTAGCTGCCAAGATCCACAACCAACCTTTTCTGTCATTAACTGATAAGCAGTAGCAAAGCTTTCTGTGAAATCATCAAAGTTAGGGATCATTTCGCGTGTTTTTCCATTGTTCTGTTATTAACTTTGATTAAGGATCCGGTTCGACTGGAAAATATTCTAATTATTTCAATTTATATGTTATCCATTTTGTCTTTGCAGTTAGCAGTAAGCGGCTTATATGTACTTTGGGCTGTGACATCTTCCAATGAGAGATGTGGACGACAACTCGACTTATGGTGTAACGCACGCTCCGTGGAGTAGTACGCTCTCAAGGAATCGCATACAGGGTGACGGCGTTAGTGTTCGCTGCACAAGCTATGCAAGTTATCTTAGCAATATTTTTGTATTTGCCACTAGCTTAGGTGATGGTAGAAAGTGGATTTGACATACATTTTCCTCGCCTTTAGATGGTGTCAGGCTACCTTATTAAACTAAGTGTACCTTATATTGTGAGACACTTAAGCAATAGTTATTATCATTAAGTCGGTGGTAGTTTATCTAAATTTCAGCTCTTGATATTTATAAGACGACGTATTCTTTCTGACAAAGTGTTGGTCATGTGAACAGGTTAAAACATTTTGATTCTTGATTACCAGTTTCATGTACGACATATGATTGATTTGTTCCTGATATTTGCTTATTCAGCCATTTGATTGTCCGATCAGGCTGATTGCTGACATGCCTTGCAGAAACAAGTAAAGTGATCCTTACCCCTGCCTGAAGGTTACGTCGACCATATCAACAGATCATAAAGTGGTTTTCTATTGTGAACATAAATACAAGTTACCCACCAAAATGACCGTCTTGAATGGTGATTTATCGGGCATTTTGCTTGGTACCAGTGTAACATACAAATACGTTGTTGAGCGGCAATGAAAGTAACTGATACTACTCTACTGATAATTTGTTTTCACACAATGGGAAATGAAAGTATGCGATTATTCAAATACATTTGATGAATTTTGTATTTAGTATGATTAAATGCAATGAAGTCAGAGTATGATCCTGTTTACCCCATCCCCAATGTTGTTGTGTCAACTATCAATAACGTCATCAACAACTTAGTTATGGTTGCGGCTTTGCGTCGAAAATGATTTGCGCTTGGCAAAATCTTAATCCGTGACTCAGCTTATTTGGATAACAATGCAAATAAAGCCTTCCACTCGTACTGCCCCAAAAGATATCAAACATACTTAAAATGTCGATGTGCTATTTGACGGTTGCGCTCCTTGGTATTGTTGTTGTTCAGGTGTATACACCTGATTCTTTTTACAATTAGGTTGACGGAAGGTCCATAGTTAAATATTCATCCATATTTGCATAACATATAGATACACACATATATATACATACATACATACATACATACACATGCAGATTTACATAAATACATACATACGCATATAGATACATAGATCATAGATACACAGATACAAACATACATACATGCATGCATACATACATACATGCATACACACATTGCCATATATATATATATATATATATATATATATATATATATATATATATATATATATATATATATATATATATATATATATATATATATATATATATATATATATATATATATATATATATATATATATATGCAAACATACATACATACAGATTATATTTACAGCTACATACAGAGGTAGTTATGATGGTACGCTGTTATTATATATGATTCCGCTTCACTTCACATCCCCCACATACTGAGGTAGTTTTGCACCGTGACTTCTAAGGACATGACATTGTAATTAATGTCCGGAAGCTGGTTTTTATGCATCATTGCAAACTAAATGTAACTATTTGGAGTAGTGAGCAATTGCTGTCACGGAAATTGAATTGAATCGAAGTTATGAGTTATTTTGCATGAACTCACTTTGAGAAGCCGAGGAGCACTTAGTACTAATGTAAAACAGTTTTCAATAAACGTTTAGTGCTAGGAATAGTAAACGCTGACGATGCCTCTCAATATACCAAGAAGAGGCCACGTTCCGACATTTGAAACTGTGACATAGCCTATTCGGTCGAGTATATGGCCGATGGTTAAGCCATTAAGTCATAAGTTTGAACTATGAGTGACGACAAGTTTTTTTCCTCGTGGTCACTCGTATAATATTCCTCAACAACTCGCGGGTTGCCGTGGTTCTACTCTGACAGGGGCTTTAATTCCACAGATGAATATTGTGTCAATATGCATCATCGATTGATCCCCGATTGCTCGTTCAAAATGTCAGCGCAGTTTAAAGAATAATTCAATAGTATGCTGCAAATGCAAACTCAAAGTGTATGAGTTTGTTATGGAACTATAAGCTCAAAATGATATTTGACTGTCACACTTGCCAGACATGACATTATCATCCTGCTGATATTGTTGCCGTTTAAAGATGGTCTTCGCAGTTGAAAGTCAGAGACCATTCGTAAACCTGAGAAGGTAAAAGGGTAAGGAATGGGTTAGTTCAGTTGTCAATATGTGAACGTAGGCATTTCGTGCTACAATACGCACTTAGTTGATATTAACACTAATAACCCGAAGCAAAAGTGAGGACATATAGTCATTTCACCGTTTGCTTGAAAATTCTATGGAGGTTAATGTGGTGATAGTGTATAGCTTATACTCAATGAATTGAATAGCAGTGAATCATTTTGCAGTATGTCTGCGTATATTACCATTATGTGTGCAACTCATGTTACCCCTTTATTAAAAAAGTAGGATAAGCGATTTAAACGTATTGGTAACAATACATGTTGCTGTATTATCCATGAATTATGTTTGGGTTTACAATGACACTAACATTATCAATTCAACGAAAAGGGGAGCATTCAAGACGGTGTTATTCAGTCAGTTTGCTTAAAAGGCAAAAAGAGTATTGACAAAAAATTCAATTTCAATAAAATGATCCTCATTTACATGGAACTTTTTCCAGCACGCGCTATATAGAAGAAGGCTCCATGATGTGTTGGCATCATGACTGTAGGTCAATGCGGTGAATTTGGAAGGAGGATGGAAATGTTACTGAAGCGCAAAGCGAAATATGCTTGGCGATTAAGGGACCCTCATATTGTTATGGGACGAATGTCTGTGACATTGAACAAAGATTACTTGGTTCAGTATATATGGTTTTGTGTCAAGTATGCAGCCAATATACCTAATTTGAGGCCTGGGTGTGCTGTAAATGTATTCTATGCTGCGGTCGTATACTACTAGACAGATTAAGCTGCATCTTCAATTGCACAATCGGAAAAAGATGATACGCCCCTGTGTGGTGGAAAACTGCAACAAATGAAGTCCCAGAGCACAAAACAACCAATATGTTAATCATGATTGGCCCTCATGTGTAAAGATTGGGCCCAGCACCTATAAACAATTCCGGATCATAGGTATCTAGGGCCTCGTGGGGTCTCCTCTAACTGGATCAAGTGGCTTCGCAAATTAGGTCCTACACTTCCTGCGACCACCCCTAGGTCCCCTTGGGACTTGGTCATCCATACTAATGTGTCATTGCCAAATTTATGAAGCTTGACAAATGGAAGTTATCATCCTGATTTGGGAGGAAATGCGTCATAGATGTTCATCATTCTTTATCGGGTTAATGGACGATGCACTGTTCTTCTGACGGAGCAACTGTTCTATACACATATTAATATAACCACGTAGTTGCACGATAGTCATTACGATAAGTCACAGATTATGATTTGCTATATAGGCAAACACAGATCATGGTATTTCTTGTGCCAAACAATTTAAAATACACTGACCCTGGTGATAAAGGCATAACCACTATGAGCACACCAACACAAAAAGAGTATAGTTAAAGGGCGTCCATTACCCCAAATATATCCCACACTATAATGTCCATTTTTTAATATATTCAACATATGTGTATAAACAATTGTTCACACAATCCGTTCCGTTTGCCAGATTCTGTCCTCACATTGTTAACCTCACTGTAGTGTAGCTATCCATTACTTATGCTGCCACTCCATTACCTAGCTGTTAATATATAACCACTAGTGTATATCACGATATACTAACGTCAACATTGAATGCACGACTCGTAAGCTTCAAGTCGCGTTAGCTTCCATTTGGTCTATCCATTGTCAGATCAAATACTTAGCGCTTCCAAAGCGACGTTCAGGCTTTGTTGATATTCAATCCACTATGACCGAATGAAAGCATTACCATAACATAGAATCTGTAATTAAATGGAGAGTGTGTATGCTTATATGAATGTATATTATGTGTATAAAGGGGCATATGCATGTATGTATATTGCTGTGTATGTGTGTATATTGGTATTTATGTATGTATGTATGTATGTATGTATGTATGTATGTATGTATGTATGTATGTATGTATGTATGTATGTATGTATGTATGTATGTATGTATGTATGTATGTATGTATGTATGTATGTATGTATGTATGTGTATGTATGTATGTATGTATGTATGTATGTATGTATGTATGTATGTATGTATGTATGTATGTATGTATGTATGCATGCATGCATGCATGCATGCATGCATGCATGCATGTATGTATGTATGTATGTATGTATGTATGTATGTATGTATGTATGTATGTATGTATGTATGTATGTATGTATGTATGTATGTATGTATGTATGTATGTATGTATGTATGTATGTATGTATGTATGTATGTATGTATGTATGTATGTATGTATATATATATGTATGTATGTATGTAGGTTTTTTTATTTTCAATTATTTTATCTATCCTGCATCGATTTGCATTACATTTGAGTTTAATGCTTCACCGATCATTGCTTGACTGGTTGGCAAATTCATTTACTTAAATAATTTGTTTTCTTAGGATTTCGGTTTGGTTGATTACCATGTTGTATCTTACCAACCTATGCTTTTTCCATAAAGCTCGGCCAATGTTTGCTTAACTACTTACCTGTTTTATGGTAAGTGACTAAGAAGACGTCCAGTGGTGTGTTGTCGGTGTGATGTACGTAGCGGGTCTCAATCTACTCAGATGATGATAAGTTCTACATTTTTGGACTGATTGGCCCGCGCACCTATAAACAATTCCGGATCATAGGTATCTAGGGCCCCGTGTGGCCTCCTCTTACTGGATCAAGTGGCTTCGCAAATTAGGTCCCACGCTTCCTGCAACCACCCCTAAGCCCCCTTGGGACTTGCTAATCCATAATTTCGTGACCCGAAAGATGTCATATTTCAGCGATGGGTGTTTGTTATGATACAATTATACTGCAAATATTTGACGCAGTCACAAGGATTATTTCAAATAATATGACATGCTTGTTGAATATGACAATTTGTCCAACTATATGCTCTGACCTGCCGTATATGCTCCGCCCTGCCATATATGCTCCGCCCTGACATATACGCTCCGCCCTGACATATATTCTTCGCCTTGCCATATATGCTCAGCCCTGACATAAATGCTCCGCCCTGATATGTATGATCCACCCTGCCACATATACGTTCCAACCTGACGTATATGATTGCTTAATAAGTGTGCTTAATATAATAATGTCATCAACCAAATGCAGCTCTGACATATATGCTCCGCCTTGACATATATGCTCAGCCCTGACATGTATGCTCGGCCCTTACATATATGCTCCGCCCTGACATATATGCTCCGCCCTGACATAAATGCTTCGCCCTGCCAGATATGATCCGCCCTGTTTTGTATGATCCGCCCTGACATATATGCTCGGCCCTGACGTATATGCTCCGGCCTGCCACATATACGTTCCAACCTGACGTATATGATTGAGTGCGCTTAATATAATAATGCCATCAACCAAATGCCTTTACATGGCTTCAAGTATACTGCAACAACCAAAATGCAAAATGACTTTGCGTTTGCTGAGCTTGTCCCCATTTCTGGCCGCTTGGCCTGTCAGTCTTCACCAAGGACTATGCTGTTCACCGATACCGTGTCGATTTCTGATCGTGGTTTATAGCAAACCTATAGTAACCTGGTGCATACTACATAATCCGCATTTAAGCTCCAGAGTTACGCAACAACGTTGGTGCAAAGGTACTATCATATGGAAGTATGTTTGTACCTTGCGTTAAGGTATCAAACACAACCAGCGCTACCATTGTTAGTGTTGCACAAACAGTATGTTGCGCATTATTTTATTTCATTCCGAAAAATGGTAAACAAGATTTCACTCGATCTATCACAGCAACGTGAACTTAAAAACATATGGGCTTTACTATTCATTTCTCGTGTTAAATCCATTACCAATGATATCTCTTATATATGATAAAAATATATGAGCGTTGATACATTAGGTCAGTCATCGTTTCAAGAAAATACACAAATTAGTATCGGCAATTTTGGGTTGAAAGTACATATGTGGATGTAGTGTCTCAAAGAACGTAGTCATGATAAACTTAGTAAGGTGCATAGATACAGCGGCGCAGTCATTGCCTCAAGAAAACACGTCAAAGTTTCGGATTATATATTAGGTGATGTAACTCAAATTTGAATGAGTATTTGATATTGTATGAACAGTATAGCGCCAATAGATTTCGCTTAATCATTTTAAGGATTTCTTTCACGCTTATAACAAGAATGCTAGCTTTACACAATGAGTCTACACAGTAGTCCGTTTCACGATGTGTACTAAGCATGCCTTGAGCAAGTACTTCTTTTATAGTGATAGAGACTTAGGAGAGACATTGTGTAAGGATTTATTCCTTCACAGTTTCACAAAGTTGAACTAGGATCAATATAAATGATATAATTTTTACCAAGATCTTGTATTTAGAAAACGATGGAAAATGTATATTGACCACTACGTATGAAATGTCTCACTTACAAATCAACCGTCCTTGTTCGATTGTTCAATTTGTACAGATTGTATGATGGTCGGCGTTTCCGTGTTGCACAATCAGTGTCTATCATGGTATCGATTTTGACATCTTGCGACACCACATTTATTTTACAAACTTGGTAATATCATTCCTATTTGGCTTCACTGGGTGACATGCATACAAACTTAGAACGCATCCAGATTTGCACCGGTGGGAAGAAAAGACAACCGACAGATGTTATCAACAAAAGGTTACCATAGATTTCTATTCAACAAGTCTTGTCCTCGTAGCAGTTCGAAGCTTGCATGAATCTCAATGCATTTAAGTCAATTCATGAGTACAATGTGTGAACTCCCATTACGGCCTACCCATCCATCGACCGTATGTTATATGCATCAGTGCGCAATGACAATAGTATGTTTTGTAATTACGGCTCTACTGCCATATATATGCGATGCTGATTGAGAATCTTATCAGCTGAATAAGGACGACTAAGCGAAAGACTGGTGCCTTGTGTGAGCTTAGCTTGCCGAGATATTGAGAAACGTGTTACATTGTTATAAATTGGACACAGTCATCCACCTGGATACAAATTATTGCTAAAGTGAAGCCCTAATTAATCACGATACATATATACACAAATCATATCAACTGTGTAACCGCTAACATTTTGACCAATAGTAGTTATCGATTCTCAATATATTGCTTCTCCGATAGTGATTTGATATGATAGAATTCGTCTACAAAAAAGCGTGTGATACCACATATATTACGAATCACTTGTCATTGATTGTATCATGCTGCATAGTCAAACAATAATCACATCCATACAAAGCAAGTACGCAGATCAGAAACTTTATACTCCCTTTGACTGCTTGCAATGATTGGGCCTCTTAGGCTAAATTGTTATATGCTTCACTGATAGATTCCAATCGGATAACTTGGAGAAATAAGATGGTATCAATGAGGACAATGGAAGATATGAAATTACTCAATCAACAATATACTTGAAAGTCATGTTTGTATAAAGCGGATTTTTATCACCATTACTTTTACGCTCCCTTTTCTGTCGATATGTGATACCTTTCAGCGAAATCATCTTATAGACAATGTGTGACCTTGATTTCACGAGTCCTTCTAATATGGCAGCCACAATAAAGCGTCCTGCATAGCTCCTGATTAAAGCTTCTTAAGCCGCGGTAGTGCCTTTAAGACATGCTGTGACTTCAAGCAATTGACTAGCTCATTTCCGCTACAAGCAATGTATGAGTGTTATGTATTTCGCTCCTGTATGCATCATATATATATATATATATATATATATATATATATATATATATATATATATATATATATATATATATATATATATATATATATATATATATATCTATATATATATATATATATATATATCTATATATATATATATATATATATATATATATATATATATATGAATATATTTCATGACGGAATGTATCATGAAGTGTTAATTACTTTTTCAATTGAAAGGAATCTGGGCTGCAGATATGTATGTATGTATGTATGTATGTATGTATGTATGTATGTATGTATGTATGTATGTATGTATGTATGTATGTATGTATGTATGTATGTATGTATGTATGTATGTATGTATGTATGTATGTATGTATATATATATGTATGTATGTATGTAGGTTTTTTTATTTTCAATTATTTTATCTATCCTGCATCGATTTGCATTACATTTGAGTTTAATGCTTCACCGATCATTGCTTGACTGGTTGGCAAATTCATTTACTTAAATAATTTGTTTTCTTAGGATTTCGGTTTGGTTGATTACCATGTTGTATCTTACAAACCTATGCTTTTTCCATAAAGCTCGGCCAATGTTTGCTTAACTACTTACCTGTTTTATGGTAAGTGACTAAGAAGACGTCCAGTGGTGTGTTGTCGGTGTGATGTACGTAGCGGGTCTCAATCTACTCAGATGATGATAAGTTCTACATTTTTGGACTGATTGGCCCGCGCACCTATAAACAATTCCGGATCATAGGTATCTAGGGCCCCGTGTGGCCTCCTCTTACTGGATCAAGTGGCTTCGCAAATTAGGTCCCACGCTTCCTGCAACCACCCCTAAGCCCCCTTGGGACTTGCTAATCCATAATTTCGTGACCCGAAAGATGTCATATTTCAGCGATGGGTGTTTGTTATGATACAATTATACTGCAAATATTTGACGCAGTCACAAGGATTATTTCAAATAATATGACATGCTTGTTGAATATGACAATTTGTCCAACTATATGCTCTGACCTGCCGTATATGCTCCGCCCTGCCATATATGCTCCGCCCTGACATATACGCTCCGCCCTGACATATATTCTTCGCCTTGCCATATATGCTCAGCCCTGACATAAATGCTCCGCCCTGATATGTATGATCCACCCTGCCACATATACGTTCCAACCTGACGTATATGATTGCTTAATAAGTGTGCTTAATATAATAATGTCATCAACCAAATGCAGCTCTGACATATATGCTCCGCCTTGACATATATGCTCAGCCCTGACATGTATGCTCGGCCCTTACATATATGCTCCGCCCTGACATATATGCTCCGCCCTGACATAAATGCTTCGCCCTGCCAGATATGATCCGCCCTGTTTTGTATGATCCGCCCTGACATATATGCTCGGCCCTGACGTATATGCTCCGGCCTGCCACATATACGTTCCAACCTGACGTATATGATTGAGTGCGCTTAATATAATAATGCCATCAACCAAATGCCTTTACATGGCTTCAAGTATACTGCAACAACCAAAATGCAAAATGACTTTGCGTTTGCTGAGCTTGTCCCCATTTCTGGCCGCTTGGCCTGTCAGTCTTCACCAAGGACTATGCTGTTCACCGATACCGTGTCGATTTCTGATCGTGGTTTATAGCAAACCTATAGTAACCTGGTGCATACTACATAATCCGCATTTAAGCTCCAGAGTTACGCAACAACGTTGGTGCAAAGGTACTATCATATGGAAGTATGTTTGTACCTTGCGTTAAGGTATCAAACACAACCAGCGCTACCATTGTTAGTGTTGCACAAACAGTATGTTGCGCATTATTTTATTTCATTCCGAAAAATGGTAAACAAGATTTCACTCGATCTATCACAGCAACGTGAACTTAAAAACATATGGGGCTTTTACTATTCATTTCTCGTGTTAAATCCATTACCAATGATATCTCTTATATATGATAAAAATATATGAGCGTTGATACATTAGGTCAGTCATCGTTTCAAGAAAATACACAAATTAGTATCGGCAATTTTGGGTTGAAAGTACATATGTGGATGTAGTGTCTCAAAGAACGTAGTCATGATAAACTTAGTAAGGTGCATAGATACAGCGGCGCAGTCATTGCCTCAAGAAAACACGTCAAAGTTTCGGATTATATATTAGGTGATGTAACTCAAATTTGAATGAGTATTTGATATTGTATGAACAGTATAGCGCCAATAGATTTCGCTTAATCATTTTAAGGATTTCTTTCACGCTTATAACAAGAATGCTAGCTTTACACAATGAGTCTACACAGTAGTCCGTTTCACGATGTGTACTAAGCATGCCTTGAGCAAGTACTTCTTTTATAGTGATAGAGACTTAGGAGAGACATTGTGTAAGGATTTATTCCTTCACAGTTTCACAAAGTTGAACTAGGATCAATATAAATGATATAATTTTTACCAAGATCTTGTATTTAGAAAACGATGGAAAATGTATATTGACCACTACGTATGAAATGTCTCACTTACAAATCAACCGTCCTTGTTCGATTGTTCAATTTGTACAGATTGTATGATGGTCGGCGTTTCCGTGTTGCACAATCAGTGTCTATCATGGTATCGATTTTGACATCTTGCGACACCACATTTATTTTACAAACTTGGTAATATCATTCCTATTTGGCTTCACTGGGTGACATGCATACAAACTTAGAACGCATCCAGATTTGCACCGGTGGGAAGAAAAGACAACCGACAGATGTTATCAACAAAAGGTTACCATAGATTTCTATTCAACAAGTCTTGTCCTCGTAGCAGTTCGAAGCTTGCATGAATCTCAATGCATTTAAGTCAATTCATGAGTACAATGTGTGAACTCCCATTACGGCCTACCCATCCATCGACCGTATGTTATATGCATCAGTGCGCAATGACAATAGTATGTTTTGTAATTACGGCTCTACTGCCATATATATGCGATGCTGATTGAGAATCTTATCAGCTGAATAAGGACGACTAAGCGAAAGACTGGTGCCTTGTGTGAGCTTAGCTTGCCGAGATATTGAGAAACGTGTTACATTGTTATAAATTGGACACAGTCATCCACCTGGATACAAATTATTGCTAAAGTGAAGCCCTAATTAATCACGATACATATATACACAAATCATATCAACTGTGTAACCGCTAACATTTTGACCAATAGTAGTTATCGATTCTCAATATATTGCTTCTCCGATAGTGATTTGATATGATAGAATTCGTCTACAAAAAAGCGTGTGATACCACATATATTACGAATCACTTGTCATTGATTGTATCATGCTGCATAGTCAAACAATAATCACATCCATACAAAGCAAGTACGCAGATCAGAAACTTTATACTCCCTTTGACTGCTTGCAATGATTGGGCCTCTTAGGCTAAATTGTTATATGCTTCACTGATAGATTCCAATCGGATAACTTGGAGAAATAAGATGGTATCAATGAGGACAATGGAAGATATGAAATTACTCAATCAACAATATACTTGAAAGTCATGTTTGTATAAAGCGGATTTTTATCACCATTACTTTTACGCTCCCTTTTCTGTCGATATGTGATACCTTTCAGCGAAATCATCTTATAGACAATGTGTGACCTTGATTTCACGAGTCCTTCTAATATGGCAGCCACAATAAAGCGTCCTGCATAGCTCCTGATTAAAGCTTCTTAAGCCGCGGTAGTGCCTTTAAGACATGCTGTGACTTCAAGCAATTGACTAGCTCATTTCCGCTACAAGCAATGTATGAGTGTTATGTATTTCGCTCCTGTATCATATATATCATATATATCATATATATATATATATATATATATATATATATATATATATATATATATATATATATATATATATATATATATATATATATATATATATATATATCTATATATATATATATATATATATATATATATATATATATATATATATATATATATATATATATATATATATGAATATATTTCATGACGGAATGTATCATGAAGTGTTAATTACTTTTTCAATTGAAAGGAATCTGGGCTGCAGATATGTATGTATGTATGTATGTATGTATGTATGTATGTCTGTATGTATGTATGTATGTATGTATGTATGTATGTATGTATGTATGTATGTATGTATATGTATGTATGTATGTATGTATGTATGTATGTATGTGTATGTATGTATGTATGTATGTATGTATGTATGTATGTATGTATGTATGTATGTATGTATGTATGTATGTATGTATTGTATGTATGTATGTATGTATGTATGTATGTGTATATGTATGTATGTATGTATGTATGTATGTATGTATGTATGTGTCTGTCTGTATGTCTGTATGTATGTATGTATGTATGTATGTATGTATGTATGTATGTATGTATGTATGTATGTATGTATGTATGTATGTATGTATGTATGTATGTATGTATGTATGTATATATGTTTGTATGTATGTATGTATGTATGTATGTTTATATGTATTCATGTATGTGTGTATGCATCTACGAATCTATGTCTTGCATGTATGTATGTGTTCAAGAGTTGATTAATGTACATATGCATTTATGTATGCATGAGTTTATTGTTCCATAAATGAGTGCCTAATTTCGAAGGTTACTTTCACCGTGAACGTCGGCACTCTTTATGGTCGTAGTGTTGAAGACGAGACGCCAATTGAATGGTAACTGGAGAACGGATGATTATTTGTTTGAATGTGGGAGAACGGATTCCGTATCCCGCAAGTCCGAATATAAATTACAAAACTGTGGTATGGATTAACTCTGGTGATGTCCAGAGGCTACTGCTGAGCTGGAATTCCATACTGCTACGTGCCGTACGGAGTTAGCCTTCCAACTTGGTCCATACGACGGTGACTGTATCGTTGCCCGAATACTGAATGTGAATTTAACTTCTGGGGGGGGGGGGGGGGGGGGGGGGGGGGGGGAGGGGTGTGTTTATACGTCGTCAGCATGCGTGGAGGTACAGTTACCTTTAACTTTAATCAAACGGACTGATGTTAATTGTTATGGGAATTGACGGGTTTGGAATGCTTACTTGAAAGGGCTCTACTTGCTACACCGGGACTATTTAATTTGGAAACTGACCCGATCGGAATATTTACTTCAGATATCAAGGTTTGGTATTTGACGGGCGTGGGGGGGGGGGGGGGGGGAGGGGACTAACTAACTGGTTGACGACGCTTATTACGGGTAATTCATAAGGACGGTTACATTACTACCGTCTTGGTTTCACGCTGCTTTGCGACGCTTGATTTATGCAACAGCGTTTTGACAATGCAAAACCCATCTTGATCATTATCGTATCAGTGCTTGTGAATTCCACATGACATCACAAGTCAGGGATCGATTATCGCATTTTTGTTCATTTTGTTAATTAGTTCAATTAGGTTTCCGTGCAATGGACAAGCTTGCTTTTTACCATTAACTGATATGTTTTCCATAATGTGGGGAAAATAATCAGTAAGCTGCCTACATCTGCAATAGCAAGTAATTTTTGTGTCTTCCAGGTGCTCAAAGTATGTCAGCTTGTTGCTGGTAGAATGCATCGTCAGTTTAAATCTTAGATATCATCGATATTTGTATCAAGACGTTTTTTGCGTTAAGCAGCTGCTGAATCCAAATATCCTATAATCTATAAATGCACAAGCCATATATATATATATATATATTTATATATATATTTATATATATATAAATAGACACACACACTCATATATATATAGAGATATGTTCATATATATATTCATATAAATATTATATATACATATATCTAGATATAATATAACACACATATATATATATCCATATAAACATGTATTCATATATATATTTATATACATATATATAAACATATATATATATATAACATGTAGATATATATATGTAAATATATATACATATATATATATATATATATAAATATATATGTATATATATATTAAATATATATATTTATATATATATATATATATATATATATATATATATATATTTATATATAGACGATATTCCTTCAAACTAGCTGCGTTTGATGTTACATAACCCTTATAGATCATTCTTGCATTCTTCTCACTCAAGCAGTAAAATGGTCATAACCTCTGCTTCATAACTTTTTCAAGGATTACGTAAACATATACTATGAACCCGGGGCATATGTCCTTGGTTCTCAGCCATATGTAAACGACAATTATTATGTGGGTTCAAATAAGTGGAAGCATTTTGTAAACTACCATTCCACATGATTAACTGGGTAATGATGAGGCGCATGTTAAAAGGCACGCTAGCTGTCGAACCCGAATCTGCGAGCGCTGACGGATGATTTAGATAATTGTGCTCTGGTCCCATAGCATGTGTAATTGTATAGTAAAAGTATATCACTTCAATATTATTGTTTTGTAGAGACACATATTCACGTCACCCTGAATGCCCCTTTCAGTTGATGCAACAATACGCCGCATACGCGCACGGCCCGTTGGGCACATATTGGTGTTATCCTCAGATGCCCCATTCAGTCGATGCGACAATACGCCGCACCATTAAATGCCCCACAATACGCCGCATACGTGCGCAGTATAAATCAAGGACACACCAGAAAATGCTGTACATCAGTGTCTGTTTATTTCCTCCTTCTCCATTACGTCGCTGCACACTTCTAAGGAGCAATGTAAACTAAACTGAAATCAGCAAAGCTTGGGAAGAAGTATTGTATTGTACTCTAGGCAATCATGTAGAATCAGTCTTCGCATTGTTAACCGCATGCCTGAGTACGCAGGCACGGCTGCCTTGGATCCAATCAAACTAAAGTGGGACACACCATGGCATCAACTACTGTTTAAAAAGACAAAATCATGAAAGAAAGAAGGGAAAGAACGGCTATATCGCATTTGTATCAAGACCTGGTATAAATGCACAAGCCATACTTAAACATTGTATTTGTTATTCTCATGGGTCAGTTATGGAAACGAAGTTCTTGGACGTTTTTTAAATAACGACAACTATATATTATACAGAAGAAAGCAAGGTGCAAAGTCAGTGTTTCACGGTATTTAAAATATAATGCATGTCAGAGACAAAAACATATGCAGCAATACAGTGACACAATAGAACGTAAATAGTTAACCAACCAACCAGTAAACATCAAAGCAAACAGATAGATAGCTATTTAATGTTTCGAAATATTAAGCAAGAGAGAAGGAAAAGTAACAAAAAAGCATTCAGAACAAAGTAAACCAAAGAAACGACAAATGTAGCCTTCTTCGTCCGTATATATGTGCAGGATCAATCAGTTTATTTCATAATGCAAAACAAATACAAATGCGACTTACTTGCTGATCACACCCGTGAAATAAGCATGACGCCGAACCTCTTTCTACATTCTAAGATGCTTGTCTTATAGCAAGTATTTAAAAAATGTAACATGTATTGCATTGTTGCTGACCATCCCAATTTATAGTTTTTTTTATACAAATGGATGGCTATTTTATCAAATGTCTTCCAGCGCCAATTATCATTTCTCATCTTGAGTTATTTCCATGATATAGTTATATACTATTCTAGAAAACGAATACTTTGGTTGAGTTTGATTCAACCAAACCAATTCATGTGATATGCCTTGGGCTTGATGATATGCAATACAAATATGATTATGACGACGGTGATTATTTGTTCGGTGTACAAAGATGAAGGTACTGGTGGATGTGTGGCCGAGGTGGATGAAGGTACTGGTGGATGTGTGGCCGATGTAGATGAAGGTACTGGTGGATGTGTGGCCGAGGTGGATGAAGGTACTGGTGGATGTGTGGCCGAGGTGGATGAAGGTACTGGTGGATGTGTGGCCGAGGTGGATGAAGGTACTGGTGGATGTGTGGCCGAGGTGGTTGAAGGTACTGGTGGATGTGTGGCCGAGGTGGATGAAGGTACTGGTGGATGTGTGGCCGAGGTGGATGAAGGTACTGGTGGATGTGTGGCCGAGGTGGATGACTTTGAAATGTTCTATGCTCACTCTGATTATTCTATGCATGTGCCACTTATATAATTAAATACTTGTAGCGTTACAGGAAGTTGCTTCCAGTGCAGTCAGTTAATGACAGTACACAGGAATGAACGCCATAGTTTGTACAACAGAGAGTTATTGCTCAAGGGAGTTAGGCCCGCATATGATGGATTTCGCTTTGAACGGACTATTGTACCCTATAAAGCATGGTATAGGTATTTATGTACATCAATTGGTACAAATAAAGCAAATATGGTCTGGGATTGTGGATTGAAAATCATTACTATTTTCCATACTGTTCAACAATCAGAACAAGCGATTCCTGTGCTTTGTAATCTTAAATTGCGACAATATCAATAAACTTAGCCCTATCGTTGTAGAAACGCTCATATATAAGCCTACGCCACAATCAACCAAAACAGTGTTCCTTTATATATTCCAGTATCATTCATCCCCAAGTAAATTTCCATATGTTTTTAGTATTTTTGGCCTTTCTCTCACTCACTACAGTATGATTTCATTCACCCTTGAATGAAACATTCTGCAGTTAAGACGAACTGACATAAAGGTAGGATATGGGATTGAGTACAATACATAAAAACAGTTATGCTTCAACAAGGTGATCAGGAATTCATCGTGTCATTTTGTATAGTCAAACATTAATTGTGTACTTATACCATCTTAGCATGTTGGCCAAATAACTTGGATTTCAACTGACTGGCAATGCCTTTTAGGTAAATCACATTCACTGAAGATATCTTATAGCTTCCACGAACATGATGGAATATATGTTATCTAGTCAATCTAGTGATTAACTCATTTCCGCTGCAAGCATTGTATGCATTGTATATTTTTCGCTTCTGCTTGTGCAACAAGATCGCTGAACTAAGCCACGATTTTGTTTTAGGAGGTTGGTCTTGTTGTTGTTAACGAAATCAATCAAACATTCTTGGATTGTGAATTACCACATTTATATCCATGGATTTGCGTGTGCGCGCGTGTTTGGATGAATAGGCATGTGCTCTTCCGTGATAAAAAAATATTTGTCATTAACACACTTACGATAATGAAATAACAGCTTCCACGTTTTGAAAAGAGTAAAGAGACAACAAGAGTAGTATTCAATGCGAATCCACAGATCGGAAGCATTTTTCATTGCATCCTGTGGAAATATTCGAATCAGTCTATGAATACAGATAGGCAGCAGGCGTGACAGCAACAAAGGAGAATTCTAATTAACGTTTGCGAGAGCACAGAGCATACAGAAAGGCTTGATTTAATAAACACACCAAGTCAACAACTGTCTGATTGGAATAATCGAAGTGCGAAATATGCAATTAACACATGACATGCTTCATTAACGGCTTTCTATATATATATACATTTAAATATATACATATATATATACACGTGTATATATATATACGTATAAATATATATATATATATATATATATACATACATATATATATATTTATACATATATATATACATATGCGTATAGATAAATATATATACATATATATATATATATATATATATAGATATATATACATATATATATACATATATATATATATATGAATATATATATATGCATATATATATATATATATACATACATATATATATATATATATACATATATATATATATATATACATATATATATATATATTACATATATATATATATGTATATATATATATATACGCATATATATATATATATACATATATATACATATACGTATAATATATATATAAATACATATATATATATATATATATATATACATATACGTATAAATATATATATAAATACATATATATATGTATATATTTATATATATATATACATATATATATATTGTATATATATATATGCATATATATATATACATATATATATATGTATATATATATATATTTATATATATATATATATATATATATATATAGATCATCATCACAACCTTCGAAAAAGTCTAACCACATGACACTACAACGTCAACAAGACCGACCTGTTTCTTGGCAATCATGGATGTTTGCTTAATTATGTGAATACAATAATCAACAAGTGTCAATAATTCTTATGTTTTAGCAGAATGTCATTGCCATAATCGCTGTAACCTGAGAACATATCTTAGGAATATCCCCTTTATGTCATAAGTATTATTTATATTGCTATAAAGATGACCTCGATTTATCAGCGAAATCTCGACGTAATTCAACAGGAGATAAGAGTTGGTCAGCGCCCATATGGAGGTTGTTTGAAGATACTTCATCATGTTGTGGCACTTGTAATGCAGAGCAAGGGGCACATTTGCTGTTGACATTAATCTATGAATATGTTTTTCACTGCCAACAATTTGGTGGCAGTATGCTTATGTGCGCAGCAATATAGTGTCGGTATGAAGTCAGGTAGACATATCTTATGCGCACATCAATAATCGACGTAATATTTGCCCATTTACTCCTGGTAATAAGAAGGTAACTGTTAATAAATGTTCTTGACTACATTTCGACCACATGTTTATACGTGTATGCTATTTGTTATCCTCTGATGTGTTGGTATGTTTGCATATTGAGCTAGGAATGCAAGGATTATATAGAGCTCTTTTTATAACGTGGAGGAAGCTGGTTACTGACTCCATGATAATGGAACTAATACCGTCGTTGCACATATCGAACACGAGTGACAGTATATCCACCATGACCTTAGTATACTAAACTAGCAAGAAAAAATGCACTAAGATGGTAACTTTGCTATTGTCTTGACAATAATCAATGATGACCATAAATAATTGTACCATTTTATTCTGGATTGTTGTGCGACGTTGTGTGATGATGTTAAATGGCGATACCCTCCCCGAAACACATCCATTTTTACGTTTCTTGGTCATCAATCAGATAATGGCAAGTAATTTTCTGTTTGCATCGTATATAGTACATCCCATGGCGCTTAGATTGGCAGTATAGTCTCACGAGAAATCAACGGTGGCGATCTTGGCAGTACGTACAATGCAAGCAATGTTTATTCATTGCGGATGAATTCCATAGAACTAATACGCTGTACCAGTTTATATTGTTTTTGTGCGCGAAATCTCCAGTATGTATACACAGTAACCGTCCGCTATACATCAGAGCATTTCCGGTGTAAGTATACACCAAAAGCATGCAGATGTTTCTGCCAGTAAAGTGGAACTTTTGGACGGACTATCTGTGAACGAGGTCTACTTTTGTCAATTTTGTGGGGTTTTTTTTGTTGCTCTAGACTGGAGTTGATTTAATACTGAAATGACAGCCAGTAAAACATTCTGCTTTATTACAACAGAATTGTACATAAATGCCAATCAGGAACCAAAATGCGATGTTATTACAGACAGCTTATATTTATGTCAGCTGTAAAGCAATAACATAAAATGGGTTTGTTTCCTACTAAAACCATTGGTCGTATTACCTCCGCTAAAGCAGCCACACATTTAGTGAAGGGGTAATTACTTTAAAGCTCCTCTTGAGAAACAGTAGCAGAGACGCAAATGTCATGTCTGGGTACAAATATAACACAAATTGCGTCATCTGAGTAATTTATAACGAATGTTGTATTTGCAGAACAGTTTCCGCGACGCTACACCTAGTAATACATTAATGTTAGCAATATAATGTTATTGTTATGATGAAGAAAACCCCCACTAAGATATCTCTGTAGACCGGTGTCTTGTAATGTAGGGTTGCGCTGGAGTTATCAAGTATTTTGTAATGGCAATGATGATGCTCATTGGTTTATGCGAAACAACGAAGGCATAACAAGGACGATAATCTAAAAGTCGACATATCTAAATATTTACCTGATAATAAAAAAAGACATTTCGTCGACTTTCGCAATCCCATCAAGGGCAG
Source organism: Urechis unicinctus (assembly GCA_034190875.2). Taxonomy (NCBI): domain Eukaryota; kingdom Metazoa; phylum Annelida; class Polychaeta; order Xenopneusta; family Urechidae; genus Urechis; species Urechis unicinctus. The sequence goes on along the minus strand of CM067344.1, from coordinate 56,824,283 downwards.
ACTTAATTCAACACCGGCGCGCAGATACAAGGACATAATATTGCCTAGTTTCCTGAGCCCTGTCTGATGACGCTCTGTAACGTGCTTCTTCACTTCAAACGCATAGATCGACATTATCACCTTGATATAGCTATCATCTTTTCCGTAACATGACACCTGAATTTCCGTTGAGGATCAAGATGCCACCTGGATATTTTGTGATTTGCTCATATCACATTGTATTGTTCCCCATAGCCTCACTTGTGTCACATTGAACTAATGCTCGATGGTAAGATATCTTTGACGCTAAACTGGTTTTATTGCCATGCACATATATTGTCGGATTAATAATCTAGACTCTTGCTGTCTTCTGTTTCATGTCATATGTTTAAACGAAACAGTTCAAAACATAATACCGCGTTTTTTGGACATATTTGCTTAAAGTCACAGTATGGTAGCAATTTTTAAAAAGCGATTCATTGAGGGATTTAAAATAATGCTATGTAAATCCATTTCACGGCCCCGAGACACAGTTCTATTATATATCAAAGCTGACCACCACAAGGGATAACACCGATTTTGTAACGGTAAAAGATTTGTCTCATAAATCCCAACTTCGTTAAATTGTGTGATCTGTGAATGACGCTGTCAGTTAAAATTACCATTAACAGGCCCTGTAAGACAATCTAACCAGCTAACTCGTTATAAGCGGAACTCAAACGCACAAACACGTATGAATAGAATAAGTGTATCCAATGTTGGATATTATGCGTAATATGCATTCATTTGCACTCAAACCTATATCGAACATTCCATTCAGAATTCATTCTAAGCAATTTTATGTGAAAGCGAATGCATGCTGATTATCCGTATTTAGTGGAAGATGCAATGGTTATCCTGCTTGTATTACTTTAAAGTGCCTCTGACACCAATTTTATATGACAATTTTTATGAAACCGAATGAAAGATAAAGTTGCATTTGTGGTTCAATTTCCCTACAAGTCACCCGAACCTAACGTAAATTGAAATATAAATGTCGATTTTTCGACCACCGCCGCCATTTTCCACATTTTCGGCCCAGCAACCCTTGACGTCACTTGCAAAACTCGTAAAAACTATCAAACCTGCTCGGTGGAACATTTACACATGCAATACAATCCTTTTCATTGACCATCCTAATCGTAGTCTTAGACAGGGAAAGTGATGGTTAAAATAGAAAATTTACCAGAAATTATATGTGTGAGACAACATCCAAATTTTAATGCTGTATGTCTCAAAGAAGATGTGTTGGCGACAGCGTTCTACGCCTACAAGCAGCATCATGGTCCATACAAGGGAAACAAGTAAGTATTGACAGACAACAAACACCAAATTATGAATTTATGTTACAAATCTTCCCTTAACTACTGGGTAATTTTTACTCAAATGAATGACGTTTTCTATTCAGTCTGAATTATCAATACAGTTTATACCAGGATAACATTATGTTTGTGACTCATTCATCAAATCAATGTATGGGTTAAAATAAAATATTTATTCAGCACTGTAAAGATGTTTAAGGGTTTGTGCATGGTTGTGTGTTACAGCTGAAAGCGTTACACTGGATAAAGGCAGTTCATCCGATGGTGCTACCATTATCTTGAAAAAAAAATCGTATCCCTATACCATCCTGTGTGACAATAATTATCCGAAACACATTTCCAGAGCAGACAAACAATTATGTGGGATATTCGGATGAAACTAGCGTGAGCGGAGCTGATTGACTGTTTGGTGCTTTTCTGAGATCTCGAAGGTGGAGTTCAGATTTGGTGGGATCTCCAGTGCTTCCATCTCCTCATCACTTATATCACTGGCCTTGCATTTCGTTGCCGAAAGATCTTCTACATAGCCTGTATTGTATATATGTGTTAGTTGTTCATTTGAGAGTATACATTATAATTTTCACATAAAAGTGAAATTTAGAAACAATCCCTACCATAAGTTGGATCTAGCACTTTCCCCACTGTGTGACCTCCTCCCTTTTGTTTTGGGTAGTGGAGGCTGTACATTTCCTCACCCTGCGCTTTTATTCTTTGTTGTCGTCCAGCATTTTCATTGAAATGCAAAGTTGCAATGATTGATCTGAAATCATTTATGAACCTTTCTATCAGTTTGAAATAGGATAAGTTTGTGCTTGACATGTTTGTTTCATCGGATGTTTTAGCAGTAAATTAACTTCATTCATGACTAGAATGAATGACGTGAGGAAAGATACTTCACGAAATTAAACAGCTGGTTTATTCCACTTTGTTTTTGTTCATGGATCCATTATCCGGCAAAACATGTGGGTAAAATGTAACTAGTTACCAACTTTTAAGCTAAGCAGACTGGGATAGTTGAAAGATTTACCAGACCACAGCCTGATAATCAGAAGGAATATTCGGGGAACATTTGTACCCATATCCGAGAGCATATCTCACAGCAAGTGCCTGGTCAAAACATTCAGGTCCAAAATGCTCGCTACACAAAAAAGAGTGGGTTATCGGACTAGGCCGATCTGCCCTTGTACGCCGCACTTGTGATATCCTTTGCTTACGCAACTTCTCCTCCCGAGGAAAACTGAATAATCGAACTCTTCCCGAAGAAATGTTCGAACAATTCGCGGTCACGCAGCGTTTTGGCATGACTGATCCAGACCAAACAAGATATAAATTCACGGTTGACACGTGGTTTCTATGGAAGCTGATTTGGGTGCCAGATACTGGGTTCCCCCATATGCGTTATTTCCGGCTGCCTTCGGCTCACGCTTTGCACAAACGAACGTTAAATATCTCTTCTATTATTTATCGGAGGCCAAAAATTCCAACACCATTCGATCC